>CM046864.1:335841-476857 GCA_025617745.1 Heliocidaris erythrogramma | reverse complement strand
AAATCGGACAATAAATAGAGTTATGAATATTTCAATGACAGTAAAAAAAATTAATTTTTATGGAAATTATAATTCTGTCATGTGTTTCTATCACATGTTATGACGTATGATGGTCACTTCTCTCCTTCTGTCTATATCTTTTGTTTTTAAAAGTGTTCCGTCTTTTATAGGCCAAAGGTGTTATTTTGATAGATGTCTTGTGTGCACTCTTTCTCAACGGATTTTGTTCAAATTTTGAATGAAGGTGTCTCCTGCTGTAATCTAAAAACCTATAGTTTTTGGTGGTGCTGCCACCAGTGTCCCGTATTTTATAGGGTCAAAGGTCATACTTCGGGGGATGGCGTGAGTGCACTCTGCAGGCCACATTTCTGGATGGATTTCTTTCAAATTTTGTATGGAGATGTATCTTGGTATAATCTTCACATCTTTACTTTTTGGTGATGCTGCCCCCAGTTTTCCGTCTTATAGCGTCAATGGTCATATTTTAGTGGATATCCTGTGTGCGCTCTGCAAGTCTCATTTCTTGACAGATTTCTTTCGAATATTCTATAGAAATACATTATCTCTAATCTACACACATTGTTTTGGTAATGCTGCTCCTAGTGTTGACAAAAGGCCACTGGTGGCAATCTCTATGCCATCATTTTGTTTGAGGGGGGGGGGGGGGGGGGGGGGGGGAGGTTATTTGTCCCTCCTTCGAATCGCTGCAAGTGCCGGGGGATACATTCGCATTGCACGGCAATGGACATTTCTAGTTTTGATAGTTTTCTCCTTCGTAGGCATTAGTAGAGATGTCATTGAGAAATTTATTTGAAATATATTCTTCCGTGAAGTTTTGATGAGGTAATAGAGCTGTTGTACACAGAGGTTACTTGTAAAATATTTGGAGTAATTACTATCGAGGGTGCATTTAAAACTTTACAAATTGATACCTTCTGTACTTGATATTTCTCAAACTTTTACCAATCAGAGTTTCTTATTAATTTTGTCTGCTTTTATTAACAACAAGTTTTCTTTTAGGGTGGACTTCCCCTTTAATCATACAAGATTTACAGACCTGTAAATTCCTCTATTTCAATGTTTGACATTGTATCTCAGCCCAGCGATTTCTACAGCCTGGATGCATTACGATACATGCAAAAGATGCGTATTTGGTTGGGAAACCAAATAGCGTTATTACTAAAGTAGTCATATTAGCAGTTGAATTGGCAGAAATGGATGGAACAAACTTTATGAACATGGTATACTTGTCTAATTTTCTAACCATAATGTTTGTATGATACAAATTTCCATATTTTTTTTATGTGTCATGTGCCTGAAAGATTTGTTATATCATGTTCAGGAATTCCTGTGTCTTATGTATATTTCTTGTAATATACAGGTATGTTTGATAAGTGCAACTGTAAAACTTCATGAATGGTCACGGAATAGTTTTGAAAATAACATTGAAACTGGTTGGAACATATTGATTCCCTGCTTCTATTGGTGTTCTTACAAATAAAAAAATAAATAAATGTTTTAATATTCAATTGTTTCTCTTCACCATTTTATTGCATCGACTTACTCTAAGGGTGTTGGGCATTGAAAGGAGGGAGTAGGAATATAATAAAGTCACAATGCTTATTTAGACTGATGATAGTGATGATGATGCTGAAAAATATATAAGAGATTTGATGAAGTTGTTGTTGATGGACTGGTGGTATGAAGAAAGTATTGATAGTGGTGGTGATACAGTGACAGTAATGATAGTGGTGGTGATAAGAGGATAGATTGTTTGTGGTGATATGAAGAAAGTATTGATAGTGGTGGTGATATGAGGATAGATTGTTTGTGGTGATATGATGATAGGAATGATAGTGGTGGTGATAAGAGGATAGATTGTTTGTGGTGATATGATAGGAATGATAGTGGTGGTGATATAAGGATAGATTGTTTGTGGTGATATGATGATAGGAATGATATTGGCGGTGATAAGAGGATAGATTGTTTGTGGTGATATGATGATAGGAATGATAGTGGTGGTGATAAGAGGATGGATTGTTTTGGTGATATGAAGAAAGTATTGATAGTGGTGGTGATATGACGATATATTGTTTGTGGTGATATGATGATAGGAATGATAGTGGTGGTGATAAGAGGATATATTGTTTGTGGTGATATGATGATAGGAATGATAGTGGTGGTGATATGATAGGAATGATAGTGGTGGTGATAAGAGGATAGATTGTTTGTGGTGATATGATGATAGGAATGATAGTGGTGGTGATATGATAGGAATGATAGTGATGGTGATATGACGATATATTGTTTGTGGTGATATGATGATAGGAATGATAGTGGTGGTGATATGATAGGAATGATAGTGGTGGTGATAAGAGGATAGATTGTTTGTGGTGATATGATGATAGGAATGATAGTGGTGGTGATATGACGATATATTGTTTGTGGTGATATGATGATAGGAATGATAGTGGTGGTGATAAGAGGATATATTGTTTGTGGTGATATGATGATAGGAATGATAGTGGTGGTGATATGATAGGAATGATAGTGGTGGTGATAAGAGGATAGATTGTTTGTGGTGATATGATGATAGGAATGATAGTGGTGGTGATATGATAGGAATGATAGTGATGGTGATATGACGATATATTGTTTGTGGTGATATGATGATAGGAATGATAGTGGTGGTGATATGATAGGAATGATAGTGGTGGTGATAAGAGGATAGATTGTTTGTGGTGATATGATGATAGGAATGATAGTGGTGGTGATATGACGATATATTGTTTGTGGTGATATGATGATAGGAATGATAGTGGTGGTGATATGATAGGAATGGTATTGGCGGTGATAAGAGGATAAATTGTTTGTGGTGATATGATAGGAATGATAGTGGTGGTGATAAGAGGATAGATCGTGGTGATATGATGATAGGAATGATAATCATGGTGGTGATAAGAGGATAGATCGTGGTGATATGATGATAGGAATGATAGTGGTGGTGATAAGAGGATAGATTGTGGTGATATGATGATAGGAATGATAGTGGTGGTGGTAAGAGGATAGATTGTGGTGATATGATGATAGGAATGATAATCATGGTGGTGATGATAAGATGATACATGTAGTTGTGAAATGATAGTAATGATGTTCATGGTCGTGCATGGTAAAAGTAATGATGGTAGTGATGATTGGTTGATATTACTTGTGATGGTGGTGGTGCTGGTGGTGCTGGTACATGATGAGGAAGACATATAAGGCTGGCAATTATAAAAGTGAACATCATGTTTTTGAAAATAAATCAATTGTACATGCATGGACTGGGAGAATGAATTGATGTTTGTTTGATATACTAAACGAAGAAGCTTGACTGGGAGGAATTTTTAATTTGTAAACAAATCTTTCGGCATATTACTCCCAGTGTTAAAGATCGTATGCTCGATCTGTAATGAAAAACACAAGTCAGAAAAAAAATTGAACCAGCGGGATTCGAACCTGTCATCTACTGCTTGCCGGGGAGCGACTTAACCACCAGGCTATTCTGGTTCACGGCCAAGTCACGATGAACTAGAATCAAATACCAAGATCCTCTTCTTTCTGACTCATTAATATTCAAACGGTCCACCGTAGACAATGGTTAGTAAACGAAGAAGCTTGACTCGGGAGGAATTTTTAATTTGTAAACAAATCTTTCGGCATGTGTTTGATATAGCACATCTTTTTTTTTAAATGGCGATTCAAAATGCTTTATAAAGCTAATTATATTAATCTAATCTAGAGATAATTATCGAACAAAATTGATGATTACTCTCCCCCCCCCCCTCTCTCTCTCCCTCCCATCTCTCTCTCTCTATCTCTCTTTATGGATTTAGGCTTACATTATTATTCATTTGCTTTTTATGTGCTGTGAATATATATTATCGTTTCATATTGCCAAATGTATATTATTTGTTTTAAATACAGGCCCGCATTTGTAAACTGTATTTTAGCCAGTGGCTGCAATCAACAGTGTTAACCATTGAATAAATAAATAAATAAATTAGTACATCAATAATCTCAGACAAATTAAGAGTACATACTTGTATGTATATTAAGATAATATCTGGATTCTTTCTTCCTCTTGGATGTTAGTGCATGAGAATATAATCATAGATCTTGATCTATGATGATCTACGTGAACTTGAACTAATTAAAAAAGGAGTCCATAATACGAGTTTCTGAATCATTTTTTTAAATCCAATATTAAGCTTATAAGGTCTAAGCACAGTCATTGTTAAGTTGGAGAAGGATTAACCCAAATATAAACCCAGTAGTGTATCCATATTACCCAAGACCCAATAAACAATATTTCGAATCTGATTCTGTGTTAGCAGACGACCATGCCACTGTACTTATACCACACGATGCGCGATGCCGATAGCAATGTTATCATGGTTATAGTGGCGGTACCGATACGGTAAGCACTATATAGGTACCAATCCTGCAGCTGAGCTCATGAATATTCATGACGCGTTAGGGTTACGGAAAAAAAATCGCCCCCCCCCCCCCGGCTAGCCGGGAATTCGAACATACGCTCGGTCATAAAAAAAGATAAGATATCTCCCACTTCCCCTCTAAAGGAGGGGGGGGGGGGGGGTAGTGTGAACGTTGGGATTGCTTCACTGACCTGTCGATTAGCCAACCTGGATACAAATTCCTTTTCAAAACCTTACTCAGGTTGTCAATACTCACATGAAAGAGATTGGAATTACTGCTGATTTTGTAAGCCCTATCAACAAGGTTCGAATCAGTCCCGTTTTTGTTTTTAAAACAGGTGAAACTAAGAAAGTTAGTATAATTCTTTTTGTGATATACTGACGTGGTATAATCATCTGTATTGTTGCTTATCAATACATCCAAAAAGGACAAACTACCGTTGACCTCCGTAATAATGCATGGTTCGATCGGGCTTGTTCCTGGATATAGATTGCTCTAGGTCCCCCCACCCATGATAAGAATAATAATAATATTCCGCTTTTATATAGCGCCTAATACATCGACGATGTCTCTACGCGCTTAACAATTACAGGTAGTCATTATTATTACCCCCGGTGATCGGATACTGGCAAGCCCGCACACAATGATTTGAAAGCCCAGCTTGAAAACCACATATTTTCGGAAAATAACTATTTAAGATTGCGTTCTGTACAACCGATTCAGAATTTATTAAGTCTGTCTTTAAAATAGATCTTCTACCATTCTTATAAGATCCCCTTTTCCTGAGGTTTTAACGACTGATTTTGTGATAAGAGTTTTAGGCCAATATCAAGATTGAGCGATCGCCGTGAAGCATACCCTAACTAAATGCCAGAACGGTGTATTGAGCATGCCGAGTGTGTTTTGTTTGTTTGCTGTTTTTAAAAATAGCTACTTTTATCTGTTTTCATAATATCTAAAATTTATAATCACAAACAAAGATGTATTAACCATAATTGATAGAAAAGAACTTTTAGAGATTACCGTTACACACACAGTGTATGTAATAATGTTTGTAAACTCATACTTTAGTGGATCAATCGCTTGAATTTCATGTATTTCATGTATTTCCTGTTGTACGACTTTCTCATGTATGCTATTGTTGCTAATCTGGATCTATAATTGTACTTATCATGTTTATACAAATCACCTCGTATCTTAGCCCGATCTCTGTTGTACCGAAAGATGATTTATGAAGGTCTTGATACCACATGACGAATCAACAAAAAGTGATAAAAGTTCACAAAAGTTAAGTTTGCGCATTCGTAGTTCAGAGGCATGATTCTCAGAAATCTTTTCACAGCTAGGACATAAAAAAATAGAATGTGATCAGGTGATAAATAAAACTACTTTTGACGTGATAAGAATTTGACTCATTAAATTAGATGTGAATCTTTTTTCAATTTTTACCCACGAAATATTGTGAAGTCGTGTCGGAAATTTTATAGGATCCATACATTAAATTCATCATATTGCTTTATTTCGTGAGATATGTTAATAACTATTTTTTTGTTTATTTAAAGCATATTGTAGGCTATAATACATTCATCTGTTTACCCTTTCTTCATTTCATACACATACTTAATCAAGTACTGTTAGGTGGGCTTGTAAATAAAACTAAGAAGCGTTTATTGAGCATTAAGCTGTTACCGAGAGCCAGATTTCGTTTTTTAAATAGTAAGACATCTCCCATTCTGATACTTGAATCGTCAACTGTTCCTCTTTTGCCATGCACCTCGTTTGTACAGAATAAATGAAAACAAATACACGTCAAAGTGGAAAGCATCCGGAAATTTTTCCTATCCCGCGGCCGGGGAGGAGGGGGCGGTCCTGTCACTGTTCAACCCCCCCCCCCAAAAAAAAAACAAAAAAAAACAAACAAACAAAAAACAAACAAACAAAAATAAAATTTTGCATTTTGTAGCATAAAAATTTACATTCTGTTTTATTCCTCAGTGTATTGTAACAGAATACTTTCGATCTATAGGCATATGAGAGCTGGGTTTTTTGTGTTTTGTTTTTGTTTGTTTGTTTGTTTGTAATTATTATTTTAATTATTATTCTTATTATTATTATTGTTATTATTATTTATATTTATTTATTTTTATTGTTATTGTAATTCTTTTGGTAAATTATTTTATTTATTTATTTATTTTTTTTATTTATTTTTTTTTTTAAATTGATTGATTTATTTATTTTTTTTTTATTTATTGATTGATTGATTTATTTTTTTAAAATTTTAATTAAACTGCTTCTTTCAAGATTTGTCATTTGAAGCGTATTTCTGTGAACTTGTAAAAAATGTAAGGACGGGAGGAAGAAGGTTGAATGAAAGTAGCAACACGGGAGAGAGGGAGCGGGACAACGCAGATACAGAAAGAGGACGAGAGATACCGTTGATATAATATATATATATATATATATAAAAATATAGTTCTGCTTCGGACTTGCAAAGTTAAAGACAAAATAGGAATGAAAAGTCCGTATACGATGAAAAAATTCGAATTTTCGGCCATAGGCCTTCATCAGGAAATGATGAAAATTTATTAGATAGGTACACAAAAGAGCGTGAAGCGCAAAAAAAAAAAAACAACGCAAAAGCTCCATGGATACCAGCGCAACCATGGTAGAGATCAGGAAGGAGAGGAGAGAGAGAGAGAGAGAGAGAAAGATATAGAGGCGTAATAGAGCAGAAGCGCAGAAAGGGAGAAAGCTCCATGGAAACTCGCGCAACCATGGTAAAAGAAGTTAAAGAGGAGAGAGAGAGAAAGAGAGAAAGAAATAGAGATAGAGGCGTAATAAAACGTCATAAAAGAAGAGAAAAAGAAAACAAAAAAGGAGAAGCGCTAAAAGGGACAAAGCTCCATGGAAACTCGCGCAACCATGGTAAAGAAAGTTAAGAGGAGAGAGAGAGAGAGAGAGAGAAACACGTCACAAAGAAAGAAAGGGAAACAAAAGAAAACACAAAAGCGAGAAGGAAGGAAAGGGAGAGGGGATGACATAGTAAAAAGTCATAAAGAAACCAGGGAAAAAGAAAGAGAGAAAGGGGTGGTGGAAGGGGGGAGAGAGAGGGGGAAGGGAAAAGAAGAGAGGAAAAAAAAAAAAAAAAAAAGGGGGGGGGGGAAGAGGGAGAGGGAGAGGAACAAAGAAAATAAAGAGAGGAAGATGAAGCACAACGGAAAGAAAAAAAAGAAGAAAAGGGGAAAAGGAGGAAGTAGTGAAGAAAGAGAGTAAAGAGCAAAAGGAAGAGAGGGAGAGAGAGGGAAAAAAAGTAGAAGAAAAGCAGAACGAAGAATGGAAGAGAAAGGTGGAAAGGACAAAAAGAAAACATTCAATTCGTACGAAATGATCGAAATGTTACATTCATCCCACGAGGATGAAGGGTTCCCAGGTGGAAAATCAGTCTTTCCTCCCTTCTCTTCCTGGATAGATCATCGCCATTGCACTTGATGGCGCCGATCACTTTGAAGTCTTCAACCGAGTGGCCGGGGAGGTTGAAATGGCGTGCAACAGGCAAGCCACTTGTATATATATATATATATATATATATATATATATATATATTACAGTTAGGGGAATATAGTAATAAGGGGAGATAAATGTCTGCACATGTGCGGATCCTGGGGGGAGGGGGGCGAATCGGCCGCGCCACCCCCCCCCCCCCCCCCTTTTGAAAACCTACTTTAAGTGCATAATTTAAAAAAAATAGCCTCCTTATTGTGTACTTTTCCGGCTATGGCCCCCTGTTTTACAAAATCCGGGATAACCCCTGATAGCTAATCATAAATAGCAACGTTGTACAAGGACATCTGTGAATATTGTTAGTACAAAACTCTTTCTCTTTAATTGTGAATAAATGTCTTTCTACTTTGCAACAGAATGCTTCTTTGTCAGTGTATTCTAAGCAAAAAGATATTAAAATTAAAGAGCACAGAGTCATAATCTCCCTAATTCACATGAACAAAGCGTGCAAATTTTGTTTTCCTTATCTAATTAGGGCCCCTTCCCTGTTTACTATATATATTCAGATGGAACTACGCGACAATTGTTTTTGATAAAAAATACGCAACGCAATCCTCTTCGATATATCACGTGCATGATGGGGTAATTGCGTTATGCTCATTGTCATGAATGATGACAAAATTTCAAGGATAAATGTGAAAATCTCAAAGGTTGATGATCAAAAGCCATTTATTCATAAGATAAGATAAGATAAGATAAGATAAGATTTTATTCACTCTATCGACCCCTAAGAGCACAACATATTTACAACAATATAAATGGTATATTGAATAATTGTACATGCGTATATCGTTTACATATTAAACTAGAAAGGCCGTCAAAGGCGGCAGACCCACGCCTTAACCCAATAGGTTTTGTTTTGTTGCGATTATTTTTGTAAGCAGTAGCCATTCAAAGGGGATAACAAGAGGCACATCTCCCCCCCCCCCCCCCAATAAATTTTGCCATATCCAGGTCATAGCTTTGTGTGTCCCCACCCTTGAAAAAATTCTTCTGAAAAAGATATTTTATTATTGAAACATCCCTCCCCTAAAAGTAATTGATTAGACATGTCAGAGAGCGTGGCGTGGCGAGAAAAAAAATGTTAGCAATTTGTATTCAGTGTTCAGTCATGTAAGTGTTAGTAAATGTATTCATGTTCTATCTTTAAATTACATTGCAATTGGGGTTGTTGTTTTTTTTTCATCGGGCTTGGATAAAATAAATATGACGACAAAATAAGTTGGATCTCGACTTCAAAATGCATGCGAGGCACAGAGCTTACTCACTCAGCTCAGTCACCACCCATCAACAAAGTCAAAGTGGATACTGGCGTGCATATATTCGGCGAAACTCGATCAGCCACCAAATTTTGCAAATCCACACAAATTAAAAAGAAATACAGTGTTTGTATATATTTTACAACTACGAAATCCACTCAAACAGACATAAATGAGTTATAAACTAACTCAAATCTCAAATGACAGGACCGTTATAACCCAAAGAAAAAAGTTCAATCCTACTACAATCAGTAAGGCACAGGCACTGTACTCCCTGGGGTTATGTACTCCCTAGCCCGACCAGATCGCCGTCACTTCGCGACAGCGCTGTGTATAGTTATGTACGTACAGCTAGCTACACAGCCCACTCACTCAGATCAACACACGCGAACGCTCGCGAGTGCGATAGACTCACTCACGTCGAACAAACTCACCAGATTTTCACCGAAAACAATTAAAATCACGTACTACACGTCCACCAGGATAAAATAAATCACAAAAACTTCCACAACAAAGTGGAAAGAACCGGGGAAAATAAACAGAAATGCACAGAAGATAAGAAATAGAGGAGAAGCCGTAGGGGTAGGGTAGCCTGAATCTAAATGAATTTGTAGTTTAAAGGTATCGCGCGCAATCCCTTGTTGCTGGGATACGTTGGCTTTGAATATTCATTGCAGGCTCGTACGGATTTGAAGTGAAATGGCAAATAATGGGTCTAAAAGTCTTCTAAAATTCATAAACCTGAAATAGACTTTTGGTGAGACGAAGTAATGAGTGTTTTGATTGGCCAAAATATTTCTGCATCTGCAGGCGAAGTTTGGGGTCATCAATCTTTCTAGTTTCTTTCCTGTCACTATCTGAACTGAAGTTCCTATACTTTACTACAGGGTCAAAAGTTCAAGGTCACACAGAATGTGCAGGGGTCAACCAATCATCACCAAAATCTAATCGATTCTTTCCTGTCACTTTCTGAACATTCCCTGAAAATTTGGTGCAAATCCGTTCATCCGTTCTCTTGTTATCTTGTACACAAACAAACAAACAAACAAACAAACAAACAAACAAACAAAAAAAAAACATACGGAGCCCTTTACATAACCCTGCCGATTTCATCGGCGTGGGTAACAACATTTCTCAACGAAACATTAAAAAAACAACTATAACCAGAAAGGCCGACAAAGGCGGCAGACCCACGCCTTAGCGGCGCTACAGATCGAGTAGTTGCATTCTTTCCCTAATCGATTCTTTCCTGTCACTATATTTTATATTTTATATTTTTCTCTTTTTTTATCGCAATAAAGACTTCCAGATTTGGCATAATCTACTATTTTATACATGCATGTAAAATATTATGGTTACTTACTGTTATATATATTATGTTATTTGGCACAATGATACTGCATGTGAATATATTTGTTTTTGTAGTTTACCATTATTGTGAAAAATGTTATTTTTGAAAAGGAAGTAATAAAATATTCCGAAATTAAGTTCCTATAACCGATCACCAAAATCTAATCGATTTTTTCCTGTCACTATCCTAACTGAAGTTTGGGTCAAAACTTCAAGGTCACACAGAATTTGCAGGGGTCAACCGATCATCACCAAAATCTAATCGATTCTTTCCTGTCACTATCCGAACATTCCCTGAAAATTTGGTGCAAATCCGTTCACCCGTTCTCTAGTTATCTTGTACACAAAAAAAACAAACAAACACACAAACAAACAAATAAACAAACAAACATACGGAGCCCTTTACATAACCCTGCTGATTTTATCGGCGTGGGTAAAAAAACAAACAAAGATACGGAGCCCTTTACATAACCCTGCCGATTTTATCGGCGTGGGTAAATATATACAGTGTAAAGACAGCAAAAGCACTAGACGTATAGGTTTTTTTTAAATACTATTCTACCACTACGTCTAACGACCTGACTTTGATTGACACCTGCAACATCAACAACTGCATCCTCTTTGGATTTATATCTAAATTGCTGCATAATAATTTTAACAAATTTAACAAGCTTTTTAAGCTGGCAAGCATTTTTTGTAAGAAGAATTTCAGCCATTACTGTTGTATTTGGTCTATGTATATTAAAATCAGACAAGTACAGTTTTCTCTCGTTAATAAAAAATGGGCAAACAAGCAAATAGTGATATTCATCACCAATAATAATTTTCATTTAACAAATTAGAGATGAAACGACTGTTATTAACTGGTAATGTATGTGTTCGACGTCTAAACTTACATAATAGTGTTGCATCTGCACTATTCAAAAGACTCAAATATTTTTCAAACTCTAGCTCAAGTTTAAAAATCCTATAATTAAGGCACACCCGATTGGACCAGGTTGCTGCTTGCCATTCCTGTTTAAACATATCAGCTAGTCTCAAACGTAATGCACCTAAAATCCAATCGGTATTAAATCCATTGCCCTGAGAAAGTCACGCATTAGTGAATCCTGCATTATTACCCACGCCGATGAAATCGGCAGGGTTATTACCCACGCCGATGAAATCGGCAGGGTTATTACCCACGCCGATGAAATCGGCAGGGTTATGTAAAGGGCTCCGTATGTTTGTTTTTTTGTTTGTTTGTTTGTTTGTTTGTTTGTTTGTTTGTTTGTTTGTTTGTTTGTTTGTTTGTGTACAAGATAACAAGAGAACGGGTGAACGGATTTGCACCAAATTTTCAGGGAATGTTCAGAAAGTGACAGGAAAGAATCGATTAGATTTTGGTGATGATTGGTTGACCCCTGCACATTCTGTGTGACCTTGAACTTTTGACCCTGTAGTAAAGTATAGGAACTTCAGTTCAGAGAGTGACAGGAAAGAAACTAGAAAGATTGATGACCCCAAACTTCGCCTGCAGATGCAGAAATATTTGGGCCAATCAAAACATTCATTACTTCTTCTCACCAAAAGTCTATTTCAGGTTTATGAATTTTAGAAGACTTTTAGACCCATTATTTGCCATTTCACTTCAAATCCGTACGAGCCTGCAATGAATATTCAAAGCAACGTATCCCAGCAACAAGGGATTTTTTGCACTCGAACTGTACTCTCGATGCGAAATCGAAAGCGGCTAGGTATACGGTATTCGTATAGCCTAGCACGTCCAATTTCTCCTCTATTTCTTATCTTCTGTGCATTTCTGTTTATTTTCCCCGGTTCTTTCCACTTTGTTGTGGAAGTTTTTGTGATTTATTTTATCCTGGTGGACGTGTAGTACGTGATTTTAATTGTTTTCGGTGAAAATCTGGTGAGTTTCTTCGACGTGAGTGTCTATCGCACTCGCGTGTGTTGATCTGAGTGAGTGGTTGATCGCTGTGTACGTATATACACAGCACTGTCGCGAAGTGCCCTGGGGTTGACTGTAGTAATGAGTGAATAAGCTCTGTTCCTCGCATGCACGTCATTTTGAAGTCGAGATCCAACTTCTTTTGTCGTCATATTTATTTTATCCAAGCCCGATGAAAACAAAACAACAACCCGAATTGCAATGTAAAGATAGAACATGAATACATTTACTAACACACTGACATGTCACTGAACACTGAATACAAATTGCTAACATTTTTTTTCTCATCACGCCACGCTCTCTGACATGTCTAATCAATTACTTTTAGGGGAGGGATGTTTCAATAATAAAATATCTTTTTCAGAAGAATTTTTTCAAGGGTGGGGACACACAAAGCTATGACCTGGATTATGGCAAATTTTTTTTTTTTTTTTTTTTTTTGGGGGGGGGGGAGATGTGCCTCTTGTTATCCCCTTTGAATGGCTACTGCTTACAAAAATAATCGCAACAAAACAAAACCTATTGGGTTAAGGCGTGGGTCTGCCGCCTTTGACGGCCTTTCTAGTTCAATATGTTTTGACAAGACAGAAGGAAGTATGGGACAACACGGTGGTTTTGAGTTATTTATCAAAGTTTGTTTTTTGGCCAGCCCCCCAGAATGTCTGGATATGGTCCGAAGAAGTTATATCAAGTTTCTAGGTAATATAATGTTCTATTTGACTACAACAAAGTTTTGTGAATTTCCGCCATGTTTTTCGATAATTGTCCCATACTTCCTTTTGTCGTGGTTTTCTCTAAGTTTACCTCACGCCCAAATCCACGACAGAAGGAAGTATGGGACAACACGGTGGTTTTGAGTTATTTATCAAAGTTTGTTTTTTGGCCAGCCCCCCAGAATGTCTGGATATGGTCCGAAGAAGTTATATCAAGTTTCTAGGTAATATAATGTTCTATTTGACTACAACAAAGTTTTGTGAATTTCCGCCATGTTTTTCGATAATTGTCCCATACTTCCTTTTGTCATGGTTTTCTCTAAGTTTACCTCACGCCCAAATCACTGCATAAGGAAGCATGTACCAAAAAAAAATGATTTTTCAACAAAATTTAATGTGAATAGTACCGAATCATTTCGCAATGACAATTGCATATAGTTATAAAAATTCATGATGCATTTGAAATGTTTCCATGGCAACGAATATGAACAAATACAAGGTTTTCGATATAAAATGACAATCGTGTAAAAAATGTTTGTAGTCCAGGATCTATCTTCATAATGGTACATTATATTAAACATATGTGAAATGTATTATAGTACTGGAACATCTGTGCAATGGCAATTGTATCCAAATACAATATTTAATGATGTATTTTTAACATTTCCATGGTAAACCAGTGTTCACATAATACGCAGATTTTTTATCAAAGAACAATTTTGTGAAAAATAGTTGGAAATCCATTTTCGTATTAGTCCATTACACCAGATCTGTGTAAAGCATTATCTGTAAATTATTCTGAATTATTTTTGCAATGGCATTTGTATACTGATAATAATTAGAGAGTTTCCATGGTAACCATTTTCTAATAACTTGTAAAGTTCTGCCACCTCCATTTTCTGTCATGTTTAGTCTGTATAACTTTTGATTCAGAAATCTGAAAAATATACCATAGGCCTAACATGAGAAGAAAGAGAAAAAATTATAGTCCAAATCTGACCATTGTGATTGTGTAACCAATTGTCGTTTGATGCAGAGAATTTTCAAATGTAAAATTCTCACTAAAATTGTCAAAAATTCTTAAATTGGCAACATAAACAGTTAAAATTCACTGTTTTCCACGTAAATTGGCAACGTTTAACCTTTAAAACGTAATGTATTTCTGAAGAAAATTCTTCAAACGCTGTTACCCACATAAAAGTTAACACTCAGTTGACTGCTTGTTTAAAAACCATTAAAGCATTTCTAAGTAGGTTTTCTTGCTTTAGTGATTCTCAATGCAGCTGGTAATCTCTTTTCTCTCTACAATTCATGTGCTTAGAACGGTTGAAAATGAAGAAAACGTCAGCTGTATCTGAATTTTCTAATAACTTGCAAAGTTCTGCCACCTCCATTTTCTTTCATGTTTAGTCTGTATGATGTTAATCATTGTCGATCAAATCCAAAGAAACAGTGTTTTCTGGCAGTCCTTCCCAAAACGAATGACGATTCGATGGCATAAACCGGCATAATTTTGTGAGAATGTCGTTCTTCTTGAGTGGTGGGATGCCTCGTGGCTTGTCTAGATGAGGGAATGGGACTTCAGAGTTCCCCGGAATAAGCTTCTCTGTGGTTTTCTTCTTTAAGAACTCCCCATGTTTGTATTCCCCATCATCCATGGACAATTTCCAATGCAGCTCTGAAGATCCCCTCACAAACTTGACCTGCTGGACGTCAGCTAAAACCGGCTTGTTTGTATATTTCCCCTGGCTCACTCCATTTTCAAACATGACAAAATCATGTACTTCCATGGGGATTGCAGTTCCTGTCTTGTTGATGATGTCAATGAAATCGGCTTCATCATATATGTTGTGCTTTGTCTGCATCCCCTTTTCTACTTGGTGGTGGAATGAATCGGCAGACATGAAGGTATGCCCTTTCTCCAAGTACTTGAAAATTATTTCTTCAGGGCCTCCTTCTCTATTAACTTCAGCTATCATGGCGGTATACAGAGTCCAATTCTTGTTCTGCGC
Source organism: Heliocidaris erythrogramma (assembly GCA_025617745.1). Taxonomy (NCBI): domain Eukaryota; kingdom Metazoa; phylum Echinodermata; class Echinoidea; order Camarodonta; family Echinometridae; genus Heliocidaris; species Heliocidaris erythrogramma. The sequence goes on along the minus strand of CM046864.1, from coordinate 461,535 downwards.
TCCGCAGTTGTCCATGTAGAAAGTAAATTTCTTTCTGTCACGGAAGTTGGTACTTCTAATGTACTTAATGAAAGTACTGGCAACATCCTCAGCATTTCGTCCAGCTGTGTCTTCTGTCTTTCCACCTAATGGAGCATACGTCATATGGAATTGTACCAGTCGGCGCGTGAAGACACATGACTTAACACCAGGCATTCGGGGTAGCATTATCACCTTCTGCATGTCAACACTACATACAGCTTCATCTGCATCTTTATCCCTAGCTTTGTCTACTTCATACCAGGCTCTTGCGACATCTTTACGCTCATTGTGTTTTGCATGCTCTTTACATATTATGCAGGACATGTCTTCGCCGTTGTGGCCTTCATTTTCCTTGTGTCTGGCAAATTCCATACATGGTTCACACTCCTCCTCTCCCAGTTTTGTGAAGCCTATGTTCATTTCCCTTATCATCTTCCTGTAGCTTTCAATTTCACATACTTTGGGATATTTTTCATCAAAGTCGGCATACATGTCGCAGCTCTTCAGTTCAAACGGCAGAAATCTGCAAAGTGGTGCATGTTCTCTGCGGTAATGGCTTACTGCAGGGTGAAAAGACATGATGTGTCCCCTGATCAAATCCTTTGCTGCATCACTCAGCTTGTGAGCAGGTTCGTGATGACCTCTTCTATCTTTCGGTGTTGTGATGTCACTTGGTGATGTCAGTCCAAGGGTGACTGTTATTATCTTATCACTTTTATAGCCCAGGGTATGCAAGAAGAACACCTTGCAAACAAATATATCACTCCCATCACTTCCTGGCAGTTGGTAATTCCTTGTCGCCTTCCTTTGAGTGCCACCGTTTCCTCTTTTATCCATCCGTGCTGGTTCCTGTGTCTTTATTTTGGAGAAGATCCACGCTCTTCTTGACAGTAAAAGTTTAATTATAATTCACAAACTGAGTATCAACGAACTCCACTGCTTCCTTCTGTCATGGGTTTTTGTGTGTAAGTGAAAAATGTGCTTCCTCATCACAAGTTCTTGGAGCAGCAGGTAATTGTGCTTGTGCATCCAGGCATACCTGGAAACACTTCTCTGATTGGTCAAGTGGTAAATCAATAGATAAAAGCTGTCTTCTCACACAGTTTGTCCCATACTTCCTTTTGTCATGGGCATTTCACTTGAAACTCAACTTGCTTCCTTTTTATTATGCTAATTACTGACTAATTAAGGGGTTGCAAAAGTTGTGAAATGGTTTAGGGGGTGTAACATGACCATTACAATAATTTATGACTAAAAACTCAATTTTGAAAAAATTGTACCATACTTCCTTCTGTCATGGGGGGCAGTATAGGCCTATGTGATACAGACGAAGTCCAGAAAAAAAAATACTTGAAGCCCCAAACTAATGAAAGATTTTTTTTTCAAAGCCAAATACAACAGTCAGAAAAAAGCGGATCTAATTCGTTTACCTCGTTTTTGCTTAATAATCAACGAATAATAATCTTGACTTGAGATTAACAGTCCTGGAATGCATTTCTTCACAACGGCTTATAATTGAATCTCAATAATACTCAAGGAGGCACATATCAAAATATACTTGGGTTTCATGCTTTCATCTTGTATAAGTTTGTGCCCTTTGCTCACATAAAAACATACAACATTATATAAATTATCCCATTACGGGATCAGAGGAAAGGCCTTAGAGTGGTTCAGGAACTACCTTATAGAAAGCAATATGTATTACTCAACGGGCACAGTTCTTCTATTAAACCATTAACATGTGGAGTACCACAGGGATCTCTCCTTGGACCTTTGCTTTTTATCTTATACATCAATGACTTTAATAAATCTTCCTCCATTTTATCTTTCATTATGTTTGCTGATGATTCCAATCTCTTTTTCTCCTATCGAGACCCAGCAATTCTAATTTCAACAGTCTATTCCGAGCTAAAACTTGTTACGGACTGGATAAAGGCGAATAAGTTGTCTCTAAACCTAAAGAAAACAAATTACATGCTCTTCAGCAATACTCTTCAATCCCTGCCTGGCAATATTCTCTTTGATGACATACTTATCGAAAAAGTGAAAACTACAAAATTATTAGGTATAATAATTGACGATAAGCTCTCCTGGAAACCACATACTGATAACTTGTCAACATTGATTTCGAGAAACATAGGAGTAATTAACAAGCTGAAATATGAATTCCGATGCTTTATTTTGTTGTCTCTTTACTTAATCTTATGGAATTTTAGCATGGGGCAACTCTACCGCCCAACAATTACAAAAATTACTACTACTTCAAAATAAGGTCATTAGGATTGTATCTCTTACTGGTTATCTCTCACATACTGACCAGCTCTTTCATAGTCAATTCAATTCAGTTTCAAAACATTTATTTCCAATTTTTCAATATAAGTATACAAAGTAATAATGTTTTTAACAAAAAAAAAAAGACATAATATACATTCATATGGTACATACATAGTTGGAGGACACACCTCTAAAAGCAAAAGCTTGAGGCGAGGGTGCCCTTAGTAACATAATACATAAAATTACATAATAAATATATAAAAAGACAATAACTACATACAAAAAAAAAGATAATATTCCTTAACCGCTGAACTTAATTTGAGGGAAAAAGAAAAAAGGAAAGAGAGAGAGAGAAAAAAAAAAGAGAGAGAAAGAGGGGGAAAGGGGGAAGGATGGAGGTGCAACATACAATGAGTACGGATAAGAGATGTATTCACAAAGAAGCAGAGAGAATAGACCCAATGGAGGGTAAGGAAGAATCTTAAACCATATTATTTGTAAGATGAAGTGAAATGGTTTTTTTAACCCTTCTTGAGCAGCTGGCAAGAGATGCGGAGTATTTTATTGTGTCAGGGATAGCGTTCCACAGCTTAGGTCCCCGAGTGCCTGATGTTATGTTGGAATAATAAGGTTCTGTGCTTGGGTAGATGGATGTGATTTGCGTGTCTGGTTTCGTATTTATGAATAATATTAATTGAAAGAGGTTACAAAATTCGTCAGGAAATAAATTGTTTGTACATCTGTACATAAAAATGCTTTGTTGATGTTCATTTATATCGGTAAGTTTTAGTATGTTAAATTGTTTGAACAAATGGTCGACGTGACACCAGGGGGGGGGGGGGGGCAGTACCTGTAGTTATAAGAATTATTTTCTTTTGTAGGGTGATTAATTTGTGTAATTTGGATATTGTAGAGTTCCCCCAGGCTAGGTTGCAATATGATACATATGGTAGGATAAGAGAATTGTAAAACATACGGAGGATGTTGTTTGGTAAAATGTTCCGCAGTCTAGCAATGTTTTTAGAGACTTTGGTTTCTGTTTCAAGGATATGTTTCTTCCAAGACATAGAACTATCAATGTGTACACCTAGAAATTTTGTGTTTTCAACTCTAGGTAGTAGTACGTTGTCGAGATATATGGAAATGCTGTCTAAATCAGTGTTTTTATTGTCGGAGGGCTCTTTGACGTTAGAGCGGCCGGTTACAAGGACCCTATCCTGGTGTCTGGTACAGACGGTGTGGGGACAAAGTTGAAGATTGCCCAGGCCTGCAACCTTCACCAGGCGATAGGCCAGGACTTGGTGGCCATGTGTGTCAATGATATCCTAGCCCACGGCGCAAAGTCTCACTTCTTCCTGGACTACTTCTCATACGGCAAGCTAGAAGTGGGCGTGGCTAGGGATGTGGTAGGGGGCGTGGCCGAGGGGTGCAAGATGGCTGGCTGTGCCCTGCTGGGAGGTGAAACCGCTGAGATGCCGGGGATGTACGCCCCGAACGAGTACGACCTGGCCGGGTTCGCTGTGGGGGCAGTAGAGAGGGGCATCGTCCGGTATCCATAACAACGGGTACAGCTTAGTGAGGAGATTAGTTGAGCAGGAGGGACTGGACTTCAGGGATCCATGCCCGAACCAGAATCTAATCCAAGACGCTGCTCCCAGCCGTCCGTTCCGGCCGCGTCAAGGCCTTTGCCCACATCACTGGAGGGGGCCTCTTAGAAAACATCCCTAGGATAATGCCTGGCTCCCTGGCCGTCCAATTAGATGCTTCCAAATGGGAGATTCCATCTGTGTTTGGGTGGATCTCACATCACCGATGGGTAGAGGAGATGGAAATGGCGAGGACATTTAACTGTGGAATTGGGGGTGTGCTCGTGGTGAGGGCAGAAGATGAGGACGCAGTGTTGGAGAAGGTCCAGCAGAATGAAGAGACGGCATGGAGGGATAGGCCAAGTGGTGCCAAAGTGTGGCGATGGAGCAGCGGTATCAATAACCAACCAGCAATGAACGGAGTCGAGGAGGGCGGGGCAGAGAGGAAGATGAGAGTAGCTGTTGTCATCTCAGGAACAGGTACAAATCTCCAAGCTCTTATCAACCATACCAAGGATCCTAAGAACAATTCCAGGGCCGAGATAAGTCTAGTGATATCTAATATTCCTGATGTACTGGGCTTAGAGAGGGCACAGAAAGCTGGGATACCTACTATAGTGATAAGTCGCAAGGGACTCAAGAGAGCTGACTTTGACATGAAGGTCCATGAGGTCCTCCAGGCTGCTAACGTAGAATTCATCTGTCTGGCCGGTTATTATATCATAACACAATTATATAATAAAACAAACAACAAAAAAGAGAAACGAAATAATAAAAAACACAAATCAATCAAATTTGCAAACTGCAGTCAAACCAAGTTACAAATTAATAAAATGAAAATGACTATACCCAAACCCAAACAACCCCCACACCCCCCCCCCCCCCACTTATATGCTCATTTATAATATTGATTCAATAGCAGTTTAAAGGATCTAATAGATGTTGCACTTCGAATTTCATTGGGTAGTTGGTTATAAATGGAAATTCCCCTGTAGAAAAAAAGTTCTTTTACAATGATTAGACTTCGGCTTTGGGATATATAAATTCTGATTAGAGCGGAGTGTGTAATTGGAAGTTCTTATTGCGATATTGTCAGACATATAATTTGGGGTGAAATTACGCAAAATCCTATAAATCATTGTACACATGTGTTTGTTATAGCGGCAGTCAAGAAGGTCCCAACCCAATTTGTCGTGAATATGTTGATTTGATGTATAAGAAGAAGGATTGATTTTCATAATGATGCGACCCGCTCTGTTTTGGATTTTTTGCAAAGGTAAAAGAAAACTTTTAGGAGCAGATTGCCACACAACATCTCCGTAATCGAAATGTGGTATAATCACCGATTTATAGATTAAATTTACACTTGATTCATTTACAACATGTCTTAATCGACCAAGGAAATCGACAAGCTTGCTAATTTTTTGACACATGTTATTTATATGAATAACCCATTTCAATTCCTTATCAATATGAAGTCCAAGGTATTTAGTAGTTTCAACCTTTGTAAGATCATATTATTTATTTCACATTAAGGGTATTATACTTTGCTAATATGTTACGCGTGCCAATGAGCATGCTATCAGTCTTCGTATAATTAATCAATAATTTGTTTTGAGAAATCCATTTGTCCAAAACATCCATCTCGGTATTTAGAGCAGATTCTACGACATTTGGATTTTTATGAGAAAAATAGATTACGGTGTCGTCTGCATAGAGATGAACTTGGCACAATTTAAAAATAACAGGGAGATCGTTGATAAATATACAAAACAATAAAGGTCCTAAAATGGAACCCTGAGGTACACCGTGGGTTAACTGTTTTTCTTCCGATAAAGAATTATTGACCTTTGTTACTATTCTCCTATTAACTAAATAATTCTCAAACCACTTAAGGGTTAAACCCCTCACTCCAATGTCAAACAGTTTTTGTAGCAGCACTTTGTGATTGAAAGTGTCAAAAGCCTTCTTCAAGTCGACGAATATTGCACCAGTATATTCGCCCTCATCAATGGCCATCATCCAGTCATCCAGCACTTTCACAAGCGCCGTCACAGTAGAGTGCTTAGCCCTAAACCCAGACTGAACTGATGAAAGTATATTGTTTTCTTGAAGGAAACGTAACAATTGAGATTGAACTAATCGCTCTAATATTTTCGAAGTACAAGGCAACAAAAAAATTGGCCTATAGTTATCTGGGTTTGACCTGTCCCCCTTTTTATGAAGCGGTATTACCTTCGCTATTTTCCATGATTCTGGAACTTTTCCTTCTGTAACTGATCTATTAATGAAATACGTAATTGGATTACTTAGAATATCTGCACATGCCTTCAGAACCTGAACGGAAATACCGTCAATTCCGACTGATTTTTTTATTTTTTAACTTTTTTATTTCATTTATAACGTCATTCTCGGAAACAATAGTAAATGTGAGTGTATTCTGACAAGGTATATGTGTTTTGCTGTCTTCGGGAACGATAAATACGTCCTCTTTAGCATTATGTTGTATTCTCAACAATTCTGACGCAACGCCGGCAAAATGATTGTTGAATTGGGTTGCTTTACTGTCTGAATTATCGCAAGAGATGTTGGACGAGGATTTATTATTCGGTAAAAAAGATTTCAGAATTTTCCAGGATTCATTTCTGTCGGATCAATTCGCTAACTTCTCAGTATAATATTGCTTTTTAGATTTCCGAATGACTGACGTCACTTTATTTCTCAGATGACTATACTCCTTCCACAACTCTTCCTTCTTTTGAGCAATAGCTCTCTTTTTAGCATTATCTCTTTGTTTTATCAAATTTAATTTTATCTTTATCATCAGCATGTTTCCTAATAAAATGGGGGTTTGGCGTTTTTGTTTTTAAATCAAAATACTTTTCGTCATAAAATGGTAGTTCCTTCAATAAGCATTTTGGACATTTCCAGTCAAGAAAATGTTCCGAAGTATTATTATATATTTCTATAGGGACACTTGCACATTTGATATGTACCCACGATTTACATTCGGTACATAATAGACCCTTTTGATTATTTCTGACACAATTGGAGCATAAACTACAAGGAAATTGCTTACCCATTACACAAATTTAAATATAAAAAAGATGCAAAATATTACAAATACTCTGAATATTAACAAAACAACTAATAAAAGGTTGATTAAAACACCGAAAATTATCATTGCTGTTTAATTACTACCAGCATCAGTGTCAAAGAAAAGGGAGTATCATTTAACTTGACACGATTAAAAGGCTCTATCGCTACGAGTCGCGGAAATGTGAAACGGCACTGAAAGAAGAGATTATGAGTATACTGTATTATCCGGTACACAGGGAGCCAGAAAACCCAATAGTGTGACGTGACAAAAGATTACACCTATTACAAGAAAAGAGAAATAGCATTCTATACAGATCCAACAAATAGATTACGTCTAACCAAATTTAATCCATTAGGCCTATACAAAGAAAAAGAAACAAACAAAAACATATAGACAGGGATCCATGAGCTCACAATAGCAAACAGTGTGACTCACACCAATTAAGAACTGGCTATTCACTTACGCTATAAATAAAGAACATAGATTCCGATTACTAAATCGGGTTCACTCTTTATAGCAAGTATACAAATATATATACAGAGAGGCAGGAGCACAATAGTGGGGTTCTACAAAAAATTATACCACTTAAATGGATACTGTCTGGAAATGCACTAGCATTATTAACGAAGAAAAAAAAGAGTAACTACATATACATCAGAGACTATTAAGATATAGTTTCCAAGAAGAGTGCTATATGACAAGAAATACAGTTTAAAGAGCACATTATTCAGGCTTAATCCACTTCAAATGAGGTGCATTTGTTAGAGTCACACGGCGATCGTCGCACGTTAGCACTGTTATGCGTCCATCTTGAGTCCATATACGCTTGATGTCATTTTTAAGTCTTGTCTTGATTTCCCAAAACAGGTCTGTTCTCACCTTTGTTAGACTCTCCTGGATGTATATTGAAGATCCTTGCTGGCCACGTAATGTTCTCCTCTCCTGGTAGACACGATCACGGACGTTGTAGTTCGTGAACTTAACGATAATGCCCGGGGTCTCGTTTTGTCCTTCGCTTTCATGGCCCAAGTCGATGAGTCCTGTCGAGGTCGCCGACTTCCAGATCGATCTTGAGCCTCTCCTTACACATCTCTCTCACGATCTCGTCCGTGCTTTCACCTTCATTTTCAGATAAACCATGGAAAATTAAACAATTCCTTCTGGAGTACTGCTCCGTATCGTCCTGTTGGTTTTTGATCTCGCAAAGTTCCTTTTGTAGCCCAGCAATCTTGTCGTCTCTCGACGATAATTCAAATTCAAGGTCCTTTTTCATGATTTCAGTAACTTTTTGTGCAATAACGTTGGTCAGTTCATTGATCAAAGTGTCCTTGATTTTTTCCACAAGCGAATTCACCATATCACTGTTTACATCCAGCACTTTGCGAATCTCATCACGAACGTTCTCCGATACATCAGTCGATGATGAACGTGTTGTACGTTTCGCGTCTTTCGTCGACATGACTAAATACAAGCGGTGATGCTAACATACCATCACGCCAAATCTGCTCCGGGGTTCGATTGCCTTCAGTACGGATTCGATAATTGTTCTATGCATCCTGAAATGTTGAGAGGCGCTGATTAATGGTCTCTAAATAGACCTTATGCAGACTGTACCTATGGATACCATCGCTCGGGTCCAAAACTCCCTCCTCCTCAATTCCTTGTAAAATACTTCAATAACATCTTTGAAGACATCTCTCCACAACCTCTCAATTCTGACGTTGTGCACTGACTCCCCTGTGATGTGGCTTCCTCTGTTGGTCCCGAATGTCAAGTTCATAAATAGGGCTACAAGGAAATCTTCATTGCCGTGGTCGGACCTAACACGTGACGGCATGGAGTAGGTTTTTTTTTTGCCTCAAGAAAAAGGTCTAACACTGTCTTTGCGTTGTTGCTCGTTGAACAATAGATGAAAGTTACGAGTCTAGAGTAGCCATCAATGCATCCATTAGTAACGAAGTCCCATCTGCAGATGTGCATGTGATTGAATAAAACAAAAAGAAAAAAAAATCAACTATGATAAATCTGTGGTAGATTGGAGTGAGATTTTGGCAATAAAGATCACTATGCTTGAATGCAATAAACAATTTAGGGAATATCTGTTAGAAATATGGACATAAGCAGTACATTTTATAAGACATCATATTTTCTGTTTTTGATTTGTTTCAATGTTCCATAATCATATGGCAATACCAAAACTTAAAAAATACGGAACTTGTAGTGTTAACTTTTTTTAATGTGGGTGTCGAAGTCCACTACATATTCCTAAATCCTAATGATAATGCTATGACCTATGAATGTAATAAATAGGTAAGGAACATCCATGTAGAAGTTAACTTACAGGTTTTAGAGATATCGCTCTTACGCTCTATAAAATATTAGTCATTGGCTTGTGACCTTTGGGATCATGTCCCACACATCTAATCAGTTTGTGAGCAGTTATCCTACAGTAGTCATTGCATTGAGGTTTCTTAATGATTGACATGGACAGAGTATAGAGATTGGTCATTGGAAGATATGGAATTAAACCCACATTTACAAAAAATGTTTTGACGAAAAGAGCAGATTCAGAAAAAAAATTAAATGCCATCTTTTTTTTTCATACAATGTAGGATCAGTGGCACTTGCTATAATAATGCAAGTAATCATTTTAAATACAAAAAAAATAAAAATTTATTCTTTATCAGACCGGTGGCCCGTTCACCATGATGAAGCTCAAAGTCATCTCAAGGTTATGAAGGCCTCCCCACAGCTTTACCTGTTGCTCTGCCCCCTACAGTTAGGTCTGGTGGAACAGACTGAATTAATTTTTCTTTTTGTTGTGACTCTATGTGTTCAAACCTCCTTGAGTTGACTGAATGATATGTCAACCAAAGGTTATCAAATGACTAGATTGATAGGAATAAATAATACAATGAAGAACAGCTATACTATACCTGCTGAGTTGCATGTGTCGATATGCCAAAGGCTGTTTGGTGAACCAACTTTATACACTCTCCGTGAAACAGAATTTCCCCATCGTTCATCTGCTGCAGACGGATTTACTTCAGACAGACATTTCCGTACTCGACTTCTTTGCAAAGTGAGACCACGAGATTGTAAAAGGCCATGCATCATCTAAGGGGGAAAAATGGGTAAGATTATGAAGTGGACGATGACATCTTTTTTTATCTGTTTTTTATTATTTTTTTATCACATTTGTACCTTTTGAGTAGAAATTTGCAGGTGACTTGAGACTTATTGCTTTCCAGTTTCAACTATCATAATAAAATACAAAATCTACTATTTTGCTGCATACCAACGGGACTAAATTCGTGTTTGTCTACACCATACAGGACAAAACAAAAGAAAAAAATCATCTCAACACCACTGTTCGGAAAGTGTTTCTGAAGATCACCGATGACAACTTTAAAATCTTCATCAGTTATATTGGAGTACTTGTCCCTAATTCTGATATTCTCTTCATACATCCTCTTGTAGACAAGACACGTAGAGCACTGAAAATGTGCAGCCATCCTTCGAGCAGTGTAACCACTTTTGTGAATGGTTAAAAGTTGCTCCCTTGCAATGTGCACTATGGGACGCCCTCGCATACCTGCAGAATTTAAAGAAATGTCGCAAGGGATTAGGGATGGTCAACATTAGTCATTGACAACACTTTTATCCTTTTGGCTTAGGATTGTGGATTGACATGGACTTGGGGGTTGATGACTATGACATTGTGACGCAGACATGTATATTAAGAAATCGTATCAATTGATGGAAGTACAGCAATGGTGTATAGTTAATAAATTAACAATAAACTTGAATAAAACAAATTATATGCTCCTTAAAGGGCAAAGGCAAACTATTGCCATAAGGGGTACCTTAAAACTTTCTGAAATAGAAATAGAGTTGCTATAGCATCCTTTATTGGAATTCTTATTGATGAAAGTTTGATGTGGAAAACCCAAATTCAAAATATTAATAAATGTATTCGGAGGAAAATTGGTCTTCTCTTTACTTTAAGACATTATGTACCAAGGTACATTCTTACGCTCTTATATAAATCATTTATCCAGCCTCACATGTTTTATGGAATTGAAGTTTGGGGAAGTTGCTATAAAAGCCATTTAAATTGTATTTTTCTGGCACAGAAAATGGCTATGCGTGCTATTACTTTCTCCCCACTCAGGACAAGTTCAAAGCAATTATTTGTAGACCTGAAAGTATTAAATATACATAAGTTATTTCAGCTCTCAGTCTCAACATTTGTATATGATCTACAGAGAGGACATTTACCACATTCATTAGAAGAATATTTTGATGTAATGAACCATGCATATAGAACTAGAGGGAAAGACAATTCATTGTTAAGACTAACAAAGTGCAATACAACTCAAGGCACATTTGCTATTTCTTTTGTTGGGGCAAAACTCTGGAATGATCTACCCTTAAATATAAGAAAGGAAATGACAAGATTTTCCTTTTGTTGAATAAGGATTAATGTTCAGAGTTAAAGTAGATGTAATAATTTCCTGACTTTGTATAATTTGACATTATTAAAGTATGAATAATCCGGTGAACCAAACTCGACTAGCACTTGTGCTAACTTTTGGTTCTCCCGTTAGCAACATTTTCAACTTCAAAGGTTCTGTATAATACAATAGTAAATCTTTTGTGGATATTTTTGACAATTCTATGAAGTATTTTGAGTCAGAAAAAATAACATGTTAATGTTGTCAGGTAATTCAAACTTTTCTTAATTCCTGACTGTTTTTTTTTCTTCTTCATATCTGTATGTCATCTCTATCCATGTTTATATTAAGTATTCTATACATATAATGACAATCTTTATGTTATGTATACATGTAATTTAAATGTTTGTAAACATCAATTCATTCATGTAAATATGTTGTTAATAAAATCAAATCAAATCAAAAAAAACGACAGGAATGAATAAACAAAACAAAAGTGACATATTACATTGGCTACTTCTAAGACAAAAAGAAAAGGTAATTGTAAATAATATTAATAATAAAAATCTCTTATAACGAAATGCCACGCACTACTGCATAATGGATGAGAAACAAGCTTGATAATGTTAATAAGGCTTTCTCAAATTTAGTAATTGTAGAATATTATTGCCGCAACCTTCCCAAATGATTACTTGGTGTTTGTCAAGATTTTTTGCAAACAGAGAGGGGGTATGTATGTACCGGTACCATGTTCTTCTCTTCAATTGTGAATAGCGAACCTCTTCTTTGATAATGAGTAAAGAACCCTCTTCTTCGATTATGAATAGTGACCATTTCCTTCTTGATTATGACAAGCGACCTTCTTTATGACAAGCGACCCTCTTTATGACTGGCGATCCTTCTGAATATTAACCTTTATAAAAAGCAGCCCTCTTTTCGTATTTATAATATGAATAGGAACCCTTTTGATTACCGGTAACTACCATAATTTTCTACTTGAAGTTAAATATGAGCATAAACAATCACAAAAACTTATATTTCATAAATAATGTCAGTACCTGATTTTATTCTTGGGGCACTAAAAGTAACGTTGGAAGTGGAAGGCTCGGAGTCGGAAGTAATGTCGTTAGGTCTGCCTCTGCCTCTGGCTCTGCCTCTGGCTCTGCGTCTGGCCGGTCTTCTTTCGTGATGTGCAGAGTCGTCTTCTTCTTCTTCGATTTCAAATCGTTGGAAGTTCTGGTCCATTTGAGTACTGGTACTAGCCTCATCATGCTCGTCGTCTTCTTTGTTAATATACTGGTTAACCCATTGCTGAGCAGTACAAGGTACACCTCAGACTTGTGGAAGTTTTGGTTTGATAGCTTGTTGGCACAGTCGGAAGTGGTTGGCTAACTTAGTTTAATATAATATTATGCATTTTTATTGTAAAATGGCTTTGTAAAGAAATAATAATTCATCTTGCCTTTTAAATATTTCCATATCATCTCTTTTACGATTTTTTTTCTTCTTCTATTCACTGCCTGTCACTAGTATTATCTTAGTACCATAATTTATCATGACACTTGTTTTTATATTATGTCTGTTTCTTGGGTCCATTTCTCTTTCTCTTTCTTAATTATTTATTGTGCCTCCTCCAGTTTTTTTTTTTAATGTTCTCTCTTTTAGTATTCTTTGTCCATCCTTTGCCCATTATGTCCATTGCTAATAGTATACACTTCATGTTATATTACCGCAGCTTTTATCTTTTGTATTCTGTGTCCATTGCTTAGTTCTAGTGGTATATTAGTTTTTGTGGTTTCTCTTATACGCTTATCTTTGTATTCTTTGTTCCTTGATTCTTTATGTTTGCTCTTCTCATGTAAATGTGTTATATGGACCTCTGCTTTTGCAGCTGAGTCTGGAATAAAGTCTTGAATTGAATTGAATTGAATTTGCACAAGTCCAACAATTTTTGGACACAGTCTATAAGAAATGCATACACTTCAGCAGCCAGACCACCTGATACTCGTTGAATGTTTATATTAACTGAGTTCAACTTTTCCCTTGCCATTTCATGGTTATCGTTCATAATCAGTCTTTCTACATCTCTCAGTGTTCTACTTATTCTGGAGAGCACGCTGTCAGGTATCACGTCATTAGCCATGGCAAGGTACTAGTCCCTGGCAAAGCACACATATAAAATTCACACTCAGTTATATATAAACATATCCAGCAGCAACGTAATCTACGCGACGACGGCGCGCGACCGACCGGGCCCGCGCCGGACCTGGGCCGCGCGGCCACGTGGCTATGCCTGCTCGTGGGCAACTGATACGGTACTCCAATCCGACTAACAACAAATTGGCAACATATCACGAAATGAATTACTGATATGTTGCCAATCTACAAAAAAATAAGTTGATTTTGAGACTATTTACTTTCGTTAAATATAAATCTAAGGAATGCAAGTGAAACCATAAATTATTTGTACGTGATATTTCTAATAAAAACAATTATATATACATTAAACAATGCAAACTGGAAAATATATGAAACAGCATTGCGGGTTTCATTTAAACTGACAACTTATCATTAAAGGCGGTCAATCGCCGGTTTCAATGGGGAAAAATCTGTGTTTGCTGATGCTGCAAAATAGTTCTTGCGCATACGAAACTAGGTCTAGTCGAAAGTATATTGACGATCAGCGAAATTTCCTTCTCCTCGGCAAAAATCCGCATAGATCGCTGTGATATGTGTAAGGTGTACTGAATAGCGAACGAATACATGTTTTGCGCTATGTGTATCCTGCAATCCGCTGTCTGACGCCGTACCATTATATTTATAGAACAAAGCAATTTCATCTTTATTATGGATGACACTTTCAGTATTTCGGAGTTAGCGACAGATATCTCAATTCTAAATGTGGAGGGAGATTTGGAGCCGACTGCCTGTAAATGTTCAGGAAGCTAGCTGCTGCAGTGCTGATACAAAACGGGCAGACGGATGTGCCCTTGCAAGAGTGACGGCCATCCCTGCACACTGCGGTGTTCCTGCGGGAAACGTCGCCCGTGCACCAACCGGGAACCCGATGGCGATGACGATGAATCAACTTCAATTTCAAATGTGAGTAGATCATTATCGCAGCCTATTTATCCGAACCAAGGTCTATGCAACAAATTCGATCATTTTTCTTGCGATTTGTCATTGTGTAATAACTAAATTAAGACTCAAGAGAAATAGAATTAAATTATAGTGTGAATGTGAGTTACAATGTCACAGCCAGGGCCCAGGTCTGAGATAGTGTGTTTGTAACTTATGTAAGAATCTTCATTCAAATTGAAAGAAGAAGGAATCTATTTATAAATGAAGGTATGCCAAGATGTAATTAGAATCAACACCAGACATGTCAATTGGTGATTGGCGAACTGGCTTAACCTGTGTGAGCTGTGACGAAGTATCTCCCCCCACCCCCTGTAAAAAAACCAACAGAAATTGAAGGGGGGGGGGGGGAAGTCTAGTACAGGCTTTTGCAAGTCAGAGTCACGGTATGTTTGAATGTATACACTGTACATGTATGTATGTATATCCAATTGTGACTCCAAAGATTCAAATACACCTAGTGGTACCAGTTCACAAACAATATATCAATACAATGGAACCTATTAATTAATATTTTTCCCTACAAATTTAACAATTTTAACAGAATTTAATAAAACATCTGTGCGTCTTATTTCCCCACATGCTCCATTTTCCCTTGGAGAAGCTCAAAATGTACTAGCAGACAGTTTTCTATATTTGCAAGTCAAAAGTATTAGTTTGAAATAACAAAATGTGCTTATTTTCCGAGCGAGATGTTAGTTAAAATTCAAAATAAAATTCAACTAATCTCGGATTAAAATCTTAATCAAGGAATGACCGTAAAATGGCGCTGTTCAAATTCTACCAGTTTAAGGCAGCTTTACATTTTTCAACATAATTTATGCTCATTAAAATGCCTTGTCTTGAAGCCTGACCTAATTTCTTTTGTTTCCCGGAAATTTGTGGTCTAACTCGAATCCTTACCCAACACCGGCAACCGGAACTACGTCAAAAAATCAGAGGTCAACACCTAACACCGACTGATTTTTTTTCTCATTTCATAGTCGGTGTTAGATCACGATTTCGCGGCAAAATAGACACTAACAATGTACGATCCATTTCATTTCCGTGGAGTAAGTCTGGCCCTCGTTCTCAATCATCATTTGCGTAGTGCATGAGCACTTCTGATCAGTGATGTGTGCTGTATGCTACTTTTTTTAATGAAAAAAAAAAATGATTTCAGCAAAAAAGCCATCGTGCTAATCGGGAAGTCGTTTCTTTTCTTGATCCACAGGTATATGAGATTTTCACCGGCCGACCGGTCAAGGCACCGGTCCTCATCCTCTTTTCTCGCGATGACCACATCGCTACCGCCAAGGAGAATGACGAGCTGGTCGATCAGTGGCGCAAACACCTCGACAATGATCTATACGCGAAGTGCTGGCAAAGCTCACCGCACGTCGGCCACCTTGTTAAACACCGCGACGAGTATGAGGACGCCATCTACGGCTTCATGGGGAAACTGAAAGGCCTGCCCAAGAAACTGCACCTTGATAAACCGACCCCACCGGCTAATGTAACGTCTCTACCGCAACAGGCCCCGAAAGAAGCTGGACTGAAGAAAGACGAGTGAAAGTGACGCTGACATATCTTCCAGAACAATTTTGAGAGTTTACTCCTAAAATACACAACGCGATGTGTATAGATGGTTTTGAACTTTCATGGCTTCCGGAATCTCTTTTTCTTAGAGCATTTTAGGAAAATACGTCTCGCTTGTATGCTATTTTCTCAGAGCATTTTAGGGAAATACGTCTCCGTTATATGCTATTTTCTCAGAGTGTGTTTAGAAAAATGCGCCTCGGTTGTATGCTATTTCCTCAGAGGGTTTTATGGAAATACGTCTCGGTTATATGCTATTTCATCAGAGTGTGTTTTAGGGAAATATGCTTCGGTTGTGTGCTATTTCTCCATATTGTGTTTGGGAAGAAAAAAGTTTGGGTGGACGTATGCTATTTTTTCAGAGTGTGTTTAGGACAAAAATGCGCCTCGGTTGTATGCTATTTCCTCTGAGTGTGACTAAGGAAAATACATGTTCGTTTATCTTGTATGTTTTTTTTTTCTGAGAGTGTGTTTGGGGAAAAATACGTTTGGGTTGTATGCTGTTATCTCTGCGTGTGTGAGAGGATAATGCGTCTCGGTTATATGCTATTTAATCTGAATGTGTTTTGGGCAAAAAAAGTCCCGGTTATATGTTATTTGGGTAAATACCTTAATATATGTGGGTGGTCAGTATTTTATGCCGGTATTTTACCTTTGGGGTCTCGCAATCGGGGATGCACGGATACTTCAGGCTCTCCCCGTCCGAGAATCTCAGCAGCGGAGACCGACCAACTGTGCACCGACCAATTGTGAATCTTATCCGGTTAAATGCTATGATGAATGATGAATACATGTGATAATTCAAAAAGTGCTAAGCCTTATGTGGAGGGGCGGGGAAAATGTGGCAATTATGAGAAGAAAAAAAATTGAGATGAATTTCTACAAAGACGATTTCTCCATAGTGTAGAGTGTCTAAACCCTAAAATATTATGGAACTTTCTTCCCGATATCACTCTATAGTCATGCCTAATTACTCTGTGAGACCCTGCTAAGCATACACGGATTTGTAATCTTCACTAAGAAACAGAAAAATCTATTTGGTTGGAGGAGTCGTATAGCATATTTCGACGTAAGTGTAGGGGAGGGATTCGGCGGAGCCAAAATTATATGTAGTCTCAGCGGAGCTCATTCCTAAATGAAATAGCCAGGGTTTGTTTGTCTGTTTGTTTTTTGTTTTTTGTTTCCGAGTTGAATAGCTGATTACCCTCATTGATATAAATTTTATCATGGACTAACAAAATTATGACGCATTAAGGCATAATATGCCTAACTATGTTTGCAACGTCAAGGTATTTGTTTTGTTTTTGTTTTGAATGATATTTTATTGCTCCTTTTCAAGATCAATATTACATTTCAAGAAACAATCATAAGTCACATATAAAATAATTTGCATATACAATTAAACTTAATGAAATACATTAATATCAGTAGAATTCTCTGAAATTATACATGATTAAACAGAATTATTTTTTCACTGAAAGGAAAAAAAAAATACAATGCATCAACCGTTAGATATTGATATAACTATTTCTGTCATGTAATACTTCATACATGTAGTAATAATAAAAAAGAACTTTTTGTTTCAAGTAATCGTCTTGAAAAAGATACATTAATATCACATTAAATCACATTATATAATATTCAGACAAAAGGAACTAAAGAACAAAGTTTACAAATACCAATTATACTTTTAAACAATATAAGGTCTTCCAAAATATACGGAATAACAGAACAAAGGCTCTTTTTTTAGAAAGAAAAAAAAATACTATATATCGATCATTGAACATGCATTTAGAAAAAATATCAAATTATACATGCTTTCTTGAAACGATTCTTTATAAGATAAAAAAAAGAAAGAAAGAAAAAAAAACTTAGAGGAAGATATACATGGCCCACCCGAACCCACCCTTTGACACTCATCTCATCCAACCCCCCCCCCCCCCCCCCTCCCCATTCTCCTACCAATCACAACTCACTCATTCTCACTCCCACTTCTTGCACCCCCTCCCTCCACCAACATATCAACACCCATGCATGCATCCAGTTCCGGTTTGCCTGTCCGTAATGAGTATATAAAAAAGCAAACAAAGAAATCAAAACAAAAAACAAACAAACAAAAAAACAACCAAACAAAAACAAACGAAAACAAAATCAAAGAAACGCATCAATCTGTTCCCATTTCGTTAAAGGGAAATTAACCTCAGCGTATGAATTAGCTTATTTTGAATGGTGTAGTATATGCCTCTTATTTGATACATGCAATTTCATGTAAAAACACAGGATATAGATATAAATCACTATTTTCCAGCCAAGTTATCGTCTGCTAGCAATAATAAGGGGGCTGCCATTACTTTATGTGTACACGAACATATTTTTCATCCCAAGTAAAATTTCCTTCATCGTTAACTTGTAATTGATTTTTAGAGGACAAATATATATTAGATAAAGTCACATATTCTGAAATGTAAGTTTAGTTTTATATATTTTTTAAAAGGTCTTAATTTGTTCATAAAAAATATACTTCATAAAAAATATACGTCAAGGACGGAGAATTGACGTCAAGGACGGAGACAATCGTAACAATACCAAAACAAAGCGAGGAATCTGCTTTACAGGATGGCTATTAGAACTCATGGGTCGTCAATTATCTAGGCCCATGGCCAATAACAATCGTAATACAATCAGAACAAAGCGACGTATCTGTTGTAAAGGTAGGCTATTATCAATGCATATGGTACCTAATGATCCGTGTCATGCACAAAATGGCAGCCTCCATGGAAAGACGTAGCAGACAATAGGTGCATCTAGAATATCACGTGGGGTTAATTGTCCTTTAAGTACGAGTATGAGGACGCCATCTACGGCTTCATGGGGAAACTGAAAGGCCTGCCCAAGAAACTGCACCTTGATAAACCGACCCCACCGGCTAATGTAACGTCTCTACCGCAACAGGCCCCGAAAGAAGCTGGACTGAAGAAAGACGAGTGAAAGTGACGCTGACATATCTTCCAGAACAATTTTGAGAGTTTACTCCTAAAAATACACAACGCGATGTGTATAGATGGTTTTGAACTTTCATGGCTTCCGGAATCTCTTTTTCTTAGAGCATTTTAAGGAAAAATACGTCTCGCTTGTATGCTATTTTCTCAGAGCATTTTAGGGAAATACGTCTCCGTTATATGCTATTTTCTCAGAGTGTGTTTAGAAAAATGCGCCTCGGTTGTATGCTATTTCCTCAGAGGGTTTTATGGAAATACGTCTCGGTTATATGCTATTTCATCAGAGTGTGTTTTAGGGAAATATGCTTCGGTTGTGTGCTATTTCTCCATATTGTGTTTGGGAAGAAAAAAGTTTGGGTGGACGTATGCTATTTTTTCAGAGTGTGTTTAGGACAAAAATGCGCCTCGGTTGTATGCTATTTCCTCTGAGTGTGACTAAGGAAAATACATGTTCGTTTATCTTGTATGTTTTTTTTTTCTGGGAGTGTGTTTGGGCAAAAATACGTTTGGGTTGTATGCTGTTATCTCTGCATGTGTGAGAGGATAATGCGTCTCGGTTATATGCTATTTAATCTGAATGTGTTTTGGGCAAAAAAAGTCCCGGTTATATGTTATTTGGGTAAATACCTTAATATATGTGGGTGGTCAGTATTGTATGCCAGTATTTTACCTTTGGGGTCTCGCAATCGGGGATGCACGGATACTTCAGGCTCTCCCCGTCCGAGAATCTCAGCAGCGGAGACCGACCAACTGTGCACCGACCAATTGTGAATCTTATCCGGTTAAATGCTATGATTATAAGGAATGATGAATACATGTGATAATTCAAAAAGTGCTAAGCCTTATGTGGAGGGGCGGGGAAAATGTGGCAATTATGAGAAAAAAAAACTTGAGATGAATTTCTACAAAGACGATTTCTCCATAGTGTAGAGTGTCTAAACCCTAAAATATTATGGAACTTTCTTCCCCATATCACTCTATAGCCATGCCTAATTACTCTGTGAGACCCTGCTAAGCATACACGGATTTGTAATCTTCACCAAGAAACAGAAAAATCTATTTGGTTGGAGGAGTCGTATAGCATATTTCGACGTAAGTGTAGGGGAGGGATTCGGCGGAGCCAAAATTATATGTAGTCTCAGCGGAGCTCATTCCTAAATGAAATAGCCAGGGTTTGTTTGTCTGTTTGTTTTTTGTTTTTTTTCCGAGTTGAATAGCTGATTACCCTCATTGATATAAATTTTATCATGGACTAACAAAATTATGACGCATTAAGGCATAATATGCCTAACTATGTTTGCAACGTCAAGGTATTTGTTTTGTTTTTGTTTTGAATGATATTTTATTGCTCCTTTTCAAGATCAATATTACATTTCAAGAAACAATCATAAGTCACATATAAAATAATTTGCATATACAATTAAACTTAATGAAATACATTAATATCAGTAGAATTCTCTGAAATTATACATGATTAAACAGAATTACTTTTTCACTGAAAGGAAAAAAAAATACAATGCATTAACCGTTAGATATAGATATAACTATTTCTGTCATGTAATACTTCATACATGTAGTAATAATAAAAAAAGAACTTTTTGTTTCAAGTAATCGTCTTGAAAAAGATACATTAATATCACATTAAATCACATTATATAATATTCAGACAAAAGGAACTAAAGAACAAAGTTTACAAATACCAATTATACTTTTAAACAATATAAGGTCTTCCAAAATATACGGAATAACAGAACAAAGGCTCTTTTTTTAGAAAGAAAAAAAAATACTATATATCGATCATTGAACATGCATTTAGAAAAAATATCAAATTATACATGCTTTCTTGAAACGATTCTTTATAAGATAAAAAAAAGAAAGAAAGAAAAAAAAACTTAGAGGAAGATATACATGGCCCACCCGAACCCACCCTTAGACACTCATCTCATCCAACCCTCTCCCCCCCCCCCTCCCCATTCTCCTACCAATCACAACTCACTCATTCTCACTCCCACTTCTTGCACCCCCTCCCTCCACCAACATATCAACACCCATGCATGCATCCAGTTCCGGTTTGCCTGTCCGTAATGAGTATATAAAAAAGCAAACAAAGAAATCAAAACAAAAAACAAGCAAACAAAAAAACAACCAAACAAAAACAAACGAAAACAAAATCAAAGAAACGCATCAATCTGTTCCCATTTCCTTAAGTGCGCCCCCAATTTCCCTTTTTTGTTGGCTATCTTATATTCTTCGTCTCTGTGATCTTTTATGAAAGTAACTGTTTTTTTGTAGAGACGGCAGCTTGCCTTGTTTTCACGGGAAAACTTCATAATATATTCCCGTAGTTTCATTTTCATAAAATCCCAAAATTTGATTTTACTATTTATTTGACCCAGCCACGTTTCCTCTATTTCACTAATCTTATTTTGAAGTTGGAAATAAGACAAGTACATAACAATTCCGGAACTAGAAAACATGCCACACTTCACAAAGTCTATCCACCCCCAATGAGTGTCCACGCTTCAGAAAACCAAATTATAAAAAACCCCATCTACTCCGATCGTCCGAGTAGAACACGACCTTCTCAAGTAGGACTCCCCACAGCTCACTTGAGGGATCCTTCTCCTCTTTTAAGAATATCCTAATGAGCTAAATCGAATATAAAAACATTCCAGTTTACATTGACTCCTTATAATAAAAACGGGAACCCAGAAGCGTGTTTCTTTTCTTGTATTGCTTAGTAATCCCCACAAATGAAATAATTAATAAACGGATAGTGAAAACTCGTTGCTATCCCGTGAGCCTGAAGACCCTGTTTTTTTTTTTTTTTTATTTGTTTTTTTTTTTGCTTACTCCAGTAGCTGACGCGTTTGTCGCCCTCTATTGAGAGATATATTATATTCCTTATAATGTACTTTTGGAGCTGTTTTCTATAACAAATGTCAGAATATTATCGCAGAGTGTTTAAATTATCCTTGCTCCTCTTTTTTACATATCACTCATCCTGACTATTGCATATTTAACGGGTATTATGGCAGTTCATTTTTGTCAAAAATTATATTTTAATCCACTGTGTGTGAAAGCCAAGTGTCAATAGCTCAAATTGAAAATTAATGTAAATATTAGCTCAAAGTGTAGTATGAATGCAGTTTGCTGCATCGCATTTTGAGTTATAAATTATTTTGTTTTAAGACCTGTAAAAGAAATATATCATTCTTATTTTTATGACAGTATACAGTATGTTTTGTAACTTAGTAATGGTAATGATCGTCTTTTCATAAATCTCTTATTAAACGCGCCGTCCCCTCAGTGTCAATCATTTAAATAATTATTCTTTTGTTACTATATAAAACAATAAATGATTGTATGGTCTCATAAAAATGGTATAGATACAAGACTACAGTGAACATACATACGTGCATAATACTGGTGGGTTGGAGATAGCACATTGAAAATCCTGAGTTTGCACAGAAAAACAATAATTTGTTCACTCGAAAACAGTTGACTGTAAAACAAAGTAGTTGTAAATAGAAGGTAAAAGTGGTTTGGTAAAATGTAATAGTAATGAACGCTTACATGACAGGTATAGTCCGTTATATTTATTATACAGCTTAGATTGTAATAAATACATGTACTTGCGTTGAAGTTTGACTCATTTGTCAAATTTATTATGGTCTTTACAGAAAATAATAGTTTGAAAAACTTAATCTTATAAAGCGGGAAGGGGTGGGCTAGGGTGCTGCATCCCACAATAACTTTTAAATTATACATATTTGGGAAACTGGCACCTCATGGCACCTCATATTCCAACAGCGAGGTATTATGTTATTTATATATAATATGTTTTACATTTTGGATGAAGAGATATTGTCACTCAAAACAAAGTGTCAAGATTTTGTTCACTCCCTTTTCTTGATAGCAATGTTTGAAAATTGGAAAAATTAATAATATAGCCAAGAGACGTCAGCAACCCCCACCCCCCCCCCCCCCAAAAAAAAAAAAACGGTTCATGATTTCATCACAGAGAGAGAAATAGGTCAAGGGGACATAAGAAAGTTGCATCTCTCAAATTTTATTTTTCTTTGAAAGATTTCAAACTGACAATCATTCTATCATCTATGCATAATTTCTGGGTAAGTCACCATATTTTGTACGCCTCTCCGGCATGCATCACAAACGGTTGACCATCTGTCGCTAACAAACGGATCAAAACATGTTTGAGGAAAATCGGACAACTGATACAAGTTTTTTTTTAAAAGAAATTGTTTTTTAATGACATTAAAACAATGTAACTCACTAGACAAACTGGCAACTCGGAATATATGAATATACATGGGAATATTATTTTCTCATAACTAAATAAGTGCTTGGTACTGCAAAATCGGAAAATATAATAATATAATATATATATAATAATATACTAAAATACTAAAGCTTTTCGACATGCCTTCATGAGAGTAAATTCGCATGCATGAGCAAGAACGCCAGAAAATGAAACAATATACTAGAGCCGAAGGAACAGTGGACGCTAAATGGCGGGATGTGATTGGCTGTCACGCTAAACAAGGTTAGGCATAGTAACAGCCGTTCGGTCGAGCAAATGCTAAAATAACACAATTGTTCTTACGAACTCCTTCTGACGGCACAGAATGGGGTCAGTAAGCCGAATATATGATGCCTCGAGCATGCGCAGGTGATTGAAACTTTTCGCTCGGCTGAGAACCTAGCCTTTTGTCGAGGCCCTGGCGCTGTTGAAATCCTTGGCGATATGGAGGCAAAAAAAACATCTTTTCCTTTAAAGGCCCCCTTTTATGAAATTCTAATTCTTGGTATTTTGTACATGATACTCATCTAAATTGAAAAATGAAATCCGTTTGCAATAAATACGTATCAAAATATTTTTAAAATAATATTTTCCCCAGGTATTCATGTCCAAAACAGTCTGCTAAGCTCCACCCCCTTTTAAACCCCGAATTCTCGTTCCGCGAGCATGATTGACGTGTGACGTCACAAACCGACATTGTCGATGCTTGTTTACATTATTGCATATGTATCACATGTGCAAACTAACTTGCTGTTGTATATACCACCTCGAAAACCACCTCTAAAGCGAAGTATGCCGCAACGCTGCGTTGTTGCAGGCTGCAGCAACACCACAAAGGAGGGTGTCAGTCTACATTTATTCCCTAAAGACCCAAATATAAGAAGGAAATGAACCGCAAAAGTAAAATTAACTCACACCCATTGGAAGGGGCCGAGTGACCGCAGTGTTGTGTGCTCCCAGCACTTTTGTGCAGAGGACTTCGTCGATAGCACGGGGCTGCATGCGGCGTTTGGCATCAAGAAGAGACCGTCCGTGAAACAAGTTTGATCATACATGTATCAATAATATGAAATTTGGCGACTGTGAGCTTTACCTCACAAGCACCTCTCTCAATTGTTCTTTACTATTAAAATGATTTTTTTTTTGTTCTTGATGAAGAAAAAGATCTTTCTCCATAAAGAGGGTGTTATAAAAATGTTTATCATGGTAGAGTGGAAACTCAGTATAAAGAGGTCTGATACAACAATATTCCTGATATAACAAGGTAATATTCTGGTCTCAACTCTTTATATTCTTTTTTTTTTAACTGATATAACGAGATTCTGGATTTAACCAGGTAATTTTAATAGTCCCAAGGACCTCGTTATACTAAGTTTCCACCGTATATTTAATATTGATTTTTGTTACCACCCTGAATGTAGTGAAAATGTAACGGGCATTTCCTACTTCTCTACCTTATGCATGTAGTTCATTTGACAGAAAATCTATTTTCCAATGATTCCCTCTCTCTCTTTCACCATTTCTTCTCTTGTGCTTTCCCTCCCTTTCTCCCTCTTTATGCCCAAAATTCTCCACTTACACACATCTTCCCTCAACTTGTTATCTCCCCTTTTCCCCCAATGATTCCCTCTCTATTTCTTCCCTTGTGCTTTCCCTCATTTTTCCCTCTTTATGCCCCAAATTCTCCACTTTCACACATCTTCCCTCAACTTTTTTATCTCTCCCTTTTCCCCCCAGTGATTCCCTCTCTTTTTCACTATTTCTTCTCTTGTGCTTTCTGTCTCCCTTTCTCCTTCTTTTTGCCCAATATTCTCCAATTACACAAATCTCCTCTCAACTTTTTATCTCTCTTTTTTTTTCCTTTTCCATTCTGCCAATTGTTGGTTTTGATCTCATTCACGCACTCACACCTTTCTTTTCAATTGTTAGTTTCATTCACGACAAGCCTTGCATAGTAAATGTGTTTGAGCTCTTCCAGAGATGACAAAAATATTCAATTGATTTGAAATATATTATTACTTCTGGAGAAATGTAGATATAGATGTTGTATCCAGGAAATGGTTGTCTTAGAATTGAACATCCAAAAAAATCAATAAAGGAGAATGCCCACCCACCCCCCCCCCCCAAAAAAAAATAACAAAACAAAACAAAACTGATTAGCTTCCAAAGTGTGTTTCATTACAAAATTAAACAACAAACGCCATAAAAAACAGACCTCATATGCCATTAACAATAGAGTTATCATTCTTAACTGAGATACATGTATCTTTACAACATCAATTACAAAAAATGCTCTGGGCAAATACTTAGATGTGACGAAACTCAGACCAGCTGCAGCTGGATAGTTTTGCGTTTGTGAACTCAGTTACCCAATTCCAATTTTATTTCTGACAGTGAAAATGAATATTCAAAATAAGCCTCCTAGACTCCTCTTTTCCTCTGATACTTGAACCAAAAACAGCAATATAATTTTTACCATATTGTCACAGTGTAGCACACCCTCATGTAATAAACCCAACTTTCAGGGAAACTGATATCCATGTATAGGAATTAAATATCATGAAAAGATAGAAATGACGTACTAGCATTTTTAACATTTCTTATAAACAGTTATGTACGTGATAAACGTATATGCTATCTAAGCGTTATCAAGTTAACAACTAGACCAGCATATATAAGTACATAATAAATACAACAATCAATCAAATGAAAGAAGAAAAAAAATCTGTAGAAAAAATAATGTCAATTTGAAAAGAAATATGATGTGAAGCAACAATGATGATGCTCACTTGAATGACCTGGTAAATAAAAGATCATGTTTGCCAGTCATTAGTACTGAATAATTTTTTCTTTCAAATAATGAAACTTTGTGTAAATGTTTACACTGATGGAACAACAGTTCTGATACATAAATATTTTTAAAATGTTCAATTCTACTATCACCTTTGCATAATGTTGAGATTTGTGCATGTCATATCCAAGCCCCAGTAAAAAAAAAATGTGAGAATAATGGTTGCATAGCTTAAATTTAAGTTCCACAGAGCTGTCCTCCCTTTTGATTTTTTTTGCAAAGGTTGAAAAAATATATATACATACAGTTAACTTTGAAAAGAAAATACCATAAATAGGTAAAATGTAGGGAATATTTCTAATTAAAAAAAAATTATCTTTGAAAATCTATCTTAGAGCAGTAATAAAAATCTCAGTAATAAGGTGGAAGTAAAACATATATTTTTCTGTAAACATAGATCTTGACAAGGTGGGGGAAAAGATATCAACAGCAAAATTGTATGTAGGTCTACGCCTCTTCAAAGCCCCTGCATTGTTCTGATCAGGGGCGGATCCAGGATTGAGTAAAAGAAGGGGCACACAAATGAAAGTTTGTCAAAAGGTAGACCCTGGATCCGTCAATGGTTCTGATGGAAATGCTGCACGGATTCTTGTCACGGCACAAGATGGGAGAGGAACACGTCCTGCCCTGCCCTGAAAACCCCAACACCATCTTACAAGCTGCCTATAGGCCACATGCCCGGCTTTCCTATAAAAGATTTTTTTTTAAAGAGTACAAAGGAAACTATGATTAGACAACTTCAAAACAATGCACAGTGTAGTCTATGATGTAGGTGATAGTGAGGTAACTTTTACTTTGGACTTCACAAATAAACAATAGAAGATTAGCTAATAGTTTAGTTGTCAACATCGCAGTGTAAAATGTTGTGATGGGGAAAGAGGAAAAGTAGTTATGGGATGGACCTCAGCCGGATTGACCTTTGACCTTTGACCCAGCGACCTTTGACCTTTGACCTCATGACGTCATCGTGTCATTGCACCACCATGATGCAATACGGTTACGTCATCATTGCGCAACATTACCCATGACGTCAATATGGTGCAATACGGTTACGTCATCATGGCGCAACATTACCCATGTCTACATTACATCACCAATCCTATTAGAAAAAAAAATGTTTCTCTGATTACCAGTCGATAGTGCCATTGCCATGCAATACGCCATATTCTATTTCAAGACCATGATGTCATCAATTGCGACATCTGTTGCAATCCGTTTCGAAAAATAAATCTTTCTCTGCCTACCAGCAGATTTTTCAAGTGGCTTGTCAGGGAATATGTGTATGGTGCAATCGATGTGAAAGGGGTATACTGCGGATGAAAAGCTCGCTAATTCACCGGGAGGTTACACCGTCCCAGATTTGGACATGTAAGGGGATCGGTGTAAATTCGTTCACCTATTGACAAGATCGGTGTCAGAGGTTATAGGCCATCGTCACCTGGTGAATGATGAGGAGGTCAAGTTTCTTGATATCTCTTGATATCATATAGAGGGGTATGATGAAAACTTGTGGGGCCTAGACAAGAAAATTCGTTTCGGTAATATTCTGCATGAGAAATATGAATGCTAAAATGGTTGGGTGTGGCGATGAAAGGGTGAAATGGAATTTCATATAAAAATAGGAGAAAAAGCGGTATAAAATTGAATCTCAGTCGGAATAATTATTCAACATTTACAGTTGGAAGGATCGACGTGCGTGTTTGCAATTCTCCTAGTAGCAATGGCGTCTTTTTCCCTATTTTTCCGAAGAATAATTTTTTTTGTATTAGCAATGTTAGTATCAGTGGTTTTAATTTTTCAAGGGCTGATACTCTATTATTTGCGCTAACTGAATGGGAGAGACAGGAGTTGGATGAGAAGGAAGAGGATTCTGAAGAAGAAGAAAAAGAAGAAGAAGAAGAAGAGGAGGAGGAGGAAGACGACGACGCCGAAGGGGAGTGGGGGGCTGAAATAGACTGGTATGATTCAAGCTGTGAAATTTGGAAGACGAGGAAGAGGGAGTTGCGGCTTGCATATGCGACCGCATAAACAACATAATTTGGGTGGACTATTTCGAGTGGGGAGAAGAAGAAGAGGAAGTTATGGTGGATGAGGTCTGGGATGAGGTCCGGGTGCAAGACCCAGACAATGGTGACTACGAAATGGACTCATCAGACTGGGATATGGAAATTGATGAAGAATGTAAACGAAGGAAAATTGACGAGTGGGCGATCTGGTTGAAGATGTCAATGCAACAACAACTGCAATGAGAGTATACTGACTTCAAGAGTTATTGATGAAAGTTGCAGATATTCTTTGGTGTCCCGTTCATCCACAACTTGTGACTTGTGACATTTGTGACCCACACCATTCATGATAAAATCAGGGAAGATAGTTATTCTTTTGTTAAAAGTTTTGCTTCATTAAGTCAGCACCATAACACATTGTACCCATTAGGATTTAGCTATGGAAGGTATCATGCTTTTGTCAATATTTTGAAAATGCCTCTCAAAACAATTTGTCTTGTGTTCTTCAAAAGCTTCCTGGAGGCACCAAGTACATTCATATAAAACAACTTAATGGTGTAAGTCATAGTGTTAAACTACAATGTTTTTACGATAAAATGTCACGTTTTGGTGCCCAACTTTGTGAACAGACCCATATTTTTCCATCAAGTTTTGGTATGTGCCCCTTCTCCAATATGTGCCTTTTCAGAGATACCCCCCCCCCCCCGCCCCTACTTTGAAAAAGGTTCCACTCCCCCTGATTCGAATTATACAGCATACAGTATTATCATTTCATATTCGCTTAATTGCCTGGGCTGTGTTAGTAAATAAAGACTGATACCCCTTTCACATCAAGCTTTGGTCCGGACCTGGGCCGGACCAAATCTTGATGTGAAAGCATTTGGTCCGGACCAAAAAGTTAGTGCGGACCAAAATTTGGTCCGGACCAAGAGGTGTTTCAGGTCCGGACCAGGTCCGGACCAAATTTGGTGTGAAAGCACAAAGAATTTGGTCCGGACCAAATGCATGACCCGCCCGCCTTCACGTATGTGATCTCTACTTCTGCTTCCGGCTGGGTCAGCTGCTAGTTCTGCGTTATGTACTAGTCTATGCAATTTGTACACTAGCATTGAGCTGCTCTTGTGATCTGTCAAATGACCAAATACGTCGGTCAGCTGTACTGCCCATTGCATATACTGCAGCGAGGTACGACATCATCATCAGCAGTCTTCGGCGAGAATGACTACGCCGGCGACTCCCTTCTTCTTGAGCAAGAGCAAACAGCATGCACTCTCTTCCTTTTCACTTTTCTACGACTACGGAAGGATTGATCTAAAGCAGTCATATCTTGTCTGCATCGCACAGTGTTTAGTAAAAGCACTGAAAAAATCATGATGAAGAAAAACACAATCAAAACAGTCCACTTTACACAAACATACGTACACGTACGTGATCGTGAGCGAGCGAGGGTTTCGCGCGAAGCTAGCTAGCTAGCCAGTTCCAAATGTCGCGCGCTTCATGAGGGGGGTAAGTGGTTTCCGTGGCAACTGCGACGGATATGTTTGGTCCGGCGCAGGTCCGGCCTAAATCTTCACGGCGGTGTGAAAGCACTTGCGACGGACATAATTTGGTCCGGACCTGGTGCGGACCAAGTTTGGACGGCAGTGGGAAAGGGGTATAAGAGTAATAATGAATATTGTCACGACACGTGTGCATATGTACATGTATAATTTTATGCCTCACATCCAATTTCTAAGATATTAAATGAATCTTTCTTTCTTTTACAGCCCTCCCCACCTGCAACTATAATCTACTGAAAGACCACACTTAGTTATAACAAAAGCTGCCAGGAAAAGAGTTATATTCAACATATTCCCAAGCAAGATCTTTGTAGGCACGAATTCTTTTCCAAAACAAAATATGTCAAATCAAGATATGAAACAGACTAAAAACATCAAGAACAGACATATCCGACCCCATTGGGTACGCGTCGACTGTTTACTATTGCATCATATGTTTTATTTGTTTGTTTTATTTTTTCACCATGCAACATAGTCATTTACAAATTACAAAATTCATTGAGTTACATTGAAATATGCATAGCAGGAACAGTGCATAAACAAAAAATGTTTGAAGCGCAACGTCCCTATGGTATAATAATATAATTTGGTTTATAGTGAACACGACGTAAAATATGACATTCTGTAGTAATAAATGCAAAGAGAAAATATATAAAGGTTTAAATGAAGAACAAAACATCCGAAAAAATAATAATCATGCCCTTCGAAACATTTAAATAACAAGCAAAAACAAAAAAATACATATCATTTACTTCTACTTGAAAGGACAAGGACCTGCAGTGTACCTCAAAAGTCAACAAAGATATTTGGAGAGCAGTAATTCCTTTACTTTCTTTTTAAATAACAAAAAGGTTATTGCAGTCAGTCTTATGTCAGTTGGCAATACATTCTAAATGTCAGGTCCTACATATCTATTCGATCTGTGGGCTAAGGCACTTCTAGATCTAGGCGTAAACAAATGAAAATCGGAAGAATGTCTAGTTGGGTATTTATGAATGTCTCTATTCAGAGTAAAATCATTACAAAATGATGAAGGTAGTTCCTTCTTATTTAGTCGTTACATGAACACTGCAATTTGCATGAAATGAATATCAATTATTTTCAAAGTCCTCAATTTAAAAAAATAATGGGTCAGTGTGTTCTAAATACCCGGAGCCGCAACAAAGTCTCATAGCTCTCTTTTGCAATCTCAAAATAGCATCAGTGTTTACTTTATTATTATACAATGTACGAGCATGAATAAAGGAGTTGCAAATAATGAACAAAATACCAAGGGGACAAAGGTTTGCAGCTTGTACATAACACCAATATAACAGGACAAAACTCTGAGAAGTTCACGTAGGCCTACGTGTTCATGCCAGGACAGAGACTTATCAATATAAATGCCTAGGGATTTGGTATTTTTTGTTGTTGAATAGTAATACTATCTATCTTTAATGAAGCACTAATTTGTTCAATTTTAGCACGAGTTTTTAAAGTGGATGAAGTTAGTTTTACCCAAATTCAACGATAATTTATTGCATTTCATAATTGCATTACATAATTTCGGTAATTCAGCATTTAGTATTTCAATGAGATTATCTAAGTTTGAATGAAAGCAAAAAATATTAGTGTCATCGGCAAATAGTATATATTGTAATGAAGAAGAGACATTGGAGATATCGTAAATTAAAAAAAGAATCGGGCCTAAAATGGAGCCCTGGGGCACACCACACGTAACAGGGGACATAGTGGATTTGGCATTGTTAAATATTGTATATTGACTTCTACAAGAAAGATAACTTCGAAACCAGTTTTTAATGATACACCGCGAATCCCATAATGGTAAAGCTTGTGTAAAAGTATGTCATGATCAAGGGTATCAAATGCTTTACTTAAATCCATAAAAACTCCTATGACATGTTCGTGTTTGGCTAAAGCAGATAATACCCTATCATGTAATTTTACAATAGTAAATTCCGTGGAATGAAAGTTTCTGAATCCGTACTGATCATTGTTAAGTAAATTGTTGTCAGCCAAAAAGGTATACAGTTTATCATAAACAAGTCGTTCTAGTACTTTTGAAAAGCATGAGAGTATTGAGATACTAAATAAACTTGCATCGCCTTTCTTATAGATAGGTATTACTTTCGAAATTTTCTTTATTGAGGGAAAACTACCAGAGAACAATGACAAGTTGAACATGTAAACGACGGGTTTTATTATACTACCAATTATATTTTTTAACAAATACGTTTTCATCTCATCATGTCCAGTTGAATGAGTAGAATTGAGTGATGCAACAATCCTCGTTACCTCAACTGCATTTGTGGGGTTAAAGAAAATACTAATACTGAGGAATCTAGGAGAAAATCACGAAAAATTACATTATATCCTTTAATTTTCAGGGCCTATTCAGCACCTATGTTTGAAAAAAAAAGTATTGAAACAATTTGCAATATCATCTTGGTCATTTACAGTAACATCCTCGTGCCTACACAGTTGAATGAGAAACATTTCCCCTTTTCAGAATATCATTTCCTATCTTCCACTTGGAGGAAGAATGGTTTGCCTGTTCAAACTGTTTGGTATAATACATTCTTTTTGATGTGCGTATAATGTATGTGTTATCTTATTTCCATATTGCCTAATCTGTAGGATTACAAAGGCATTTTTTTAAAGCCTATTTCTTTGTTTAATTTCAGAATTCCTCTTGTAATCCAAGGATGTTTGGGTAAATATTTACCAGATATAATATGAACTTTTGGTATATCTGCATTCCATTAATTCAATGATCGATGTATCTTAAAATTTCCGATATGCAATATCAATTTCATTGCAATTTAAGACGTCACTCCACGTTTCCGACATTAAATCAGATTTCAATTTGGCAACATTATCTTCTGTAAATTTACGAACTTCAACCGTTTTCATTTTAATTAATTTCAATACATTTGGAAAAGAGCATGAAAACGGGCAAATGATCTGAAATTTCAGAATAAACGAGCCCTGCTTCAATGTTATAATCAGAAACATTGGTAAATATGTTATCGATTAGGTTATTGGTTTTCACATCTATTCTCGTAGGTTTTGAAATTGTAGTCCCCCATGAAATGAATATTTTTATTTTCACGATTTAGTTTGTGTAGCAGATTATAAAATTAATCTAAAAAGAGTTTCTTATCAGTATTTGGGGGTCTATATAAAATATAAAATACAAATTACATCTTTTTCCCGGAAAGACAAGAATCCATTTGGATGGAGAGCAAAAATGACTGAAAGAGAGGTCAGAACGGAGTTTAAAGGAGAATTAACCTCAAAATATAATTGTGCTCATATTCAAAGATGTAATCTATTTCTTCTTGTTGCCCTACGTAGTTTTGCATTAAAATATACGAGATGGGTATAAATCAGGATTTTCTCAGCAAGATTTATCGTCTGCTAGCGATAACAGGGGTCTGCCATTTTCTTAATGACATGGAGTTGTACATGAAGTGTTAGCAGATGATACCGTGTGCTAGAATGTCTTGATTTAAACCCTTTCTGATTGTTTATTTCTAAAGTGATACAGGTCAATGATTAAGAATATATTACACCTTTGAACATAAGTATATTTATATTCTTGTGTTAATTCTCCTTAAAAGACAAATCATTATTGACATAAAAAGCACCTCCTCCCCCTCTCCCTTCCAATCAGTCACAGCGTAGCAGCGAATAATTTGGAATATCATACAAAGGAGGTGAATAAGTATAGAACCAGGTTTCGCTAATACTTACAAGTCAACAGAAAATAAATAATCAAGAGAAGCCAGGAGCAACTGTACGTCATCAAAATTCTTAGCTAGACTGCGAGCATTCATATATATGCAAAAACTATGTGATTGACCTAGCTATATTCTGACATGTAGTCTTGAACTCAGCAGGTAAATAATATTCACATCTAACATTTGGGCGTGTAATGGAATTAATATCATCAACTATAGATAAATCCATACATCTCCGAATAACACTTATTAAAGGACAAGTAACCCCACGTGATATTCTAGATGCACCTATTGTCTGCTACGTCTTTCCATGGAGGCTGCCATTTTGTGCATGACACGGATCATTAGGTACCATATGCATTGATAATAGCCTACCTTTACAACAGATACGTCGCTTTGTTCTGATTGTATTACGATTGTTATTGGCCATGGCCTAGATAATTGACGACCCATGAGTTCTAATAGCCATCCTGTAAAGCAGATTCCTCGCTTTGTTTTGGTATTGTTACGATTGTCTCCGTCCTTGACGTCAATTCTCCGTCCTTGACGTATATTTTTTATGAAGTATATTTTTTATGAACAAATTAAGACCTTTTAAAAAATATATAAAACTAAACTTACATTTCAGAATATGTGACTTTATCTAATATATATTTGTCCTCTAAAAATCAATTACAAGTTAACGATGAAGGAAATTTTACTTGGGATGAAAAATATGTTCGTGTACACATAAAGTAATGGCAGCCCCCTTATTATTGCTAGCAGACGATAACTTGGCTGGAAAATAGTGATTTATATCTATATCCTGTGTTTTTACATGAAATTGCATGTATCAAATAAGAGGCATATACTACACCATTCAAAATAAGCTAATTCATACGCTGAGGTTAATTTCCTTTAAGGTACCGAGGTTGTTTAATAAAGATGGTCAATTGAGGTACATGGAAACCATCAAAAGGTATAGAGCAATTTAATAAAATCGTCTGTTGAGAGCAGAAGGGCGTTAACTCGTATGTTATAACACAGAGTTAACGCCCTTCTGGCTCTCAACACACGAAATAAAGAAACTCAGAATGCTTTCTATCTGGAAATCTTCAACAAATAGAGGCATTCAAACAGAATATAAGGTATCTGCCATAACCCAAAATGTCAGGGTTGAGATTATATATAATATGATTAATGATAAAACAATTTGGATCAAGAGATTGGAGCATCTGAATTTCTAAACTTCTAATTGTTAAATATAGGTTTTCCCGCCCAATTTCATCAGAGTTGCATTCGAATTCATGAAGAGGCGTTCAATTTCGAACGATTTTCGTCACCTCTCTGCTCTCATGGTTCATTTTCATTCTTTGAGCATTCAATTCCGTTTTCTATCATTCCTTTTAAATTTATTTCATTCAATTTGGAGAGAAATCCATTCAATTTAACGACACGAAGTTGTCATTCATTTTCGCGCCAGCTGGATAGACGTTCAATTTCGTCCCACATACCAATTTCAGTTTCATTTATAGGCACACACCTTAGCACTTTGAACGTTCGAATTCAATTAACATAAAGCAGTTCTGTAGTTCTTTTACCTCATATTTTTCACGTCATATGCACCCATTTTCACTGTTATTGATTATATAATTTCCTTCTCATTTACAAACTTTCATTTTAAAAGTTTATTTTAATCATATTTCATGTTTATTCCTAAAGTGTCGGCCATTTCTAGGTCTTATTGGTTGTCAAATGCTTTAGCCAACCCAGTTCTGTCCGTATTCGAGATATCCATGTACTCTCCTCGAGCCACCGCCATAGTCGTGTATAAATGAATTGTATGCAGGCCCCTAGGAGCCGGGGGTGCTGGGGGTGGTGCAGAACCCTCAGAAGTTATTTGAGGGGGTGCATAGCATAGGCTGAGGATGCGGGGGTGCTGCAGGGGGTGTTGTTTTGTTTTGTTTTGTTTTGTTTTTTTTTGCTTTCAGAGATTTTGGGAGTTAAAAAGATACCCCAAAACGGTGATTTTTTTTTTCTTGTCAGAAAATTTTGTGAATATCACAAAATCCGTGATCCGCCGCTGGCTGTAGCACCTCAGTTTTCTATAGGGGACACTGGTCCTTGCACTAAAAGCAACTTCATCGTTTGCCCCTTGTGCCATTCATAAATAAGCAACTGCATACTATATATTAAAAAACTGCTCACGGCACCCCCAGTAACAAAATCGTTCCCAGTGGCCTGATTGTATGTATATGAAAGTGGAGTTATATGAGCTGTTGATTCGATGACGGTTTGTCAGAGGAATGAGAAAGTTCAATATAAGGCAAATGTCCAATTTCAAGGTACATAAAGTTTGCATAATTTATTCAGACAGATGCAGACTACAAAAACATAAGCAGTAACGAAAAATACTGTCCATATGCTAAAAATGCTTGCCTATTCGTGAATTTGAATTCCTTAACGTTCATCAGGAAATTGCTGGTGCGAATTTGAATGCATTTTGCGTGCATTTTTAATTTGAACGCGCTTTTTACACGTTTATGTGAGAAAATCATGAAATCGCATGCTAATAAAATTAAATTGAATGAACTAGTTAGCTTTTTGAATGTTGATCTCGGTGATCATTCGAATTTGCTCGAAATTGAATGATCTCATCATTAAATCGGATGCAATTTTGACGAAATTGGACGGGAAAACCTATATTATCAATATTATACGAGCGTTGACTTTAATACAGTACTTACATGAAAAAACATGAAAAAGTCAGTTCCTTACTTTCAAAATATATGAGTAGAAAAAATAAAATATCTGCTAAAGCATACAAATAACTACGAGTCGCATGTTAAAATGTAGTATGTCCATTTTTTATGAAAGGAAAAAAGTAAGATTAAACACCGGATCACAACATCAAACTTTTGCAGTATTTTTTTTGTAATAGCACTATATATAATATGAGAAAATAATAAGACAGTCAGTACCGTATTCACTGGTGGAAAGCAGAGTGCTGCAAAGTCTACTGGTCCTTGTAATAAATCCACTTAGATGTGCCCTTTTCCTTCGACTGTAAGCAAACTTCCATACCTCTAACGAAGATTCGTGTAGAAAGCCCTTGTTCTTTCCGCATTGTGTATGCTTCTTTGGCGAGGAAAGCGCGACGACTCTTCATGGAAGGTGGAAGATCCGTTCTAACGGTCAGCCGCGATTGGGGGTGTGGTTGGGGGTGTGGTTGAGGTTAGGCGTTGCCTGGTGTAGCGGCTTCCTTCGCGCGGTTCTTCGAAGTGAGTAATAGAAATGTCTATAATGTCGTATTTTGTGCATAACCATTGAATAATGGCGAATTATCGTGTTTAAAAGGAAGGTAAAGCTTGTACTTTCTTCTGTTCTAAGGCCCAGCAAATCACCAGTTACAGTCATGGCCTAAGACAACAGAACTGGCAAAACGAGCAAAGGCAACACATCACCATCTTGAGAGCTGGGTATGTCGGTGACCCAAGTCATGATCATGATGATACGGTTTAATACATGTATCACATGTTCTCCAAATTGTTTGCATGGTTTGCGTACAATCTAAGCAGAGACAAAATGCCCATAAGCTACCGAGAAAAGGGCGCATAAAAATGACCACACCCAAAGAAGACAGATACCTATTGCGCCATTGCCAAGACATTTCAAAGGATGCGCGCCATTGTCAGAGGTCATGGTTATCCGATGAATATTAGAAATGTTTGAAAAGAATGCTTATGAAAATGAATTCCAGTATCTTCATCACAAGAAACTGACGGTTAATGGAGAATAGTGGAACAGAGATTTATTAAAACCTCTTTTTGCAACACAAGCCTGAAAGTGGTCCACTCCGTATTTTCTTTGTGTGTGTATGTTGCAATACTTATGGCTAGTGAGGGGTACATACTTTTACCTCACTTTGAACACCCCCCCCCCCCCACACACACACACACATTTTATGGTTAGGTACTTTTTAGGTAGAGTGATTTTATGTCTCAATCAACCAAATGCAACAAAAAAGATTGCAGGAACAGAGCCCTTTAATTTCCCTTTTATTTATATCAGCTACATGACTCTCGTTAGATCAGTGCTGATTTGTGACTTCAAGCAACAACATAATGCAAAGAAAGTTAACTATTGGCCATTATGTTTAATCTCCCTCGTAAAGTATTAAAATTTGCAGTTAATGCCTGCATAAACTCACTTCCTTCTTACTCAAATTTATCCCGTTGGGGAAACAGATTGAGTAATAAGTGTCCCTTTTGCCCAAACACGACAGGGACCCTTCACCATATTCTTTCATACTGCCCGTCGTTGTTAGAAAGATATACTTGGCGACACAATAATGTTCTTAAAGTAATCCATGAGCTAGACAATAACGACTACAGGAACTGGACACTTTAATATGTATTGCAATTCCACCACATATTCTGGTTACTAACCAACGCCCAGACCTTGTTATTGTATGGAATGATCCTAAACAGATTTTAGTAATTGAATTGACAGTCCCTTTTGATTGTAATAATTCCCATAAACGAAAGTTAGAAAAGTATAAAGTATTAACTGAAGATTTAAATGAATCTGGTTTTGATACTATGTATGAAGCTATTGAAGTTGGACAGAGAGGCTTTATTGATTATGAAAATAACAAAGTAAACAAAATTAAATAACACAAAGCATTGAAAATGGAGGGGTCCACTTGAAAAGCAAAGCTTGTAATCTGTGGACCCCCGAAATTGAACATTATTGTAATGCATATGTAAGAAAAATAAGGAAAAATATATTATTCTTTGCTGAGAATTTTCATGAAGCGAAAAAAAACAAACAAAACAAAACAAAACAACCCCACCCCCCACCCCAAAAAAAAAAAAAAAAAAAAAAAACACACGAAAGAGAGTACATAATTGGTAATTGCAATTGAAATATACTCAAGAAAAGCCAACATAGAACATTAATTAAAGAGCAACACACAGTACCATACATTCACAAGAACGGACAAGCTGCATGTTGAATGGAGTGAGAGACCAAGGAGATAGGAGATAGCGCACAAATTCCAGACCTTCAAACTGCAAATGGACTTTCTCATGAACCATTGTGTCACTTTAGTATCTTGAAGTGCTAATCAGGATAAGTGTAAAGATGTTATTGCTTGTAATGAGGGGACGAACTAAAGGTTTGCAAACAAACTCTCCCTTGAGACTTGAGTATACATGCTCGTCAACCAAGTTCAAGATCATATCTAACAAACTAATTTAATCCGCACTCGCACCCATTGTCTCGCTATTGACGTGCGGTTGGACGCCACATTGACAGCTTGCGTGGGAAAGTTTCTAAACCATTTCCGTTTTGGTGCAAACGAACAAAAAGGAGTATGAGATTACGAAATAAGCTGGAAATGTGTACATTTCATTTCAATTTTTCATGAAGTCACAGCACACGGATATGTACATTTTCATATTGGTTTATCTTTCCGAATGATACTATAAATCTAATCGCTTAATAAGTAAAAGCACTTTTACAAACAAGAAGAATTTGTTGATGTTGCAATCTATACCTGATTGGAACCATATACTCTGTATACGATAAAATGGAGAATAAATAGAACCACAAGTATGCACGGATAAAAAAGAATGACCAAAACACATGTAAAATAATTCGAGAAAGTGATTTTAAGTTCTGAGTTTAAAAAATATATTGCTTGTTTCAAATGTTGTAGGCTTCCTAAAATATTGATTTCGAGTGTTAGCTGAATAACTGTTATTGGAAATAAGTGGAAGCTTGAACATGTTGAAGGGCTTAATGATAAAGTAGAGTTCTGTTAATGCAATTATATTGTGAAAGAAACTATCTCAAATGAATTGGGAAAGGTTGACCATGTCTACATAATAATGTAATTGTTTTATACTGTGTTGTTTTGGAATCATCAAAATAGATAAGAAATTAACCCAATCTCGCTGAAAAGCACATGTACTGCACACAGAAATGGGTATATGGGACTACATACACAAGTAGCATGAATTTTCTGCCCGAACATTTCAGCTATTTCTAGTCATATTTCGAATATAAGAGCATTTGAAGTGTAATCCTTTTCAGGGGATGTTTCTACTATGATGTTCTTCCAAACTGACATAAAAGGAATGAGAAAGCTCACAAATTATTTTTCACCTTTCGCAGAACTCAAGATTCCCTTTACAATATTGAAAAAATACTCAGACTTAAACAAATCAAAATATAATGGGAGGGGCGCCAGAACGACGAGGACCACTGTTCGGTAGGTTGAGCTATAATTGCAATGTGGGAAAGGTGTGTTGAAAATCATTCATTCCCTTGTAAGCTTCAATCACAAAGGTGATCATTCGGTGGGACCAAATACAAAACGAACGAACAACAGTTAAATGCGGTCAGTCGCCGGTTTCAATGGGGAAAAATCTGTGTTTGCTGATGCTGCAAAATAGTTCTTGCGCATACGAAACTAGGTCTAGTCGAAAGTCTATTGAGGATCAGCGAAATTTCCTTCTCCTCGGCAAAAATCCGCATAGATCGCTGTGATATGTGTAAGTTTTACTGAATAGTGAACGGATACATGTTTTGCGCTATGTGTATCCTGCCTGTATAATCTGCTGTCTGACGCCGTACCATTATATTTATACTATAGAACAAAGCAATTTCATCTTTATTATGGATGACACTTTCAGTATTTCGGAGTTAGCGACAGATATCTCAATTCTAAACATGGAGGGAGATTTGGAGCCGACTGCCTGTAAATGTTCAGGAAGCTAGCTGCTGCAGTGCTGATACAAAACGGGTAGACGGATGTGCCCTTGCTAGAGTGACGGTGATCCCTGCACACTGCAGTGTTCCTGCGGGGAAATGTCGCCCGTGCACCAACCGGGAACCCGATGGCGATGACGATGAATCAACTTCAAATGTGAGTAGATCATTATCGCAGCCTATTTATCCGAACCAAGGTCTATGCAACAAATTCGATAATTTTTCTTGCGATTTGTCATTGTGTAATAACTAAATTAAGACTCAAGAGAAATAGAATTAAATTATAGTGTGAATGTGAGATGTGCACAGCCAGGGCCCAGGTCTGAGATAGTGTATTTGTAAGAATCTTCATTCAAATTGAAACTGAAAGAAGAAGGAAGAATGAGGAGGAGAAGAAGAAGAAGGAATCTATTTATAAATGAAGGTATGCCAAGATGTAATTAGAATCAACACCAGACATGTCAATTGGTGATTGGCAAACTGGCTTAACCTGTGTGAGCTGTGACGAAGTACCTCCCCCCCCCCCCCCCCCCCTGTCGTGCCTGTAAAAAACCCAACATAAATTGATTTGAAGGGGGGGAGTCTAGTACAGGCTTTTGCAAGTCAGAGTCACAGTATGTTTGAATGTATACACTGTACATGTATGTATATCTAATTGTGACTCCAAAGATTCAAATACACCTAGGCCTAGTGAGTAGTGGTACCAGTTCACAAACAATATATATATCAATACAATGGGACCTATTAATTAATCCCTACAAATTTAATAATTTTATGATTTTTTCACCAAAACAGTATTTCCATACTTGAATTTTGAACAGGGTGGAATGTGCAC
The DNA here is from genome assembly GCA_025617745.1 of Heliocidaris erythrogramma. Lineage (NCBI taxonomy): Eukaryota > Metazoa > Echinodermata > Echinoidea > Camarodonta > Echinometridae > Heliocidaris > Heliocidaris erythrogramma. The sequence goes on along the minus strand of CM046864.1, from coordinate 420,308 downwards.
TTTACATTATTTGCATTATTTTTTCCCTACTTTATTCACTGTTGTTTTTCTTTTTTCTTACTCAATGTAGAAATTTGCGATGGATCGAGAGAGAGCTGATCTAGAACGCGTCACCATCCAGTTCCTCTGCAGATTCACGGATGTTTACTTGGATGCCGTAGCAGCTGTAGAGCCTACCCAACCTGCTGAAGAAAGGCCTGGACCAAGCAGCCGGCCTGCATCATGGTGGAAGATGTGTGCCTTTCTTAAAGGAGGTAGAGAATGTGTGTGTGTTGCCATGTCCGCACCTGCGTCATGACTGCTCAATACTTCACTGATGCATTTCTAAATGGCAATGTCTTGGCTGCATGCATGGCAGCAAGCAACAATGTATTTCCAAGGGACATTCCGAGGTTGAATGAATCGTACCGGCATTATACCTACAAACAATTCACGTACAGTATATATATTCACTAGGCCTAATATTCACCATGGGTACTTGGAGCAGGAAACAGGAGACTTGTTCCATCATGTGCTACACTGCGGATAAGGTATGCCTATCTATCCCCAACGAGGGCTTACAAGGGCTTTGTCAATGGAGTACAAGATTGAAATCCATCTAACATCAACACTGGTCTTGATCTTTTTTATGTCTGCTTTTATTGTTGAAATTTAGATCTGCTGGACATAGAACTCTTATCCTTCTTTAAAAAATTGTTTATTATAGTTCCTGTTTATATTCACCTTTTTCTTGGTGATTGTAGTATGTATGTACCAAAGAAAGCATTTTCTGTGTGTAATCATTTAACATAATGTTTACGTTAACATTTATCAGAGAGGAAATATATTCATGTCATTTGAAACAAACAAAAAATGTTATCTGATAAAGGGTTTCCATTATGACATTGTATAAACTTCATTTTAATCTATTTCCCCCTGTGTATTTCAACACATTCCATGACCATGAATATGCATGTCTTCTGTGATGTTTTTCTATTTATGATGAATATTTAGTCTGATTTGTCATGCTGTTTTAGCTGAACTAGCAGTCCATTGGGTTTGCTACATGTTGTACATTGTGTGAAGTGAGATGCACATGAATTACATAAACTTCAATAAGAATTTGGTGATCATAAAAAGTGGTTGATCAAACTGATTGTAATATATTGTATCAATGCATGTAGTTACAACCAAACAATATCACTTGCCAGCGTATAAGTGAATGTGTGTGATGTACAATATTAACATATCTTTTGTACCTGTGTTCCTGACTGTAATCATTGTATTTAGGTATTTATGGTATTATAAACTGCAATATGTCAATGTTGCAATATTCAGTGAAAATACCCTTGCCATCATATTCCTGTGTGAATGTCCATAATATAATTCAATATGAAAACTATACATATGTTCAAAAAAAATCTGCCAGTGAACGTTGCCATTTTCAGTTGAATGTTTGGTAGCCTTTGACAATGTGATCACACCACATAGTGAAGTTGTTTTCCTTCCAAGATTTACTTTTATTGTGATCTGTTTACACTGTTTGTTTTAGAATTTGCTTATGCATAGATCCACAAACCTTTCCTGAAGTATGCCTACATGTATACTGTTGAATGTATAGTTTTACACTTCTGAGCTGATTTTTGTATTATATTTATTACAGTTTGATAAACATGTATTCTAGATCCACAAACTTGCCTTGAAACATGCATATTTAGTGTTGAAATAATAGTTTTGCAATATGAAGTTGATTTCTTCTCATACTAGTTGTATAGATTTATGAGAAGTTATATAATTTTTAAGAAACGTATGTATTATGCATACAGGGACATTTCTGTTTTTTTATATGCCATTTGCTATTCCATATGGTATGCCTATATACTGTTGAAAGTATAGTTTTATACTACTGAGCTGACTTTTGTATATATTTTAGTGTTGACAATATAGTTTCAATGTTCAGTTGATTTTTACTCTCACTTGGGTAGTTTTATTCCAAGTTATACATTATTTAAAAGAAACTTAAAAAGTATTACATACAGGAACACCTTTTCTACTTTTCTTTTTCCTTGTGATTTGCCATTTGCATTGGCACTGCATGTAACATGTAAGGAAGTACTAGTAAAATGAAGACAGCATGAAAAAGTACTCTTCATTATGTGTACGTGTCAGAAGTTTTGAAGTATTGTAATCTACATTCCTTTTATTTCATTTTATTTTTGTACAGTGGAGCATCATTAATGAACTTCTTGGGACCAAGGAAATAACCTCTTTATATCAAAACCTTGTTATACCAGGGCTAAAAACAATAGAATACAAAAAAGTGGGACTTGCAAAAATACTGTCTTGTAATGAGTATGTTATACCATTGTTCTTTATAAGGAGGTTCCACTGTACAAGGTATATATGTGGAGGAAGGCATATGGAGTGAGATAGGAGAGAAGAGAAACAGGGGAGAGAACAAGGGAGAAAAATTATCAAGGTCATGAGAGAAAGAGAGAGTGAAAGATAAGATAGAGAAACGGAACGAGCTAGAATCAGGGCTGTCAAGTAAAGTTTTCCTCCTCAACAGCTCAAGTTTATCAATACAAAATTAAGATTAATCAGGCCCCCTTTTTATTTCTTATTTTAAAAATTTCTGTCAACTCTTTGCACGATGGCCATTCACGAAGTTAGTGTCCAGTTTTTAAAGATCGATTCCCCTCTTTCGAAATCAGCCAGAGAAGAGAAAGAGGAGGGAGAGAGGAAGACAGAGAGAGAGAGAGAGAGAGAGAACAAGGGAGATAGGTCATGAGAAAAAGAGAGAAAGAGAGAGTGAAAGATAAGATAGAGAAACGGAACGTAAGTGAGAACAAACGAGAAAGTGGAAGGGAATAATAGTTGGTGTAAGGCCATCGCCAGGGTTCACCTCCGGGGCGCACCCGGCGCTGGCGACCGTAGCCCGTTGAGGTACACTGTACGATTTGCAAATGGTGTGCAGCTCAAGCTGATACAACACGAACTTTTTATTCAAACTTTCCCTGGAGGAAACAAGCAGCCCACGTCCAAATCTATTTCTTTGTGTTCAATCCACAAATTGTACGCGCTGTGGATACGTAATCTCGTCTGACTGTCTCTCCTCTCGACCTCCATTTCGTTCGAAAACCGCTATTATTTTCGTGCCTCTAGTCTAGGCATAGGCCATAGCATGGAGTATCCCGAAACTGAAACATAGCGTATTGCTGGCAAGCTCAGCTCTCGCCCCTGCGCTGGCAGGCTATTTACAAATTGTCCGAGCGATTCCGGAAATCTCCGAACTTGCCTTAGGTGGGACAGCATAGAAACACACGGGCACCGACGACTGACCGCCTTTAACCTAAGTCGACGAGCTAAATCGCTTATATTCACCTGAGCTGTTGCTATGTGGTCCGCTTTTATTTCAGATTTATTTCAAACGGAGAATTAAGACCGTCCATTTGCTTTAGGGAAGTAATCGGTGCCTAAGTTATACTTTATGATTATGTAATTCAAGACTTTTGAAATAATAAAATTGCAGGCCAAGAGGCGTCGAAGTTTAAATGAGTGGGCTTTCTCGGCATCAAAAACATTTTACATCGAAAATTATTTGCTTGTTAAAAGAGTGCTTTTAATTCATGGTTAAAGGTGAGAGCGCATTCAGAAAACCATTGTCAAAGCTTTTCCAAGAAAATCTTCAAAAATGGAGTAGAAGACAAAACGAGAAGGGGAGAATGATGAAAATAATATAAAGACTAGAACTTAATTCGTCATGAGGACGAATTAGGTGGTCTGTCCTTCAATTTGTACGATCATCATTGTAATCAGGATGATCATAATAATGGGGAAATACTAAACTGAAGATAGGATGTCAAGAATGCCATGAATGGAGATGCTTCTTGAGGACGGGAATGTAGCAAAATGTGTAACGGTCATTGTAAAATGATTATGGTGATTATGATGATTATAATGATATATGATGGCGATGATATAATAGCGATGATGATCATGACGGTGACGATAATAATGATGATGATACAGGATACTTGGCAGATTATCCCCTTTGCTCTAATACAGGACAGGAAATCACAATTTCCATAGGGTTGTACACAAAACTACTGCACACTACTTTCTAATAGACATAATACGGAAAATAAGGCAGTTTATTACATGATTTGTGATTTTTTATGTTATACTAGTCGAAGAGGATGGTAAAATGACAGGCAAAAAGAAGCAAAAAAAAAAAATTGTTATGGACCCACCGGGGATCGAACCTGGGTCACCGGAATGGGAGGCAAGTGCTTTGACCAATAGACCAAAATATTTCCCATAGAGATAACACGTAAACGAAAACGGGATTCTCAAATCACATTTTGTACTGAAAAATTGGGCATGATCCCGACATCTGATCAAAAATTGGAGACCACATTTGTAAAAGCTTACAGTCTCAGCTACAACATATTCAAATCTGGAAGAAAATAGACCAAAAATAACTGAGATACTGCTCAGAGAACGATGTCATGTAGATTCATGATTCGAAAAAAAATCATCTTCCATAGACATAACACGCAAATGGGGAAAATTCTGACATGGCATCTTGCATTGAAAATTTCAGTGTGATAACGTCAAGTGATTTGGAGCATTTTTAAATTTTGACGCGCGCGTACGTGCGCGTCATGATGCGTACGCGGATTTTGATGACATTTTATGTTGACCCTTGACATGAAGTTCATGTGTGTTTAATATGGTTCATTTTTGATGACTCGTTATGAAGATATGAATGATAATGTGATTTCACAAAATGGCGCCTGGATGACGTCATGATGACGTCATAAACTTGAAAATGAATTTTTGGTATGACCTTACATGACATGATTACTGATGGAAATATCATGAAATTTGACTGAGAAATTTTTGAGATTTCGTGGAAACAAGAAAGGGGGGGGGAATAAAAATAAATATAAATAATAAAGAAAATTCTGACGAAATCAAGAGGTGATCTGTCAATTGACAGACCACCTAATAAAGCTACAACGTGTGTGTCTATGGGGGAAATGGGCAATTTTAACTTTGAAAGCCACTTTCACCCTGAAGACGTCCGTTAAAACGCTTGAGCTATACGAGCTTTTTTGTGTAGAATTTTTTGCTCTATCATCTGAATCATGTCCCAAGTCTCTAGGACCACGCAAACTGAAGTTAGAGGTCCGAAAAGGGAATTTTTCATCAAAAAATCACTAAATGAAGCCTAGATGACGTCATAATGTCCTAGTAAACTTCAAATTGTTACTGTGAACTCTTCTTATCAGGTCTCATGACTGTGTCGAATTTGAAAAAGATTCACTGTTTCGTTTTCGAGTTATTGCCCCCGTAAAAAAAGGGGGGGGGGGTCCAAGAGACACAAATGACGTTTTATAAGAAAACTGAATGAGCTACGAATCTGCTTTTTTGTGTGCATGATGTTTGGTCAAGATGTGATGATTGTGGAAAGATTCAGCAAGATCGACCAACTTGTTTAGGCGTTATCGGGCATTTTTCACCAAAAATTCACTTAATGAAGCATGGATGACGTCATAATGACGTCGTGAACTTGATTTTTTTACTGTGAACTCTTCCTATCAGGTCTCATGACTGTGTCGAATTTGAAAAAGATTCACGGTTTCGTTTTCGAGTTATTTTCCCCGTAAAAAGGGGGGGGGGTCCAAAAGACAATAAATGATTAAAAAAAAAAAAACTATTTGAGCTACGAATGTGCCTTTTTGTGTGCATGATGTTTGGTCAAGATGTGATGATTGTGGAAAGATTCAGAAAGATCAACCAACTTGTTTAGGAGTTATCGGGGTTGGCATTTTTCATTGTTGTGCGCGCACTGACGCGCGAACATAAGCGTACGCGCGCGTCTAATTTTCTGAAATTGACCGGATCAGTATTAGCTTTAATCCTGCCAAATATGAGTGAGAAATGACTTTCCGTTATGAAGATATGACCATGAACTAATACACGACAGGGAATCAAAATTTCCATAGAGTTGTACACAAACTACTGGAGACTACTTTCCAATAGACATAACATGCAAAATAAGGCAGTTTATTGCATGGTTTGTGATTGTGTATGTTATAATAGTCGAACAAGATCGTAAAATGAGAGGCAAAAAGAAGCAAAAAAAAAATTTTTTTAATGGACGCACCGGGGATCGAACCTGGGTCACCGGAATGGGAGGCAAGTGCTTTGACCAATAGACCAAAATATTTCCCATAGAGATAACACGTAAACGAAAAGCGGGATTCTCAAATCCCATTTTGTAGTTGAAAATTGGGCATAATCCCGACATCTGTTCAAAAATTGGAGACAACACTTATGAAAGCTTATAGTCTCAGCTACAACATATCAAAATTTGGAAGAAAATCGACCACCTATTACTGAAATATTATCACATGAACACAAAAATGATGACGTCATTCTTTTCAAAATGAGAGTTTTGAGTTCATAGGCAGATACGATGACGTTAGAACATGAGATCGGCAAAAATTCTACATGAATTCAAATCCACAACTCACAGGCTTCCAGAATATGTAGAGGAATTTGGGGGTATCCGTGCATTCTGACGAGCTATGGCGAATTCTAGATAGGCATGTTTTTACCACTTTTTACATTAGAATGCCCATTGACGCGCCCACGTAATTGAAAATTTGACGCGCGCGTGTGGCATTATGGAAGGTCGAGAATGACTGTAAATAGTTGGAAATTGTCAACAATAGTGTCAGCAAGACAAACCATGCGAAAAAACGGCGTTTCTATTTTCCGTACGCGCTGCGCGCGCGTATAACGCGAGGACAAACGCGCACGGACGGAAAATTTTGAAATGCTCAAAATGTCCTGAACCATACTCTAATTTGATTAAAAAGTGATTTTGAACATTTTTAAATTTTGACGCGCGCGTTACGTGCGCGTCATGATGCGTGCACGGATTTTGATGGCATTTTATGTTGACCCTTGACCTGAAGTTGATGTGTGTCAAATATGGTTCATTTTTGATGACTCGTTATGAAGATATGATTGATAATGTGATTTCACAAAATGGCGCCTGGATGACGTCACGATGACCTGATGACCTTGAAATAGATACCCGAGCTTGATCTGATAGGTCCTCATGACTGTAGAGATTTTGATGAAAATTGACTCAGCCGATATTGAGGAATCATGGTAACAAGAAAGTGGTGGAAAAATAAAAATAAAGAAACTAGAGTTTAATTCGTCATGACGAATTAGGTGATCTGTCTTTCACTTTGTACGATCATGATTGTAATCAGGATGATCATAATAATGGGGAAATGCTAAACTGAAGATAGGAAGTCAAGAATGCCATGAATGGAGATGCTTCTTGAGGACAGGAATGTAGCAAAATGTGTGAAACGGTCATTGTAAAAAGATTACGGTGATGATGATAATGGTGATGATGATGAAGATGATAATATAATGATGGTGATGATAATGATATTCATGATGATTATGGTGTTGGTGATTTTGAAGATGATTGATGATATAATGATGATAATGATAATGATGATAATGATGGGGATAATGGTAAGGATCATGACTGCAATGACAGTGACGTTAACCATGCCAAATATGAACGAGAAATCACATTTCGTTATGAAGATACGACCATAAGTTGATTTGTAGAAAATGGCGTCTAGATGACGTCACAATAAGATAATTAAGATAATTGACTAAGCCAATTTTGAGAAATTGTGATATCTAATAGGACTAATGATATTGTAGGACAGCTTTAATACACGTCAGTGAAACAGATTTTCCATAGGGATATACATAAACCACTGCACAGCACTTTGCAATAGACATAACATGCAAAATAAGGCATTTTATTACTTGGTTTGTGATTGTTTATGTTATAATAGTCGTAGAGGATGGTAAAATGACAAGTAAAAAGAAGCAAAAAAAAAAAAAAAAAAAAAAATTGGCCCCGGGGATCGAACCAGGTACCTTGACCATGGTAGTCATGTGCTTTACCGATAGACCAAAATATTTCCCATAGAGATAACACGTAAACGAAAAACGTGATTCTCAAATCCCATTTGGTACTGAAAAATTGGGCATGATCCCGACATCTGATCAAAAATTGGAGGGCTTACTAATACAAGCTTATAGTCTCAGCTACAACATATTAAAATCTGGAAGGAAATAGACCAAAAATAACTGAGATACTGCTCAGAGAACGATGTCATGTAGATTCATGATTCGAAAAAAAATCATCTTCCATAGACATAACACGCAAATAGGGAAAAATTTGACATGTCGTCTTTAATTGAAGATTTCAGTGTGATGACGTCATCAAAATGAATAATGGTGGCAAGATGTCTCGTAGAGAATTGTTGCAGCTATAACATATCAACATTTGGGAGAAAAACGACCAATAATTACGAATCTAGAGCCAAATTTGCATAAATGTGATGACGTCAAAACATGAAAAATGGAAATTTTGACTTCTGGTGCCATTTTGATGACGTCATAATGTTTATATGGATGAAATGATACATGAAATGAAATCTATGATTCATACCCTACCTGATGATGACAAAAAATTTGGGGGTCAACGGACTATCTAACGAGCTACAATGAATTTTGTAGAGGCATGTTTTTGCACGTTTTTACGTTATTTTCGCCATAGACGCGCGCACGGATTTCGAACTTTGACGCGCCCGTACGACCTTATTATTGATTGAAATTGATTCAAATTGATGGAAATGATGAAGAAAAGTGTCAGGATTGCAAATGAATAAAAAAAACAGCGTTCTAACGTTATTTACGATTTGTGCGCGCGTAAAACGCGCGCGCGGACGCTTACGCACGGACATTTTTGAAATGCTCAAACTGACCTGAAACGTGTGCAGACTTGATCCTACGTGATTTTGAGCATTTTAAAATTTTGACGCGCGCGTACGCGTACGTCCTGACCTCTAGATGACCTGTGAGGACATGACCTGATGACCCGTCATGTGAAGTTTATGTGATGTAAATATAGTTGATTTTTGATGATCGATTATGAAGATATAATCGATCTTGTAAATTTACAAAATGGCGTCTTGATGACGTCATGATAACCTGATGACCTTGAATGAGATGCCACATCTTGACATTGACCAGTCTGATAAGTGACGAAAATTTGAAGAAAATTGAGAATGAAATTTTTGAGGAATCATGGTAACAAGAAAATGGGCGAAAAATAAAAATAAATAATAAATAATAAATAAAGAAGAAAAATCTTGACGAAATTAAGAGGTGATCTGTCGATGTACGACAGATCACCTAATAAAGAATAAAGAAAATTCTGACGAAATTAAAAGAGAACGATGTCATGTAGATTCATGAGTCGTGCGCGTCATGATGCGTGCACGGATTTTGATGGCATTTTATGTTGACCCTTGACCTGAAGTTGATGTGTGTCAAATATGGTTCATTTTTGATGACTCGTTATGAAGATATGATTGATAATGTGATTTCACAAAATGGCGCCTGGATGACGTCACGATGACCTGATGACCTTGAAATAGATACCCGAGCTTGATCTGATAGGTCCTCATGACTGTAGTGATTTTGATGAAAATTGACTCAGCCGATATTGAGGAATCATGGTAACAAGAAAGTGGTGGAAAAATAAAAATACAGAAAGACAATTCTGACGAAATTAACATGCAATAAACTGCCTTATTTTGCATGTTATAGCTATTGGAAAGTAGTGTCCAGTAGTTTGTGTACAACCCTATGGCAATTTTGATTCCCTGTCATGCATAAGTTCATGGTCATATCGTCATAACGGAAAGTCACTTCTCACTCATATTAGGCAGGATTAAAGCTAATACCAATCCGGTCAATTTCAGAAAATTAGACGCGCGCGTACGCTTATGTTCGCGCGTCAGTGCGCGCACAACAATGAAAAATGCCAACCCCGATAACTCCTAAACAAGTTGGTCGATCTTTCTGAATCTTTCCACAATCATCACATCTTGACCAAACATCATGCACACTAAAAGGCACATTTGTAGCTCAAATAGTTGTTTTTTTAAAAATCATTTTTTTTTTGGACCCCCCCCCCTTTTTACGGGGAAAATAACTCGAAAACGAAACCGTGAATCTTTTTCAAATTCGACAAAGTCATGAGACCTGATAGGAAGAGTTCACAGTAAAAAAATCAAGTTCACGACGTCATTATGACGTCATCCAGGCTTCATTTAGAGAATTTTTGGTGAAAAATGCCCGATAACTCCTAAACAAGTTGGTCGATCTTTCTGAATCTTTCCACAATCATCACATCTTGACCAAACATCATGCACACTAAAAGGCACATTTGTAGCTCAAATAGTTGTTTTTTTAAAAATCATTTTTTTTTTTGGACCCCCCCCCCCTTTTTACGGGGAAAATAACTCGAAAACGAAACCGTGAATCTTTTTCAAATTCGACACAGTCATGAGACCTGATAGGAAGAGTTCACAGTAAAAAAATCAAGTTCACGACGTCATTATGACGTCATCCAGGCTTCATTTAGAGAATTTTTGGTGAAAAATGCCCGATAACTCCTAAACAAGTTGGTCGATCTTTCTGAATCTTTCCACAATCATCACATCTTGACCAAACATCATGCACACAAAAAAGCACATTCGTAGCTCAATTAGTTTTTTTTAATCATTTATTGTCTTTTGGACCCCCCCCCCCCCTTTTTTACGGGGAAAATAACTCGAAAACGAAAACGTGAATCTTTTTCAAATTCGACACAGTCATGAGACCTGATAGGAAGAGTTCACAGTAAAAAAAACAAGTTCACGACGTCATTATGACGTCATCCATGCTTCATTAAGTGAATTTTTGGTGAAAAATGCACATTTCGGACCTCGAACGGGGCCTCTAACTTCAGTTTGCGTGGTGCTAGAAACTTGGAACTTGATTCAGATGATAGAGCAGAAAATTCTACACAAAAAAGGCTTGTGTAGCTTAAACGTTTTAACGGGCGTTTTCAGGGCGAAAATGGCTTTCAAAGTTAAAAGTGCCCATTTTCCCCATAGACACACACGTTATAAAGTTATTAGGTGGTCTGTCGTAGACAGATCACCTTTTAATTTCGTCAGAATTGTCTGTATCATCATCACCGTCATGATCATCATCGCTATTATTATATCCATCTTCATCATCATTATGTCATTATAATCATCATAATCACCATTATCATCATCACCATAATCGTTTTACAATGACCGTTACACATTTTGCTACATTCCTGTCCTCAAGAAGCATCTCCATTCATGGCATTTCTTGACATCCTATCTTCAGTTTAGCATTTCCCCATTATTATGATCATCCTGATTACAATCATGATCGTACAAATTGAAAGACAGACCACCTAATTCGTCCTCATGACGAATTAAAATCTAGTTCTTTTTCTTTTTGTCATATTTAAATTTCATTTTGAGTGTCTTTTTGTGTATGTGTTTTTGTTTTTGCTTTGTTTTTATATAATATTCGTCAGAGAAAACTTCCCAACACGATAAGAACTACTTTCGAAAAATAAACTCAAGGGCAATTTCAAAGGCCTATTGTACTGCTCATAGAAATCTGGTTCGGATTATGTAATACACCATTGTAATGTTCGCACATTTCTAAAGGTGATAGACAGGGCTATTGAAATTGTCTCGGGTTTACTTTTCGAAAGTAGTTTTTATCGTGTTCCCCATAGTAATTAAGGAAAACGTAATAAAAATGCTTGAAATCTGAAAGTTTACGGCAGCAATCTGATTCTATAACAGAACGGCTTCTTTTCTCCATTGACAGCTCACAAGCTAACACATCACCTATTTTTAATCCGGAGGAAGCTTAAACAAAGAGAACACTTTAACAATATGCGTTAAGTCTCAAGTACGTGGGAAATTAGGAATGGGTCTGACTTGGACTCGGTAGTCTTATCATTTATATTCCCAGGCCTGTTTCAAAATAAGCCACAGTAGATGGATTAGAAAATGTTCACGTGCACTGGATATGAACCCTTTTCAGAAATTCAAACACGACATATTGCGTGCATGGTATTGCTTTGATCGTCCATCTCTTTTTCCTTCTCCATCCCTCTCACCCTCTCTCTCCCATTTCTCTCTCTCTCTCTCTCTCCCCTATCTCTCTCTCTTTCTCTCTCGATCTCTCTCTCTCTTTCTCTGTCCTTTAAAGTTTTTTCCCCCTCCGGGGTTGCACATGGCACTGAGATCGTAATACCTATTTATCAAGTTTTTTAATGCAATCTGTGAGTTTTATATTAACCCTAAAACTAACATCGATAAACTTGGTCTGATCACAGAGACTAACTCACAGACAGGATTGCTTGCGCGTGCGTGGTATAAGACCATTTCTTTTGATTCACGGTTACGTAACACCTCGCCTGTAACTGGCTTAGAGTTGGGTAGAGTGGTGGGGGAAACGACATGATATAAAGTTAGTTTCACCAGGTAACACTTCCCTGGTTTCACACTTCGGAAAACCTCATCTCGCTCGGAATCTTAGGCCTGAGTACACTGATCATCTCTCATGTACTGCCACTGATTCCCTTCATATACCAGCTACTTCAAATTTTCTGTTTGTCCTCTCTTGTCGGTGAGTATTTCATGTGACATTGTTAGGATATTTCTGTTATCCCGTTTTCTTGATGTTTTTAGTGGCGTGAGTGTTTCTAACAAATGTTCGCTTGTAATGTGCGTTTTTATTTGGACGTCATAGGTATAACTTTAGGCCTATTATAAGAAAAAGATATATGTACTTATGTTACTATATCACATCAGTATTCTTCATCAGAATCATTGGGTAAATCTTTATCTACTTCCTGTGCTTTCCTGCTTAAACTTAGCCTATGCACGATTTAAACCAGCTGGATGTAGGTCCAGCATGATGATGGCTTAACATATATTTTCAAGTTTTCTATATCGTGTTGTAGTTTTTAAATATCGTAGTATTGAAATGGTTTGCCCCGCAAATCATTATACTGCTATGCTATTCTGTAATGTTTCTGTAGTTATTATGTACAGTGACTGTATTCCGTTGCTGCTTTTTAAAATGCTCTTTATCAATTTCCCTACTGTCATTACCTCCATATAATACATTTACTCATTTTATATTATGGTCTGTGAAGTAAAGATGACGTTAAAAAAATAGCGCATAATTTCCCCGAGGTGTGACTGGTCATGGCGAAAATGTTCTCTTTCATTCGATATGAATAGTGTTTGGGAGATCGAGACATGGAAACGCAGAACGATACCGTCATTTAATAAGCATGCTTCTATCTTCTTTTTTGTCAAAGCATTTGTGAAATTTACCTTTGTAAGCTTATACTTTTTTCCTAAAAAATAAGAACAAATTGATTAAGAAAGGACTTCGAAATGGCTTAATCTTTCATATGTCAAAATATCATGTGATTTTAAAAGTATTATGTCAAGGATTTCTTACTAGTAGTTATCGCTAATATATAAACTTTTCTTTCACGATATTTATATGCCTAGGCTCAAGATTCCCCAATTCATTTTGTAAAATTAAGATATCTGTTTTTTGTAATAACTTATTTCTTCTCCAACACCCGTCTGCTATTTAACCGCTTTGGATAGATCAAAAAAGGCGCCAAAGACATCGCCTCGAAAAACAATTTGCTATCGTTGACATGAAGTTATAGTCTTAGAAAACTCTGAACTTGACCCCTCAACGATACACCCTCAAAGCAATTGGTGTACCCCCAATAGGATATTCATTTTGGGATTTTGGCGCGATCCGTCGTGCGTCATTCACCATCCCATGTCGGTTATCACTTGACCCGAACCTCAACCACCCCCTCTCTCTCTCTCAAAGAAAACTACTTACCATTTCTATATCGCTGTCGTGCTCAATCTTTAACCAGATCGCCCACTCGTCAAGTTTCCTTCGTTGGCATTCTTCGTCAATGTCCATATCCCAATCTGATGCGTCCATTTCGTAGTCATTGTCTGTGTCTTGAACCCGGACCCCATCATCCACCATAACTTCCTCTTCTTCTTCTCCCCACTCGAAATAGTCCACCCAAATTATGTTGTTTATGCGGTCGCATATGCAAGCCGCAACTCCCTCTTCCTCGTCTTCCAAATTTCACAGCTTGAATCATACCAGTCTATTTCAGCCCCCCACTCCCCTTCGGCGTCGTCGTCTTCCTCCTCCTCTTCTTCTTCTTCTTTTTCTTCTTCTTCAGAATCCTCTTCCTTCTCATCCAACTCCTGTCTCTCCCATTCAGTTAGCGCAAATAATAGAGTATCATTTAGTCCTTGAAAAATTAAAGCCACTGATACTAACATCGCTAATACAAAAAAAATATTCTTCGGAAAAATAGGGAAAAAGACGCCATTGCTACTAGGAGAATTGCAAACACGCACGTCGATCCTTCCAACTGTAAATGTTGAATAATTATTCCGACTGAGATTCAATTTTATACCGCTTTTTCTCCTATTTTTTATATGAAATTCCATTTCACCCTTTCATCGCCACACCCAACCATTTTAGCATTCATATTTCTCATGCAGAATATTACCGAAACGAATTTTCTTGTCTAGGCCCCACAAGTTTTCATCATACCCCTCTATATGATATCAAGAGATATCAAGAAACTTGACCTTCTCATCACTCACCAGGTTACGATGGCCTATAACCTCTGACACCGATCTTGTCAATAGGTGAACGAATTTACACCGATCCCCTTACATGTCCAAATCTGGGACGGTGTAACCTCCCGGTGAATTAGCGAGCTTTTCATCCGCAGTATACCCCTTTCACATCGATTGCACCATACACATATTCTCTGACAAGCCACTTGAAAAATCTGCTGGTAGGCAGAGAAAGATTTATTTTTCGAAACGGATTGCAACAGATGTCGCAATTGATGACATCATGGTCTTGAAATAGAATATGACGTATTGCATGGCAATGGCACTATCGACTGGTAATCAGAGAAACATTTTTTTTTTTTTCAAATAGGATTGGTGATGTAATGTAGACATGGGTAATGTTGCGCCATGATGGCGTAACCGTATTGCACCATACTGACGTCATGGGTAATGTTGCGCCATGATGACGTAACCGTATTGCACCATACTGACGTCATGGGTAATGTTGCGCAATGATGGCGTAACCGTATTGCACCATACTGACGTCATGGGTAATGTTGCGCCATGATGACGTAACCGTATTGCATCATGGTGGTGCAATGACACGATGACGTCATGAGGTCAAAGGTCAAAGGTCACTGGGTCACCAGAGGTCACTAGAGGTCAAGGTCAAAGGTCAATCCGGCTGAGGTCCATCCCATAACTACTAGGAAACAAACGTTAATCTGCACATAGGACAAGAAAATACATGACCACTGCGAATAGAATCAACATTTTCTTTTATAGAATATCCTAACAATAATTTCATAAGGAACCAAACTGGCATTTTGCATCCAAACTGCTTTATAATTATAATACAGGAATACTGCAGTAAGGATTATAACAAAAAATATGGTGTACTCACTGATTTTCAGTTGTATCCTGCCTTGCCTGTCCGCCATACTGCTGCCGATACAGATAGTAAGCAGTTTCCATCACGTACCGGTCCAGACACACTGGATGAAACCCTGGGTGGAGAAGAAGAAGAAGAAGAAGATCATATCTATTGTCAACTATAACGGTACCTACACTTACTTAGTGTAGCAGCACAAAGAAAACAAGCAAGATAACAGGAGAGCTAAGAGTTTTCTGGATATCAATGTTAGAATTTACTAGAATCAAACGCTACCACCCCATGCACCAGTAAAACTGCCCAAGCGCAAGCCCAGGCAGGGTCAGCAGGCGAACAACCAAACGGCGCGGCGTGTATCGAAAAATAATTACCAGTTGTTATTCCCAAGTCTCCCGTCGATATCCTCTCCGTTATTAAAATCAGGGACGTCTCTGTCATCATCAGAATCTTGCCCAGAATCCGACATGTCTGGCTCAAACATACGGCCGGGCCCCTAATTCCTCTTCAATTTCTTCTGGGACTTGATGCTCCAAATCAGATATATCTGATCCTGAATAAGTGTCCTCGCTGTCCGAAGAAGATGCCATCGTTGATGTAGGATTTTGTCTTTAAAAAGCTAAAATGAAGGGCTGAAATGGCACGAAGTCGAAGGGATCTACGAAGTTCAATAGCCTATAACACACACAAATCGATACTGTTCCAGCTTGTGTGAGTCGAGCGTTCCGCTTGTGACGTCACATGACGTCATCGATCGCTGGACCGATTTTCCAAAATTTTTAGAGGCGTTCCCAGTTTTACAGATTAATGAATGGAATTCAGGTAATATGGTTGACAGATCTGGATTCACAGTAGAAAATTCTATTAAATCAAGTTCCTTTGTAATTCCATAAAAGGGAACCTTTAGGTGCAGATTTGATTGCATCAACTTGCAAATCTTTGAATCTGTCAATCTTCAACATTCTAGCGGCATATTCTAAGCTCTTACAAATATCGTCATCACTCGTCGTGGAAGAAGCGTTGAACGCCATTTTGGGCTGCGATTAGTTAATAGGTAAGAAATAGCGTGCAGTCGAGTCATGAATAACATTACGTCATGGTAGCTCGCGCTTATTGGATGATTTTCACCGACCAAAATTTGGTCGGAATATTCGTCAAAACAATGAAATACAAAAGAAATTCAGATCGGGTGTCAAGAGGCCCTCGGCGCAAGCACCTCGGTTTTGCCTCCATATCGCCAAGGATTTCAACAGCGTGCAGCTTTACATATGAAAAAGGAAAATGATGTGTCAATTGCATTCAATAATAATGGTATAATAATGACTGATTCTATGGAAATTGCTGAAGGTTTTAATAATTATTTTAAAGACACACTATTGCAAATGATAATTCTATCAAAAGTAATGATAATGTAAATTTTTCTTCATATCTTACAGGTAATTTTGTAAATACTGCCTATTTTCATCCAATTAGTGAAAAGGAGATTATTGAATATGTCTTGTCTTTCAAGAATGGCAAAGCACCTGGTTTTGATGATGTAAATATCAATGTAGTAAAAAAGATTGTTCATCTAATATCTAAACCATTATGCATTATATTTAATACTTGTTTGCAACAAGGAATTGTTCCTATTGAGTTTAAATTGGCCAAAATTATCCCTATACATAAGAAGGGTTCTAAAGATAGTTTCTCTAATTACAGACCTATATCACTATTGCCAGTCTTTTCTAAAGTTTTTGAAAAATGTATATACAAACGCCTTATTAATTTCCTGCATAAAAATGATGTATTATGTCACAATCAATATGGTTTCCGGGCCATGCATGCAACTTCTCATACCCTATTGCAGTTTTTAATTCATGTCTCCAAAGCTATTGATAACAAAGAAATTATTGTTGGTCTTTTTCTGGATTTTCAAAAAGCATTTGATTCATTAAATCATGAAATATTATTTGCTAAATTGTATTATTATGGAATACGGGGTATTGTTCTTGATTTATTTAGGAGTTATTTATTTAATAGGAGACAGTATACAGTAGACAGTAGTTGCATGTTTAATTATCAAAAATCTTGTCAACAGACAGTCACTTGTGGGGTACCGCAAGGGTCAATTTTAGGCCCTCTTTTATTTTTAATATACATTAATGATTAATCTTTGGTTTCCCCCAAGTTACATTACTTGTTATTTGCTGACGACACAAACATTTTTTTATAAACATAGGGATGTGGATTGTTTGACCCGAGAATTTAATTTTGAATTGAAGAAAGTGAGTACATGGATAAGGGCAAATAAACTGAAATTGAACTATGAAAAAACAAAATTATGGTATTCAATGCAAGAAATGTGGATGTTAGGAATAAAGTAAATATTTATATTGATGATCATCATATATTGCATGTTGATTCTACAAAATTTTTGGGCTTGTGTATTGATAAAGATCTGAAATGGACTGGCCACATTAGAAACACGTTAAATAAGATATCAAAAATAATTGGCATAATGAGTCAACTTAGAGGTGAAATACCTCAGAATATTCTGTTATTGTTATACAATTCATTAATTCTCCCACATTTGTCCTACTGTACTATTGTTTGGGGTAGTTGTAGCAAATACTTAATGAATCGTATTTTATTGTTACAAAAGAGAGTTGTTAGAATAATTTGCAATAGACCCTTCTTATCTCATAGTAGACCACTCTTTATTTCCTTAAAGGTTTTACCAATTAATCTTTTACATGACTTTCAGCTTGGTGTCTTTATGTATTCTTATTATAATAACCTGTTACCTAAGTCTTTTGATAATATATTTCAGTGCAATAGTGATGTACATGGTTACAATACAAGATTGGCTTCTAATACACGTGCTGTTTATGGACGAACAACTTTTGTTAACTCTTTATTTTTATGCAGAGGCCCTTTAATGTGGAACAAATTACCAAGGGAAATATAGGAATGCAACACACTGATGAGCTTTAAAAGAAACTTAAAATCACACCTGGTTAAATTGGTATAAATTGCAATAGCCCCCCCCCCCCCCCTTTCTTTTTTATTTTTGGACATTTTCTTTGATCTTGTGTAATTATTCATTGGGTCATCTACGATAAGTTTTTTAAAAACTTTTTTGATGACCCTTCCACTTTTTTGCTCTTTTTACCTTGTCTTGTTCGTTAATGATTCTATGAATTGTTTTATATACTTTGTTTATTTCATTGTATATATTGTTATTTGCACTTTTTGTGTAAATTCGATGTACCATGTATGTATCTTTATAAAAGTGGAAAATTCAATTCAATTCAACAGCGCCAGGGCCTCGACAAGAGGCTACTGAGAACCCTGAACCAAGATGAACATTTTCATAATATTTTTTAATGTATGTTCTATCAAGAAATCATATTTCTCATGACTTTTACAGTAGAGTAATTGTTCTATAATAGCGATTATGCAAAAACATAGTACTATAAGTTGGTTCAAGTTTTGAAGAAATTATATTCTTGGACACAAAATTGATTTGTTTTATTAATAAAAACAAATTAATTGGTGTGTTGTGGGGCAATGACATCACAGGCTCATTACAGAGTTGCCAATTCGTTTAGTGATTTTTCAATATTTTTTCTCTATTTCTTCACGTCATTAAAAAATCAATAATTTTCTTATTCAGAAAAAAAAGTTTGCAGTACAACCATATGAGTTGGAGATTTTCTTATTAGCTGTCCGAATTTCCTCAAGTTTTTATGCCTCCACCCACCGAAGGTGGGTGCCGGAGGCATTATGTTTTCGGGCTGTCCGTCCGTCCGTCCGTGCGTCCGTCCGTCCCACTTCTCGTTATCGCGATATCTCAAGAACTATCTGAGGTGAGAACTTCAAACTTGGTACCAGTATGTATCCCCATACGAAGATGAACTGATTAGATTTTGGGGTAAGGAGGTCAAAGGTCAGAGGTCACAGAGGTCAATTTACATGAAATTACATGGAATTACTGGTTTTTAGCACCGTTATCGCGATATCTCAAGAACTATCTGAGGTGAGAACTTCAAACTTGGTACCAGTATGTATCCCCATAGAAAGATGAACTGATTAGATTTTGGGGTAAGGAGGTCAAAGGTCAAAGGTCACAGAGGTAAATTTACATGAAATTACATGGAATTAGTGGTTTTTAGCACCGTTACCGCGATATCTCAAGAACTATCTGAGGTGAGAACTTCAAACTTGGTACCAGTATGTATACCCATAGAAAGATGAACTGATTAGATTTTGGGGTAAGTAGGTCAAAGGTCAGAGGTCACAGAGGTCAATTTACATGAAATTACATGAAATTCTTGGTTTTTAGCACCGTTACCGCGATATCTCAAGAACTATCTGAGGTGAGAACTTCAAACTTGGTACCAGTATGTATCCCCATAGAAAGATGAACTGATTAGATTTTGGGGTAGGTAGGTCAAAGTTCAGAGGTCACAGAGGTCATTTTACATGAAATTACATGGAATTAGTGGTTTTTAGCACCGTTACCGCGATATCTCAAGAACTATCTGAGGTGAGAACTTCAAACTTGGTACCAGTATGCATCCCCATAGAAAGATGAACGAAAAGTAAGTTATTCTGCAACCTGCTATTCGTCTTTAATTAACATTATGCAACCCGAAAGCCTTGTGAAATGAGCGTTCCACCCCCGTGCATATGTGGTGCAGTGCAGGAATGATCTGACAAAGCATTGCTATTTAAGTACCTTCGCCCTTTTTATAATGGGTAAACTCTTTATTAGTGATGTGCGTCATAAACCTTCTCATCGCTGTGGAAAATAATGTTAGGCAGGAAATGCCCAGGGCGTCTAAACTTTTACTTGGAAGGTGTGTGTGAGAGGGGGGGGGGGGGGGGGGGGGGTTGGGCTCCCATCTTATTTAATATTTGGCATTTTGCCTGTACATAAAAATGCTATTGGGTTATAGTTTCAATCCAAATTATCTGAATTCAATGTCATGTGTACTTGCACTTCAGAGGCTCGAAACAAAGTGATATCGCTTTATTTAATGATTTGTAATTTATATCTAATTTATATGTATTTTATATCTTGTATAGCGCATATCACAGTATCAATATCTCTATGCGCTTTCAAAGAGATTTTGGATTATTACCCCGGCTCAGCCTAGCTGCCCTAATGAAGGCCTTGAAGCTTCCAACGAAGAATAAATTCCTACCGTTATCCATTTACTACACCTGGGTCGAGAGCAGTAAATGTAGATTAATGTCTTGCCAAAGGACTTTGGTGACGTTTGTGATCTACGGTCCAGTGACTTATCCACCAGACCACAACATATCTACGTATTTGTATTACCTTTATTTTCCCTTTATTTCATTAAATCAATTATTATTTTTTTGTTTGGTTTTGTTTTCTGATGTCCTAAGATTCTTACTTATTTCATTACAGAACAACTGAGGCTGGCCGAAAAAAATGAAGGAGAGTGACTAGGAACTATGAAATAATTTTTAATGTGACTTTAGTTGTGGTTGACTCGTCAATCTCCTCTTGTATACCCTTTTTAAATTTACATATTCACCTCCCCCGCCTCATCCTCCTACACCCCCCCCCCCTCTCTCTCTCTCTCTCTCTGAGTAATTATATCTTGCTCTGCCCATCCCCTCTCCTTTCTCTTTATAATCTCTTCAAGTCCCTTTACAGGTCCTCATATTTCATTTCTTTGTTTTCGATTTTTTCCCTATACTCCTCTTCCTTTTCCTCCATGTACTATCAGAGTGTGTAGTATATAAATGTGTTGTATAACAGGGTTGACCCAAATTCACTGCCTCCTTCTTCTTCCTCTCTTTCTCCCTCTTTTCTGTAATGTGTATCCAACTCTGCTCTCTCTTTCTCATTCTCCATCTCTCTTCTCCTTTCCAGCTCCTTAAATCCCATTATATTATTTTGTTGATTTTTTAAAAAAAATTTTAGTTCGCTTTTTTCCATTTCTGCCTTTACTATTTTTAAAATTTTAGTTCGTTTTTTTTTGCATTTCTGCCTTTACTATTTTCTCTTTCTATGTACTCAAGGGTTTGGTATTGGGGACGGGGGGGGGGGGGGGGGGGTGGGGATGGGGTGGGGGGTGGTGGAGGGGAGAAATTCCAAATTGTTTACTGAAAGTACATGCACATGCTCAACGAGATCACAAAGACTATCGAAATATAAACCTGAGGCAATTTCAGTAGCCTTAATTGTGCGTCAAGTACTGAAATGTGCCAACAGTAATTACGTAATCCGAACATAATTTCTATGTAGTACACAATATGGTATGGTAAATGATTTCTCGAAAGTTAATGCGATCGTGTTGCCCCAACTTCCATGTAAAAGTACATGAAAATGTGACACAGTATGTTTGGATTGATAAAGTTTATTAAAAGCAGCCCTCAGAACAGCGAAAAATACTTAACCAATTATTGAATTTCCAAGAAAAACATCTTTACCCACGCTTTCATCAAAATGGCAAAATGCAAATTTTCAAAACTATTCAGTAAGTCAGACCCAACTGCGAAAAACCGAGCACTGGTATAATCTGAAAACGGTGCATAACGAACAATGAATATAGAGCCATCATCGTTCAGTGCGATTCAATGCGTACTAAAGGCATTGGGGAAATCTTGGGAAGTCAACATGCAAATGACATATATATATATATATATAAATATATATATATAAGATAATAATAATGCTGCATCCCAATTACCTTCAAAGTCCTTGAATGATTCGTCGTATGAAATAACTATCAAATTACAAACATTTGAAATAAATATATCCTCAGCATTTTCATTCATTAATTTAATTTATTTGTTTGTTTAATGTGCATCAACAGTAGGTCGACTTTGCGGGATTTCCCCCGTGCCTTTTGTACACTGCTTCGCACTAAACGATGAGGGCACTACACGGGTATTCATCGTGCGTGATACGCCGTTTTCGGAGTATTGGTGCTCGCTGTTTCCAAAGTTGGGTCTGTCTGTGTCGAAATGAGAAATGATTAATATACAACAAGTGTGATTCTTCTCAAAATCATATGAAATCGCTTGGGAATAACAAGAGCAAGACTAAGTGCAAATATTCTACATTAACAAATCCTGAAATTTCTATCTTCCAACATTTAAACTATTACTCACATTAATCCCATTGAATAATATAAATGAAAAAGACATAAAATTTCAGAACCGTATACCCAACGTTTTTTTTTTGGTTTTTAAATATCAAATCTTATGTCATATAGACATCATAATAAAACAGAATTTTTGACTTTCTTCAGTCATGACATAAACAAGTAAAATACTTTTGTTTAATGTCACTACACATAACTCCACCATAGAAGACAATATTTAGATACCAAACCAATCACCCTTTAAATGAGTACAAAACTACAAATTTTCAAGAACAGTTTCTTAACAGTAGCCTTCAAGAAAAGACAAAGAAATACTTAAAATATATTTTCAAGAAAAATCAGCTTTTCTGGGACCAATCATCAAAATGACGAAAATGTAAATTTCAAAAAATTGTTCTATGTTGACAAATTGAAGAAATGAAAAATCATTAATATACAAAAGCACATGTACTAAAAGGCTCTGAAAGACATAAACAAGTAAAATACTTTTGTTTAATGTCACTACACATAACTCCACCATAGAAGACAATATTTAGATACCAAACCAATCACCCTTAAAATGAGTACAAAACTACAAATTTTCAAGAAAAGTTTCTTAACAGTAGCCTTCAAGAAAAGACAAAGAAATACTTAAAATATATTTTCAAGAAAAATCAGCTTTTCTGGGACCAATCATCAAAATGACGAAAATGTAAATTTCAAAAAATTGTTCTATGTTGACAAATTAAAGAAATGAAAAATCATTAATATACAAAAGCACATGTACTAAAAGGCTCTGAATAAAAAAAAAAATCACCTTGAATAATATACCATGTTTAATTTTCAAAAACGAAAGTGAATGCAAAATATCTTCAACAATAAAACTCACAATTAAATTAAATTCCTATCTTACACCAGTTTAAACTATCCATTTTATTAATTGCATTGAACTTATTATATAAAAAGGACATAAAATAAAAAAAAAATTATATACACATCGTTTTGTAATGGAAATCCAGGTAAACATTTTTAAGCATATGAAATGCAAGCATTTGTCTCATTGTATTTAAATTTTGGAAAGATAGAACATCTCATCTAATGAAGTTGTCATATTGCTATGAAATTACGACAGAACTCCCTCGTGACAAACCTTACAATGACATGAACGAGGTGAAATATTGTTATAAAATATATTTACACATGACTCCAATGACTCCAATGACTCCAATTAAGAAAATCTGTAGATTTCCAACCAACTGCCCTTATCATTTGAAAAAAAAAAATGAAAACCAAAATATTAAATACAAAAAAATTGAGGAAATGATTTTAAATATAAATAGAGAAATGAGAAATGATTAATATACAACAACAAACAAGTGCGATTTTTCTAAAAAGCAGATTTGTTCAAAGACTCTAAAAGCAGAAATCGCTAGGAATTAATGAACAGATTATTAATTAATGAGAATGAAAGTAAGCTGATATCTATCTTATAACTATTAATTAATTTAATTTCAAAAAGAGGAAATTTTATATACACAGCGCTTTATAATGAAAAAAGGAAACAGGTTTAGGCCTCTGGGACGCAAGTTTTAGTCTCAGTCTGCTTAAATTGTGAATAATATTAGACCTAAATAATTCAAACTCATATATTACTGTGAAATTTCGTCTGCATTCACTCGTGACAAACATGACAAATAAGTGAAATAGTGTTACTTGATATATTTACGCATGGCGCGACTTAAAACAATTTGTGGGTATGAAACCAATGACCATAACTATTTGAAATAAATGAGAACAATGTTATAAATCACAACGGATTTGAGAAACTGTAAACAAAAATTAAGAAAATGAGAAATTATTAACATACAACAGCAAAAAATGCGTTTTTTTTTTCCGGGGGGGGGGGGGGTAATATACAATGTTTAATCATCTGATCATGTTATTATCAAAAACAAAAGTTAACACGCAATGTCTACAATAATAAGACTTCAGAGTAAGCTAATTAAGCTAATATAAATCTTATAACTATCAATTACATTACTTGCATTGAACATTCTCAATGAAAAAGACATAACATTTCAAAACCTCATAACATACACAACCTTTTATAATGGGAAATCTTAGCAAACAGGTTTAGCATTTGAAAAGCATGCTTTTATTCTCATTTTGTTGAAAATTTGAATATTTTTAAATCCAATTTAATTTACATATCATATTAACATAAAATTGCAACTACAACCCCGCAATTATGACTAGTGAAATAGTGTCACTTAATGTACACACACGCACACACCCTCACACACACACACACAGAGTCTTTTATTGCTTTATTTCCGAGGACAAGTATTGTTTCTCTATTGTTCCTCCGTCCTCGGACAGTCGACGGAATAAGGCACAAATTCATTGTTCGACGTTCGAGGACTATTGTCCGGCTTCCGCGGACCATTGTTCTCTGTCCGAAAATGTCCTCGGACATACGGCTAAACACGCCCACACACACACACACACACACACTGATCTATGTTTTCTATTGTTCGAATTTCAAGCGATGTCTCCGCAATTGAATTGCGTCACAAAATTCATTGACGGAATAAAATAATACCCACGCGAGCGCGCGCACACACACACACACATACATGACACCACTGAAGACAATCTGTACATGCTGTACATGTCAAACCAACGTCCCGAAGTCATGAATAGAAATAACAGAATGTAAAAACATCAATCGAAATGTGATACAAATCCAGTCTGTGAATATTTCTACGTTATATGTTGTTATCCTTGTATTATTATCATCATCATCATCATGCATTGCCCTCAGTGATAATATTTTGGTAAAATAAAGAGGTTACCCTGCGTTAAAAGGGCACATTCATGAGAAAAAAGGTTGCTTTTAACAAAACATATGACTGTGATATCCTGTGATGTGAAGGATTCACTACTCTACAATTGTTTTTGCACTCAAAAATGACCCCAAATATCCCTTTTTTCTCGAAAAAGTAAAGGAATAGAGCTAGATTTAAAAAGAGGACATGCCAAAACATTCCACCCTTAATAATGCATGCGGCATAGGAATAAGGAAGATGTTATACACAAAATATGAAAATTAATAACTTTTAATATTTTTTTAAAATATACAAATATCATTTTTGGGGGGTTAATTTAATGAAAGATTATGCCTATTTTTTACAAGATGATACACAAAAACATGTTATCCTCACTATACTTCGAGCACAGGAATAAAAATGATGTGTTTGAAGAAAAATGTAAAATAATGACATTTCATGTACAAAAACAAATTGGAAAGTGGTGAATCCACGACATCACAGGATATCACAGTCACATGACCCGAGGTGGCCAATTTGAGATATCCGTAGAATTTTAAAAATTCATAACTCTCTTATTTCTTGTCGAATTTTTCTTGAACTTTCACTGATCTATTTCTCTAATTTGTGTACATTTATTTAAAGCATCTTTTTTGACCATGTGTCCCTGTAGGTAAAATGTATAACTGTAGATAAATGAATAAATAAATAAATAATTATAACGCAACCAAGAAACCGTAAAAAAATGGAGGTTCCATCATCATGGTTGTATCAAACATGCTATTTACACAGTGATAAAAATGTACAAGTATATGATAATAATAATAATATTGTCTATTTATATAGCGCAGCTACAAAGTATGATACTATATTATTATTATTCTTATTATTATATTATTACCCCGGCTTTACCCAAGCTACCATGATAATGATAAGGCGCTAAAGCATTCAATGAACTTCTTCCTACCGGATACCCATTTACTTCACCTGGGTGGAGAGTGGCAAATGCAGGTGACCTGGACAAGTCCAGATATTTTACTGCCTTTTACACTTTCCTCATTACAAGCAATGTCATGGTTTCTTTCAATTTTCTCCCTTTTTTGAAGATACTATTTATACATATGAATAGTTGATGATAATTCTGTTTGATTATGTTTCTTTTTTTTCATTGTTACCAGAAATCATGATTGCCTTTGACATACCTGACCCTCTCTGTGCTAAAGGCTAACAGTATGTCGTTTACTGATTCTAGTGTACCTTACTTTCTCCAACGAATATGACAACCTTGCAATGAATTACTCTTATACATACCCTCTCTTTTTGTAGAATACCATACAGATGAGAGAGATAATAATGCATACATTAATAATTGTCTAGTGAATATTTATATTAATATATATATTTAATTGGTATAAACGTAATTAATAATCAAATTAATACTTAAATTGATTTTAAATATACACATGAATCGTCTTGTTCTTCTCTCAACTGCAGGGCACCAGGAGGAGATCTATTTATTTTATTTGATTATTTTTATTAGACTTATTTTGTAAATACCTCCAAGACTCCTTTGCATTTTCTTCTAATATTTGTTTTTAATATTGTGAAATGTACCTTTCTATTGTTATTGAGTTGTGTAATTTTGTTGTAAATGTACCAATGGAAGATAGATTTCTGTTACATTGACATAGGGAGCGATAAATTCACATTCAAATTTAGATATGGTATTTTATAGATATGGGTATGCTTTCATTAATTTAATACGTATACATATATATATATATATATATATATATTCACATAGGTGTAGTTAAATTTGGAGTTGAGGCATTCAAAAGTGATCAATACTGAAGGGCAGAGCATAATATTTGTACATGGGTCCTGTAAAAGATAAAAAAGTCGAAAAAATTAAATTAATATGAAAATTTTGTATTGAATCATGTATATGTATATAATTATGTATATATAGTACCCTTCATTTTTTTTAACGCCTCATAAAACCAGCTTCTCCACGGTTACATGAAGCAGCAAATATAATGAATGAGAGATTTGCGCGCGGAGCGCGCGGCGAAATTGAAGTCTGATCGTGTAAAACCTTTTGTATTTTATTGTTTTGGAATTGTTTCCCAGTTTTTTGCATCAGTTTTTCCTAATTTTATTTTAGACCTTGGGGCGAGGGGGGGGGGGGGGATCATTTGGCCCAACGGAAAACTTGGCAAGGTCTTCAAGGGTGGTTTGTAGCAAGCCTTGAATATTTTGCCCAATATGCAGTGGATGAAACAACTCGACTTTTAAACTGATTACACTACATGGATAATGAACAAACTCGGAATAGGCAAAACAATATTGCACCAATTGGACATTAGACAAATGGGCAAGCCCCTAAGCATCTCACAGATCTCATTTCCTTACGTTCCATTACTTCCTCAAGATCCCTCCGTTCATCCTCTACAATGCAGTTAACTCCTGGACCTCGCATTTCCACAAAATATGGTGATCGTGCTTTTTCTACAATTGCCCCTTCTCTCTGGAATTCTCTACCTGCCTATATACACCTCGCCACTTCCCTTAATCAGTTTAAGTCCCTGCTGAAAACTTACATTTTTAGTAGATAGTCCTCTGCGATGGCCCAGTTGTGGGTCGGTCGATGGAGGTGCACACTGACTTTGATTTTCATTATTCATTTACCGTACATATATACACTGGATCCGTTGTTTGAATCTCGCCACTTCCGTTCATCAGTTTAAGTCCATGCTGAAAACTTACATTTTTAGTACATAGTCATCTGGGATGGCCCAGTTGTGGGTCAGTCGATGGAGGTGCACACCGACTTTGATTTTCAATATTCATTTACCGTACATATATACACTGGATCCATTGTTTGAATTACATAAGGTTTCTAATAATTTTTGTATTTCTGTATTATTTTGGATTTAATATTAATTTTCCGGTAAACCGTGCGCTTAGAAACATCCGTATTTTAATTTTAAAAGCGCCTAATAAATGTATTGTATTATATTAATATTCGTAACAATGCTTCGAGATGATATGGCTTTATTTTCATGGAGAGTCAAGGGAAACATTATCCTAATCAATTCCCGACCTCGTTTCTATCAACACTCATGTCTCTCATTTCCAACCCTCTTTGTTGTCCACCTGGCTTTCTTGGAGCTGTACCGGGAGGATGCGTAACAGTTTTGACCCTACTGTCCCAATAACTTTGAAAGGTATACAGAAAAGGATTCAATGAGGAGTTAACAGGAATGACAAAGATTACACACCATGCGTAGACCGAATTTGGGAGTGTAGCTTGGCCCGTTTGTGTGATAATGCCCATTACTATGACCGGCATCCAACACAGGAAGTCGGTCAAGATAATCAGCGCCATTCGCCTTGCAATTCTTAATTCTCGTTGCAAAGACGATGAGTTCCGAGTAGCTTTGGCGCTCTGCCAAACCTTGACAAACATTGCCACGTAACATACAAAAATATAGCTGAAAGCTAAGAGATTTACAATTATAAAAGTAAAGATTGAGAACCACCAAGGGGGCTGCGGTGATGGGTCACTAAATACAGGAAATGTACCGGAAATACGACCCCACAAATCCCGAGTAATAGTTAAGGAAATAAGATTCTCTCCAGGATCTAGATGCAAAGGCAGCCCAATGCAAACATCAGAGAGCCCATAGAGTCTAGATATTGTTGAACTTATTATCAATGGCACAATAGCTGCCATGAAAGAACAACACCATATTAATGAAAGTATCACTCGAGAGGTTCTTTTTGTTATTCTTTTACTTCCGAAAGGAAATATGATACACAAGAATCGATCTGTTGTAATAAGGATTAAACTGAACACTGACGCCTCACTTGATAGGAAGCCAACAAATCCTGCGAAATTACACAGCACAGATTCCCGCCACTCAGGTGCACTCAAAAAGTATTTGTTACCAAAATAAATATCTGCAGCAGTTATAATAGCCATGTATAACCCCATGAGACCGTCTGCAATTGCCAGACTAATCAAACAGTAATTTTGCACTGCAGTGGTACGCAATTTATCATCCCTGAAACGCAAGATCAAGACCACAATATTTCCCACAAGTGCTAATATTCCGAGGATCCAACCTGCTACCCTCAGCGCAGTGCTTGGGAAGAGGCTTCCGCATGTCTCAAGTGGATTAGGTTGGGAAGTCTTGTAGCACGTGGCATGTGGATGTTCATTTTGGAGGAGGCAACACAGTCGATTGTCTGAAGTTGATCTAAAAGAAAAGAACAAAAAAAAAATCAATAATTCACTGTAGTAAGCTTGGTCTAAACTCTATTCGTGCTATCTCTTTAACCCTAAAAGGGCCGGGATATTTCCCCTATGCCACAGCCGGGGGGGGGGGGGGGGGGGGGGGGGGGTGGAATCCACCCACTGATATCTCGACCGTCGAATTTGGTCTCGAAAGGTGTGTGAGATTCGAAAGAAAAAAGTCATGAAACGCCGCCATATCTGCATGGCCGTCATATCCAAAATGGAGCCCGCCCGGCTTCTCTGCGAGCTCAAAATTTTATGGCATTCGTCCGGAATACAGCCGGTGTCAACTCGATCACTGCGGGCTCCGTCGCGGTTTTTAGGGGTCGGCCGACGTCTGCGGGGCACCGAAACCTGCTCCCAATTCGTAAACAGGTCGCCGGAGATCACTAGGGCATCGGAAAACATTCGATCGATATTCGGGCGCCAATCGGATGATTTTAGACCATTCTGGGGCTTTAAAATTCGGAGACGGCATGCAGTGCTGCGAGGCCGCCGCACGAGCTCCCTACGATTCTCGAACCCCCTTCCGTATCCTGTCCAACTTCTACAAAGTCGGGCGTAATCCGAGCGGGCTCCGTGCTGGTGTCGGGCAGCTTCTATATGGACCCTTAGGAATTTTGCCCCTTGGGTATAGCGGAGGTCATTATGAGACCATGACGTGGATAATACATGTAATACACGAATTGAATGTATCCAGGACTACTTTTCTTCAAAAATGGTATATAGTGGGGTCACTTAAGGGAATTTTCGTGACAGAGCGGACAAAAGCACCAAATTTGGCATGAACACTCCTTTTGGCCTACCGATCAATATTAGTCGAGGAGCCCTCTTGAATTTATACACGTGGTCGAGTAAAATGCACAAATACAAAATGGCCGCCATCTAATATGATATTAAATAATGTCATAGGGAGCATAAATTTGTTGTCAGATGAAGTTATCGAGATTATATCACATCACTAATCATTTAAAAAATACAGGGCCTGTTTATATGCACGTTTATGATTTTTCAAATATCTGTGAGGGCGCCCTCACTTGGTTAAAAACGAAACAAAGAGGTCTTCCATGATTTGAATGAAAAAAAAAAAATAATTCTGTAATAAAGAGTTATGAAATAGGATTTTGTCTTACGTGGACGAAGACCAGCTTAGAATGGCGGTCATCAAGGGATATCTGCCTGTTACCATGGTTACGGACATATTTCGAGAGGGCTCCGTGGCTAAAATCAATGTTATATACCCTAAGCAAGCTACACACCAAAAATGTTGATTTTAAGCGCCATGAAATAGGCTTTTGTCTTACGTGGCCGAAGACTAGCATAAAGGGCGGTTATCTTTGATATTTGTCTGTTGCCATGGTTACGGACATATTTCGTGAGGGCTCCTCGGCTAAAATCATGGTATATACCCTAAGGAAGCGTCACACCAAAAACGGTGCTTTGTCCGCCGTGTAACAATAATCGAAAAATTTGACCTAAGTGACCCAGCTAATATTGAAGTATCAAAGAGGTATTTGGACAAAGTTGGTATAGACCAAATGGCAAGTAGACCAGGTTATTGGACAAAATGATTTTGGGATGAAATGTTGATGGACGAACTGGTAGACCTCATGATGTTAGACCATTAAGGAAGTTTACCATACAGTAATTTTATTCGTAGGATTGACGAGCGAGGTCATTAAATTTGTACTCACAAAGTTTGCAAAGATGTCATATTGTGGAGCGCATGATAATTCAGACTATGCAGATCTGAACCTAGAAGAAATCTTGAATGAAAAAAATAAATAAATTCAGTGACTTATATACTCACATGACAATTTTTGAAGAAGAATACAAACACATTTATAATTTACGTCTAACTCATTTATAAACATGTTCTACAAAACAGTTATATTTCAAAACTACAAAAAACAGCTACTTAGCTAAAATATATATAAAAGAGAATGAACAGAATTGTTGCTATGTTTGCACATTCAGTTTTATGAAAGGAAATATATCACGATAATCACGATCACTAAATCACTAAATCACTAAAACAGATTACATAATTACTTTTTTTGCATTAACGGAACGTATTTTGAGTTATGTCACCAAAATATGGATTATTTGTGGTATTCATTCCCATATGCATTATGCATACTTAATGCCATTTAATGTTTTTCTGCTGTGACAAATAACAATGAATGAATTTTCCACCTGAATAAAAAAATACCCATTCTACATAGCCTATCAAGTAAATATTGTGAAACTTTCAATATGGCGTTTTCAAAAAGTGATAACTTTTTTTTTTCGAAAGGCTATGTATATATCTGTTCTGCAGCATGCAAATAAATCTGAATAAACGCAATGAATGAAGGTAAAATGCAGACGCAACCAATAAATAATTGCAATTCTCCAGAACATGAATAAACTGAGTAGAATTTCTATTGCGTGGTCTTACATTTCATGCGCATTTACGCCTCACTGTTATCTTAGCTGCATGCATAATACCAAATACATGTATGAGGTTTGAAGAAGAAAGGAAAAACAAAAAAGTGGTGCCTATTGCATTTCACCCAGAAGGTACTTTTTGACCCTTCCTTAACTTTTGGAATGTAGCCGAAAAGCAATGATTCTTCTCTCTTTGTTTTCCTCAATATTGTCATGAATGAAACAAAATATTATCCTAAATCCTCTTCAGTGACAGGTGTGTTTAAAGTATTCCTCAAAATAACAGTAAATGGAGCAGTTTGAGTTTTCATTCGCAACATGTCATCATTATCATTCTCTATTTTCTCTTATCATTCTCCTATTGGTTTTACTATGTTTGTAGAGATGAGAGTTGCAGATAAAGGTATCCCTTTATCACGTCCTATTCTACACTTTGAGTTTTTATTTAGCACAATACTTATTTAAAAACTCCTGTGTAATAAACTTACAGATACTGAAGTTTAGTTAGACCATTGAATGCCTAGGCATCTACGATGGGGATTTGATTGTTGTTCAAATCTCTGCAAGAAGTATATGGGATGATAACCAAAATGTCAGATTAAGGTATGTCAATGGCGTAGAAGGGGAGTAGGACCACGTTTCGTTAAAAAAAATAACGCAAATCGTAAAAATCAGCAAAAATAGAAAAACAACAGAGACATAAAAATATTTTTACGAAAAAAAGATGCAATTCGTAAAAAACAGGGGTCCCGTAAAACGTAAAAAAAATCCCGACATTTCAAGAAGGTTTATTACGTGTGAGATAACGTGTTAAACAATTCCAATATACAACCGTAATCTATTGGTGTGATCAGAAGATGCCTTTTTGTACGAAAATTGTATGAACATTAATTTTTAAGTTTTCTCCCCATTAGTACGAATGCGCTGCGTCAGTGAACATTCCATCCGCGCTGCTTGCTGTATATAATATACTGTATATATAGACAGATTTTACTCAATTTCCTTGGACGTAAATCGTGTAAAAATCATAAACCGTCCATGTACACTGGTCCAAGATTTCAATAATGGGATGTGCACTCCTACCCATAAATTTTCGACATTTTTTGTTTGTTTTCCTTGCATGTAAAAAAAAAAAAAAATAATAATAATAATAATAATAATAATAGTAATGATAATTATTATTAATAACTGTAACTGCGACTTAAGGCGAATCCTTTTATCTCATCCTATTGTTAGGATTCGCCTTAACCCACGTTCGTTTCGCCTTAACGTCGAATTTCTATTGTGACGGAATAAACCTATTGTTAGGATTCGTCTTAAGTCGCAGATAGGTAAATAATGATAACATTTAGAAGAAGACGAAGAAGAAAAAAAAATACCCAGAGTAGCCTCATCAGTAATATATATACTATTATCCCTGAGGGTACTGCAATCATATCATTACCCCGACTTTAGCACGGGAACCATTCGAGCACTCGACCACTCAAGCGTTCGAGGAATTTCATCCTACAGGGTAAACATTTACTTCACCTGGTTGGAATAGAAATGCCTTTGCCAAAGTACTTTAAGTGCCATGACAGGGATTCGAACCCACGTCCACCTTGTGCTTCACAGTTTGAAGACTTATCCACTTGACCATGACATCTCCACAAAATTTGAGATATTGAAGGTTTTACAGTAGGGGAGATCTAGGAGAGCTGAGCCACTTTTTTCATAATGGACCATATTTCCCCAAACCTGCATTGTGGGTTGGAGAACTTCTTCTCATTGAAAGTTTAGCACCTATGCTATAATACAGTTATGATATTCAATGTGATTGCATTTCAAAGTAGTAATCCGTTAAAAAAATAAATTGTCAAATGGCACAAGTCTCTCGCAAGGTGAGGAGAGTTGAGCACACTCATAATGAGAGTTGAGCCACCATTGGGAGAATTGTGCCACCTTGTAAATGGGAGTAGGGACATAAATTTTTCGCTTGTGGATTAGTCTGCATTGCCTAGTATAAAGTACTGCTATAATCGCCATGATTTCGTAAATGGAAATACGATGACTTTTAATAACGGTGAACTATGAATTATTTCAGACAGCAAATGGAACTGTTTTCCATATTGTAGACGCATCATTGATACATCGATCTATGCCGACTTAAAGACATGATATATGGATAGCTGCTGGGGCATTTGTAACAAATGAATAATTACAGAACATACTCATCCGCGCAATCAATCCCATGAGTTTAATTAATCATGTATTTTTTTTTAATTAGCGATAGCCACTGTCATTTTTTTAATTACTCAACATAATCAAATCGAAAACTTTCACACAGTGTACTAATAAGATGGAACCCTTAGAGTTAAACATTGAACAGATAAAACCATTTTTATGAGGGCTAACTTAGAACCACGTGTCACTTTATTATGACTCAACATCTATGATTCAGTCTTCTATATAAACATTTAGCAATACATCAATATTCACTAAAACGCTGATTAAAACAACACATTATTATACTAACTATTTCTATGATGCTGGGCACCCTCCAAACACGTAGGAAATTGAATGCAATCCGAAAGTAGATTTATTCTTTTTCATCTGCTACTGTTCGCGATTTGGAGCTGCATGTTATTTCTTGATATTAAATTCCTGTCAAAATGTTTTGATGTGTTTAATAAGTTAATTACTTAAACAGACTGGATATTTCAAATGAAAGATCCAGATTGAACTGATTAACTAATGTTTCTATGATGCTAGGTATTCGCAACATATGGAATCCAAAACGGAAATAATTGAAATACAAGTTGGTATATAGTTTGATACTGTTTTCTATGTAGAGATAGATGTGATGATCCTATGAAATGTATAATATAAGAATGCTTTGATGCATGACTTTTCGAGCTCGCTTTATAAACAACTTACATATTTTAAATTGGTGTCCTTGATTGCACATCTCATGCATGTGGGTTGATATGACATTGTGTTTCAGCCTGCATAGGCCTAAGATTATGTTATTCAAATGTATCATTAACTCTGTTTAACTCCCATTTCATGAGATTTCCATTTGAGAACTTAGGACAAAAGGGATGCGCAGTTTTTTTTTATTCAAGATTCAAGATTTAGTGTCCATATATAATACAGAAATTTGCTTTCCATTGGTGTTGCATGCAATATTTGAAACATACACAAAACTGTCAAAACATGCATGGTATCGTGTGCTGAGAGCCAGATAACACAATAAGTAAAACATAACCCTCCGGCTCTCAGCACACAACATGCCAAGGATGAGATTACAATGGATTGTACGACAATATAAATATAATTCTGAGTCACATGATGAATGCATACAGGTATGGATATAAATATACAACTGGAATAGATAACAATCACAACCGAAATACGAGCAGAAAGGGAGCTTAAGCTCGAAAGAATGATGAGAGAGAAAGAGAGAGAGAGAGAGAGAAAGAGAAAGAGAGGGAGAGAGTGAGCGAGGAACAATGTGAGAGGGGAGAAAGTAGACAGGGAAAGGGAAAGAGAGAGCTAGGGAGATATAGAGGTAGAGTGAGAGAGAGAGCTATTATGCAACTTTTGGTCTTAAAGGTTGACTAAATTAGAGAGAAAATGGGTGACCTTTCTATGTAGTTTTGCCTTCTATTCACGAATCTGCCAATCGATTGTCCAAATTATGTATCGTTTTCGCGAAAAAGGGGGAAAAGTAGAGGTTTTGAGAACGTTCCTTAAAACTCGTGAGCTGATTGGCTAACCCCAAGTGACGTATAAAAAGTAAGAGGCACAAGATCTGCAGGCTGCAGCATATAATATTGTACACAGAATGCGGTATTTGACCCCTCTGTTCAACGGAAAAATTATGAAAAAAGGAAATTAATCAATATAATCTTAGGAGTGAATAATCATTAGCAATATATTTTCAACAATAGATCAGAAAACGCTTTTGCCCAAATATACAGCTCTTGTTTTGTTTTTAGCTTTTCTTTTGAACAATGTTCTCATCCATCTGAGCTTGCCGAACGAAAGTTTTGCATTGGTCATAAACGCGTGCACGCGTGCAGCTAACGAACGAGAATTTTCGGTCTACGGGTGAAGCTGCTGCAGCTGCAATGCTGTCGTTGAAAAACAGATTGGAAGACTTGACTCCAAGTCTGATCGTTGGAATAGCTGAATCTTTTAGCTAGCTTATCCTTCTCTTCATGCCAAATTCTGAATACAGGCCAGGATCCTCAAATCATCTTCAGCAAAGTGATCGCTGCAGATTGTACTCCACTCACTTGGCCGGCCCTTGCCACTCTGCCCGCGTGAGCTTTACCTTTGCGACCCACAATTTCCGTAGATTTTCATCTTTAGGAAAATGATGTAGGCTTACACCATCTTTAGGGGTCTTGCTACAGACCGCAACTATCCACCGATTAGGCATTATTGATGAAACTGTGTCCCAAAATCAAAGTTATTGTGAGGAATTAAACACACGAAAATACGCAATGCAAATGTTCGATGCGGTGAATATCATGCTCGGCACCGGGCTGGGCCTGCCGGGGGCCTCCGGGCGCGCACGGTATAGGTTAGTGGAATATTTTCCCTTATTTGTCATGCGTCACAGATCACGTGATCACGATGTCGCTTCGATGAGCTTTTTTATGGGCGGGGCTTATGACTGTGTAAATCAGCAAAAATGTACTTTTCAAATGATTATAAAATATGACTCAATGCATAAAAAATTGAGTGATGGATATTTTTTGGCTCCTGATGACACCTTCCTACGATTTTTTTATTTTATTTTAGTGACCCTTTAAAGGGCACTTGCAACCAAATGGGATTATTTGGTTGATAATTTTCATAATGAGAACGAAAATTGATCTGGAGAGTATGAGGCCTGCAAAATCAAAATAGACTTCTAAAGAGGAAGTGAGAAAAAAGGTACAAATGAATCAAAGAAAATCAAGTTAGTACACAGATGAGAAAAGGAAAGCAAGGGTTCCTAAGTTTTTAGTAGGAGACTATGTTCGTGTGAGAAAACAGAGGCATTTTCACAAGGGTGAAGTGAAATTTGGTTCTCCAATGAAAATTATCAAGCAAAAAGGAGATGCTACTTATCAGTTGCAAGATAGCACTATTTGGAATGCTTTTCATTTGTCAGCATGCACAAATGTTCAGGAAAGTGTAGAGGGGGAATCCCAACAGGAATTCCAAGATGATTCACCAGAACGGAGAGTAAGAAGAAGTACAAGTATTCGGAATGAACCGAGTTACTTGAAAGATTATGTGAAACACTGAGTTAAATACATTAATGGCAGGTAACAAGAATAGTTATTCTAGAGTGAGAATAATTGTTAGGCTTAGTTAGCCAGAAACTTTTATGTCTAGTGGATGCAAAGTAAGAAGTATGTACTTATTAACTCAGATATTTTCATGTATGTTTACAAACGATTCATTTCATTATGGAATTTGTCATTACATTGCATATTTACATCTATATTGCACATTGTAATTCGAAACAGTTTTAAACAATTACCAAGAATTATAGAGTAAACATGCAAAGAAGTATTATTCTGTACCAGTGTATTTAAAGCAACAAAGTGTTAATGATGATTTCTGGAAGCTTTTGAAATTACTGAGGTACAATTTTCGTCAAAAATAATTTAAATAATGCATGTTCTTGTGTACTTAAAATTGATAAATTGGTTTCTACAGGTACAGGTACTTTGCAAACGGAAGAAATATAAATTTTAAGAAGGGACTTTTATACTTCAAAACTGTATAAATGAACAGTCAAATTCATATGAAATGAATTTCAACAAAGGGAAGAATGTTATGTTTATGCATGCCATTAAACATAACACAACCCAAATGCAAGCTTTTTGCTGTTTATGAGCAGGGATGCATACAACTGATCTTTTGTTATTTAAACATCTAAATATCTCATCAACTTGCCAAGCTGCAACGTGCTCAAAATTCTGCTGCTCGGGTCCTCAGTGGAGCATCTCGTTTCTCTCATATAACACCAATTCTCAAAAATCTCCACTGGCTACCGGTAACCAAAAGAATATAATTTAAAATTTTACTCCTCACATGGAAATCAATGCATGGTCAATCTCCCCTATACCTGCAAAACCTTGTCTCAAAATATGTTCCAGGAAGAAATTTGCGTTCATCTAGTAGTAATCAGCTGAAGGTTCAAAGGACAAATTCAACTCTGGGAGAAAAGGCCTTTTCTTTTTCAGCTCCCATCACTTTGGAATGCTCTTCCACTGAGGATCCGATCAGCAGAATCGGTTGAAACATTTAAAAAGTGTCTTAAATCCTACTTATTTTCATCATATTTTTGTTAAATTTGTTAGATAATTACTTGCACTTATATACCTATACATACACTTATACATTACCAAGTCTCTATCCTCCTTTAATCCTCTAACTTCTTTATCCCTCTGCGCCTCTGAATAGTCATACTAGATCGATGGCGCATTATAAATGCTGTGATTAATAATATCATTAAATGTTTCATAGATTTTCAAAATATATTTGATATATTTTTTCCAACCTCCTAAGCTCCACCCTATGTAATGTCATTGCTGCAATGACGTTATCCGTCAGTCATCAGTCAGGTACACTAACATTCTACAATAAACAGTGGAATGGTAACTTCCCCAAGCACATATTGAATTGTATACTTTTGAACAATACCTTCCTATTACCTTTCTTTACCTGGTGATGCTACATCATGTCTGACATAGCAACTACAATGCAGGCATTGTATGGTCTATTAGAACAGATGGTTATCTCCTGCCAAACTACATACCACTGTCTCTCCTGTCTGAGAAAATGATTTTTTTTTTAAATATTTATATATCTATGAAACATATTTAGATGTTTGAATAACAAAATGTGAGTTGTATGCATCCCTGCACATCAATAGAAATCAACCTGCATTTGGGTTGCAGCGGACCTTTAACTGAAAAGAAATATATGTGACACACTACCAACAAAGAGAGAGCGTTTGAACTTTCTTTCTTGAATATATTAATTCTAGGGGGTGGGACAAATCACCTTGTGGCTCAACTCACCTGGATCTCCCCTAGACCTCCCCTTCGGAGCAACAAAAAATAAAATAATAATATGGCCACAATTTATCGAAGAAGGCATATACGTACAGATAGAATGGTAATGGTAATACACTTTTTTTTTAATCAGATGCATTATAGAATACACTGGTCAATACTTACAACACAAGGAGAGCTTGAAGTTCAGAAAACACGTTTGTTTGTAGCCGGCTGATGGCATTAGATGACAGGTTTCTACACGAGAGATAAAATAATAATAATAATAATAATAGCTGTTTCTCTTATAGCGCCTTACCAGTTACAATGTAACCGACCAAAGCGCTTACAGGTCTGTGAAGTTGTTTTGATATTCGTTATTCGTTATTCGATATTCATTTGATATTCATTTGATATTCAAAAATGCCTAAAATCGGATTTTTTTTTCGACGTATGCCTGGCGCCCACGGTCCCCAATCTGATGCCATGATGACCTTGACCTTGACCGCTCAAGGTCACGATCAAAAACGGCGCAAAAAATGAATACTAGCTTTTTGAGAACTGAAAGTGGCCCCAAATCGAAAATTTTTCGACCCCTGCCTGGCGCTCACTATCCTCGATGTAATGCCGTGATGACCTTGACCTTGACCCCTCAAGGTCATGGTCAAAAATGGCGCCAAAAATGAATACTAGCTTTTTGAAGAACTGAAAGTGGCCCAAAATCGAAAATTTTTCGACCCCTGCCTGGCGCCCAAGGTCCCCGATCTAATGCCATGATGACCTTGACCTTGACCCCTCAAGGTCATGGTAAAAAATGGCGCCAAAAATGAATACTAGCTTTTTGACGAACTGAAAGTGGCACAAAAACGAAAATGTTTCGACCCCCGTCTGGCGCCCACTATCCCCGATGTAATGCCGTCATGACCTTGACCTTGACCCCTCAAGGTCATGGTCAAAAATGGCGCCGAAAATGAATACTAGCTTTTTGAAGAACTGAAAGTGGCCCAAAATCGAAAATTTTTCGACCCCTGCCTGGCGCCCAATGTCCCCGATCTAATGCCATGATGACCTTGACCTTGACCCCTCAAGCTCATGGTCAAACATAGCGCCAAAAATGAATACTAGCTTTTGAAGAACTGAAAGTGGCCCAAAATCGAAAATTTTTCGACCCCTGCCTGGCGCCCACTGTCCCCGATCTAATGCCATGATGACCTTGACCTTGACCCCTCAAGGTCATGGTCAAAAATGGCGCCAAAAATGAATACTAGCTTTTTGAAGAACTGAAAGTGGCCCAAAATCGGATTTTTTTTCGACGTATGCCTGGCGCCCACGGTCCCCGATCTGATGCGATGATGACCTTGCCTTGACCGCTCAAGGTCACGATCAAAAACGGCGCAAAAAATGAATACTAGCTTTTTGAAGAACTGAAAGTGGCCCCAAATCGAAAATTTTTCGACCCCTGCCTGGCGCTCACTATCCTCGATGTAATGCCGTGATGACCTTGACCTTGACCCCTCAAGGTCATGGTCAAAAATGGCGCCAAAAATGAATACTAGCTTTTTGAAGAACTGAATGAGGCCCAAAATCGAAAATTTCTCGACCCCTGCCTGGCGCCCAAGGTCCCCGATCTAATGCCATGATGACCTTGACCTTGACCCCTCAAGCTCATGGTCAAAAATAGCGCCAAAAATGAATACTAGCTTTTGAAGAACTGAAAGTGGCCCCAAATCGAAAATTTTTCGACCCCTGCCTGGCGCTCACTATCCTCGATGTAATGCCGTGATGACCTTGACCTTGACCCCTCAAGGTCATGGTCAAAAATGGCGCCAAAAATGAATACTAGCTTTTTGAAGAACTGAAAGTGGCCCAAAATCGAAAATTTTTCGACCCCTGCCTGGCGCCCAAGGTCCCCGATCTAATGCCATGATGACCTTGACCCCTCAAGGTCATGGTAAAAAATGGCGCCAAAAATGAATACTAGCTTTTTGACGAACTGAAAGTGGCACAAAAACGAAAATTTTTCGACCCCCGTCTGGCGCCCACTATCCCCGATGTAATGCCGTGATGACCTTGACCTTGACCCCTCAAGGTCATGGTCAAAAATGGCGCCAAAAATGAATACTAGCTTTTTGAAGAACTGAATGTGGCCAAAATCGAAAATTTCTCGACCCCTGCCTGGCGCCCAAGGTCCCCGATCTAATGCCATGATGACCTTGACCTTGACCCCTCAAGCTCATGGTCAAAAATAGCGCCAAAAATGAATACTAGCTTTTGAAGAACTGAAAGTGGCCCAAAATCGAAAAATTTTCGACCCCTGCCTGGCGCCCACTGTCCCCGATCTAATGCCATGATGACCTTGACCTTGACCCCTCAAGGTCATGGTCAAAAATGGCGCCA
Source organism: Heliocidaris erythrogramma (assembly GCA_025617745.1). Lineage (NCBI taxonomy): Eukaryota > Metazoa > Echinodermata > Echinoidea > Camarodonta > Echinometridae > Heliocidaris > Heliocidaris erythrogramma. The sequence continues at coordinate 378,676 of CM046864.1, read as the reverse complement.
AAAATGAATACTAGCTTTTTGAAGAACTGAAAGTGGCCCAAAATCGAAAATTTTTCGACCCCTGCCTGGCGCCCAAGGTCCCCGATCTAATGCCATGATGACCTTGACCTTGACCCTCAAGCTCATGGTCAAAAATGGCGCCAAAAATGAATACTAGCTTTTTGAAGAACTGAATGTGGCCCAAAATCGAAAATTTCTCGACCCCTGCCTGGCGCCCAAGGTCCCCGATCTAATGACATGATGACCTTGACCTTGACCCCTCAAGCTCATGGTCAAAAATAGCGCCAAAAATGAATACTAGCTTTTTGAAGAACTGAAAGTGGCCCAAAATCGAAAATTTTTCGACCCCTGCCTGGCGCCCACTGTCCCCGATCTAATGCCATGATGACCTTGACCTTGACCCCTCAAGGTCATGGTCAAAAATGGCGCCAAAAATGAATACTAGCTTTTTGAAGAACTGAAAGTGGCCCAAAATCGGATTTTTTTTTCGACGTATGCCTGGCGCCCACGGTCCCCGATCTGATGCGATGATGACCTTGCCTTGACCGCTCAAGGTCACGATCAAAAACGGCGCAAAAAATGAATACTAGCTTTTTGAAGAACTGAAAGTGGCCCCAAATCGAAAATTTTTCGACCCCTGCCTGGCGCTCACTATCCTCGATGTAATGCCGTGATGACCTTGACCTTGACCCCTCAAGGTCATGGTCAAAAATGGCGCCAAAAATGAATACTAGCTTTTTGAAGAACTGAATGAGGCCCAAAATCGAAAATTTCTCGACCCCTGCCTGGCGCCAAAGGTCCCCGATCTAATGCCATGATGACCTTGACCTTGACCCCTCAAGCTCATGGTCAAAAATAGCGCCAAAAATGAATACTAGCTTTTGAAGAACTGAAAGTGGCCCAAAATCGAAAATTTTTCGACCCCTGCCTGGCGCTCACTATCCTCGATGTAATGCCGTGATGACCTTGACCTTGACCCCTCAAGGTCATGGTCAAAAATGGCGCCAAAAATGAATACTAGCTTTTTGAAGAACTGAATGAGGCCCAAAATCGAAAATTTCTCGACCCCTGCCTGGCGCCAAAGGTCCCCGATCTAATGCCATGATGACCTTGACCTTGACCCCTCAAGCTCATGGTCAAAAATAGCGCCAAAAATGAATACTAGCTTTTGAAGAACTGAAAGTGGCCCAAAATCGAAAATTTTTCGACCCCTGCCTGGCGCTCACTATCCTCGATGTAATGCCGTGATGACCTTGACCTTGACCCCTCAAGGTCATGGTCAAAAATGGCGCCAAAAATGAATACTAGCTTTTTGAAGAACTGAAAGTGGCCCAAAATCGAAATTTTTTCGACCCCTGCCTGGCGCCCAAGGTCCCCGATCTAATGCCATGATGACCTTGACCTTGACCCCTCAAGGTCATGGTAAAAAATGGCGCCAAAAATGAATACTAGCTTTTTGAAGAACTGAATGTGGCCCAAAATCGAAAATTTCTCGACCCCTGCCTGGCGCCCACGGTCCCCGATCTGATGCGATGATGACCTTGCCTTGACCGCTCAAGGTCACGATCAAAAACGGCGCAAAAAATGAATACTAGCTTTTTGAAGAACTGAAAGTGGCCCCAAATCGAAAATTTTTCGACCCCTGCCTGGCGCTCACTATCCTCGATGTAATGCCGTGATGACCTTGACCTTGACCCCTCAAGGTCATGGTCAAAAATGGCGCCAAAAATGAATACTAGCTTTTTGAAGAACTGCATGTGGCCCAAAATCGAAAATTTCTCGACCCCTGCCTGGCGCCCAAGGTCCCCGATCTAATGCCATGATGACCTTGACCTTGACCCCTCAAGCTCATGGTCAAAAATGGCGCCAAAAATGAATACTAGCTTTTTGAAGAACTGAAAGTGGCCCAAAATCGAAAATTTCTCGACCCCTGCCTGGCGCCCAAGGTCCCCGATCTAATGCCATGATGACCTTGACCTTGACCCCTCAAGCTCATGGTCAAAAATAGCGCCAAAAATGAATACTAGCTTTTGAAGAACTGAAAGTGGCCCCAAATCGAAAATTTTTCGACCCCTGCCTGGCGCTCACTATCCTCGATGTAATGCCGTGATGACCTTGACCTTGACCCCTCAAGGTCATGGTCAAAAATGGCGCCAAAAATGAATACTAGCTTTTTGAAGAACTGAAAGTGGCCCCAAATCGAAAATTTTTCGACCCCTGCCTGGCGCCCAAGGTCCCCGATCTAATGCCATGATGACCTTGACCCCTCAAGGTCATGGTAAAAAATGGCGCCAAAAATGAATACTAGCTTTTTGACGAACTGAAAGTGGCACAAAAACGAAAATTTTTCGACCCCCGTCTGGCGCCCACTATCCCCGATGTAATGCCGTGATGACCTTGACCTTGACCCCTCAAGGTCATGGTCAAAAATGGCGCCAAAAATGAATACTAGCTTTTTGAAGAACTGAAAGTGGCCCAAAATCGAAAATTTCTCGACCCCTGCCTGGCGCCCAAGGTCCCCGATCTAATGCCATGATGACCTTGACCTTGACCCCTCAAGCTCATGGTCAAAAATAGCGCCAAAAATGAATACTAGCTTTTGAAGAACTGAAAGTGGCCCAAAATCGAAAATTTTTCGACCCCTGCCTGGCGCCCACTGTCCCCGATCTAATGCCATGATGACCTTGACCTTGACCCCTCAAGGTCATGGTCAAAAATGGCGCCAAAAATGAATACTAGCTTTTTGAAGAACTGAAAGTGGCCCAAAATCGAAAATTTTTCGACCCCTGCCTGGCGCCCAAGGTCCCCGATCTAATGCCATGATGACCTTGACCTTGACCCCTCAAGGTCATGGTCAAAAATGGCGCCAAAAATGAATACTAGCTTTTTGAAGAACTGAATGTGGCCCAAAATCGAAAATTTCTCGACCCCTGCCTGGCGCCCAAGGTCCCCGATCTAATGACATGATGACCTTGACCTTGACCCCTCAAGCTCATGGTCAAAAATAGCGCCAAAAATGAATACTAGCTTTTGAAGAACTGAAAGTGGCCCAAAATCGAAAATTTTTCGACCCCTGCCTGGCGCCCACTGTCCCCGATCTAATGCCATGATGACCTTGACCTTGACCCCTCAAGGTCATGGTCAAAAATGGCGCCAAAAATGAATACTAGCTTTTTGAAGAACTGAAAGTGGCCCAAAATCGGATTTTTTTTCGACGTATGCCTGGCGCCCACGGTCCCCGATCTGATGCGATGATGACCTTGCCTTGACCGCTCAAGGTCACGATCAAAAACGGCGCAAAAAATGAATACTAGCTTTTTGAAGAACTGAAAGTGGCCCCAAATCGAAAATTTTTCGACCCCTGCCTGGCGCTCACTATCCTCGATGTAATGCCGTGATGACCTTGACCTTGACCCCTCAAGGTCATGGTCAAAAATGGCGCCAAAAATGAATACTAGCTTTTTGAAGAACTGAATGAGGCCCAAAATCGAAAATTTCTCGACCCCTGCCTGGCGCCAAAGGTCCCCGATCTAATGCCATGATGACCTTGACCTTGACCCCTCAAGCTCATGGTCAAAAATAGCGCCAAAAATGAATACTAGCTTTTGAAGAACTGAAAGTGGCCCAAAATCGAAAATTTTTCGACCCCTGCCTGGCGCTCACTATCCTCGATGTAATGCCGTGATGACCTTGACCTTGACCCCTCAAGGTCATGGTCAAAAATGGCGCCAAAAATGAATACTAGCTTTTTGAAGAACTGAAAGTGGCCCAAAATCGAAATTTTTTCGACCCCTGCCTGGCGCCCAAGGTCCCCGATCTAATGCCATGATGACCTTGACCTTGACCCCTCAAGGTCATGGTAAAAAATGGCGCCAAAAATGAATACTAGCTTTTTGAAGAACTGAATGTGGCCCAAAATCGAAAATTTCTCGACCCCTGCCTGGCGCCCACGGTCCCCGATCTGATGCGATGATGACCTTGCCTTGACCGCTCAAGGTCACGATCAAAAACGGCGCAAAAAATGAATACTAGCTTTTTGAAGAACTGAAAGTGGCCCCAAATCGAAAATTTTTCGACCCCTGCCTGGCGCTCACTATCCTCGATGTAATGCCGTGATGACCTTGACCTTGACCCCTCAAGGTCATGGTCAAAAATGGCGCCAAAAATGAATACTAGCTTTTTGAAGAACTGCATGTGGCCCAAAATCGAAAATTTCTCGACCCCTGCCTGGCGCCCAAGGTCCCCGATCTAATGCCATGATGACCTTGACCTTGACCCCTCAAGCTCATGGTCAAAAATGGCGCCAAAAATGAATACTAGCTTTTTGAAGAACTGAATGTGGCCCAAAATCGAAAATTTCTCGACCCCTGCCTGGCGCCCAAGGTCCCCGATCTAATGACATGATGACCTTGACCTTGACCCCTCAAGCTCATGGTCAAAAATAGCGCCAAAAATGAATACTAGCTTTTGAAGAACTGAAAGTGGCCCAAAATCGAAAATTTTTCGACCCCTGCCTGGCGCCCACTGTCCCCGATCTAATGCCATGATGACCTTGACCTTGACCCCTCAAGGTCATGGTCAAAAATGGCGCCAAAAATGAATACTAGCTTTTTGAAGAACTGAAAGTGGCCCAAAATCGGATTTTTTTTCGACGTATGCCTGGCGCCCACGGTCCCCGATCTGATGCGATGATGACCTTGCCTTGACCGCTCAAGGTCACGATCAAAAACGGCGCAAAAAATGAATACTAGCTTTTTGAAGAACTGAAAGTGGCCCCAAATCGAAAATTTTTCGACCCCTGCCTGGCGCTCACTATCCTCGATGTAATGCCGTGATGACCTTGACCTTGACCCCTCAAGGTCATGGTCAAAAATGGCGCCAAAAATGAATACTAGCTTTTTGAAGAACTGAAAGTGGCCCAAAATCGAAAATTTTTCGACCCCTGCCTGGCGCCCAAGGTCCCCGATCTAATGCCATGATGACCTTGACCTTGACCCCTGAAGCTCATGGTCAAAAATGGCGCCAAAAATGAATACTAGCTTTTTGAAGAACTGAATGTGGCCCAAAATCGAAAATTTCTCGACCCCTGCCTGGCGCCCAAGGTCCCCGATCTAATGACATGATGACCTTGACCTTGACCCCTCAAGCTCATGGTCAAAAATAGCGCCAAAAATGAATACTAGCTTTTGAAGAACTGAAAGTGGCCCAAAATCGAAAATTTTTCGACCCCTGCCTGGCGCCCACTGTCCCCGATCTAATGCCATGATGACCTTGACCTTGACCCCTCAAGGTCATGGTCAAAAATGGCGCCAAAAATGAATACTAGCTTTTTGAAGAACTGAAAGTGGCCCAAAATCGGATTTTTTTTCGACGTATGCCTGGCGCCCACGGTCCCCGATCTGATGCGATGATGACCTTGCCTTGACCGCTCAAGGTCACGATCAAAAACGGCGCAAAAAATGAATACTAGCTTTTTGAAGAACTGAAAGTGGCCCCAAATCGAAAATTTTTCGACCCCTGCCTGGCGCTCACTATCCTCGATGTAATGCCGTGATGACCTTGACCTTGACCCCTCAAGGTCATGGTCAAAAATGGCGCCAAAAATGAATACTAGCTTTTTGAAGAACTGAATGAGGCCCAAAATCGAAAATTTCTCGACCCCTGCCTGGCGCCCAAGGTCCCCGATCTAATGCCATGATGACCTTGACCTTGACCCCTCAAGCTCATGGTCAAAAATAGCGCCAAAAATGAATACTAGCTTTTGAAGAACTGAAAGTGGCCCAAAATCGAAATTTTTCGACCCCTGCCTGGCGCTCACTATCCTCGATGTAATGCCGTGATGACCTTGACCTTGACCCCTCAAGGTCATGGTCAAAAATGGCGCCAAAAATGAATACTAGCTTTTTGAAGAACTGAAAGTGGCCCAAAATCGAATTTTTTCGACCCCTGCCTGGCGCCCAAGGTCCCCGATCTAATGCCATGATGACCTTGACCTTGACCCCTGAAGGTCATGGTAAAAAATGGCGCCAAAAATGAATACTAGCTTTTTGAAGAACTGAATGTGGCCCAAAATCGAAAATTTCTCGACCCCTGCCTGGCGCCCACGGTCCCCGATCTGATGCGATGATGACCTTGCCTTGACCGCTCAAGGTCACGATCAAAAACGGCGCAAAAAATGAATACTAGCTTTTTGAAGAACTGAAAGTGGCCCCAAATCGAAAATTTTTCGACCCCTGCCTGGCGCTCACTATCCTCGATGTAATGCCGTGATGACCTTGACCTTGACCCCTCAAGGTCATGGTCAAAAATGGCGCCAAAAATGAATACTAGCTTTTTGAAGAACTGCATGTGGCCCAAAATCGAAAATTTCTCGACCCCTGCCTGGCGCCCAAGGTCCCCGATCTAATGCCATGATGACCTTGACCTTGACCCCTCAAGCTCATGGTCAAAAATGGCGCCAAAAATGAATACTAGCTTTTTGAAGAACTGAATGTGGCCCAAAATCGAAAATTTCTCGACCCCTGCCTGGCGCCCAAGGTCCCCGATCTAATGACATGATGACCTTGACCTTGACCCCTCAAGCTCATGGTCAAAAATAGCGCCAAAAATGAATACTAGCTTTTGAAGAACTGAAAGTGGCCCAAAATCGAAAATTTTTCGACCCCTGCCTGGCGCCCACTGTCCCCGATCTAATGCCATGATGACCTTGACCTTGACCCCTCAAGGTCATGGTCAAAAATGGCGCCAAAAATGAATACTAGCTTTTTGAAGAACTGAAAGTGGCCCAAAATCGGATTTTTTTCGACGTATGCCTGGCGCCCACGGTCCCCGATCTGATGCGATGATGACCTTGCCTTGACCGCTCAAGGTCACGATCAAAAACGGCGCAAAAAATGAATACTAGCTTTTTGAAGAACTGAAAGTGGCCCCAAATCGAAAATTTTTCGACCCCTGCCTGGCGCTCACTATCCTCGATGTAATGCCGTGATGACCTTGACCTTGACCCCTCAAGGTCATGGTCAAAAATGGCGCCAAAAATGAATACTAGCTTTTTGAAGAACTGAATGAGGCCCAAAATCGAAAATTTCTCGACCCCTGCCTGGCGCCCAAGGTCCCCGATCTAATGCCATGATGACCTTGACCTTGACCCCTCAAGCTCATGGTCAAAAATAGCGCCAAAAATGAATACTAGCTTTTGAAGAACTGAAAGTGGCCCAAAATCGAAAATTTCTCGACCCCTGCCTGGCGCCCACGGTCCCCGATCTGATGCGATGATGACCTTGCCTTGACCGCTCAAGGTCACGATCAAAAACGGCGCAAAAAATGAATACTAGCTTTTTGAAGAACTGAAAGTGGCCCCAAATCGAAAATTTTTCGACCCCTGCCTGGCGCTCACTATCCTCGATGTAATGCCGTGATGACCTTGACCTTGACCCTCAAGGTCATGGTCAAAAATGGCGCCAAAAATGAATACTAGCTTTTTGAAGAACTGAATGTGGCCCAAAATCGAAAATTTCTCGACCCCTGCCTGGCGCCCAAGGTCCCCGATCTAATGCCATGATGACCTTGACCTTGACCCCTCAAGCTCATGGTCAAAAATAGTGCCAAAAATGAATACTAGCTTTTGAAGAACTGAAAGTGGCCCAAAATCGAAAATTTTTCGACCCCTGCCTGGCGCCCAAGGTCCCCGATCTAATGCCATGATGACCTTGACCTTGACCCTCAAGCTCATGGTCAAAAATAGCGCCAAAAATGAATACTAGCTTTTGAAGAACTGAAAGTGGCCCAAAATCGAAAATTTCTCGACCCCTGCCTGGCGCCCACGGTCCCCGATCTGATGCGATGATGACCTTGCCTTGACCGCTCAAGGTCACGATCAAAAACGGCGCAAAAAATGAATACTAGCTTTTTGAAGAACTGAAAGTGGCCCCAAATCGAAAATTTTTCGACCCCTGCCTGGCGCTCACTATCCTCGATGTAATGCCGTGATGACCTTGACCTTGACCCCTCAAGGTCATGGTCAAAAATGGCGCCAAAAATGAATACTAGCTTTTTGAAGAACTGAATGTGGCCCAAAATCGAAAATTTCTCGACCCCTGCCTGGCGCCCAAGGTCCCCGATCTAATGCCATGATGACCTTGACCTTGACCCCTCAAGCTCATGGTCAAAAATAGTGCCAAAAATGAATACTAGCTTTTGAAGAACTGAAAGTGGCCCAAAATCGAAAATTTTTCGACCCCTGCCTGGCGCCCACTGTCCCCGATCTAATGCCATGATGACCTTGACCTTGACCCCTCAAGGTCATGGTCAAAAATGGCGCCAAAAATGAATACTAGCTTTTCGAAGAACTGAAAGTGGCCCAAAATCGGATTTTTTTTCGACGTATGCCTGGCGCCCACGGTCCCCGATCTGATGCGATGATGACCTTGCCTTGACCGCTCAAGGTCACGATCAAAAACGGCGCAAAAAATGAATACTAGCTTTTTGAAGAACTGAAAGTGGCCCCAAATCGAAAATTTTTCGACCCCTGCCTGGCGCTCACTATCCTCGATGTAATGCCGTGATGACCTTGACCTTGACCCTCAAGGTCATGGTCAAAACTGGCGCCAAAAATGAATACTAGCTTTTTGAAGAACTGAAAGTGGCCCAAAATCGAAATATTTTCGACCCCTGCCTGGCGCCCAAGGTCCCCGATCTAATGCCATGATGACCTTGACCTTGACCCCTCAAGGTCATGGTAAAAAATGGCGCCAAAAATGAATACTAGCTTTTTGACGAACTGAAAGTGGCACAAAAACGAAAATTTTTCGACCCCCGTCTGGCGCCCACTATCCCCGATGTAATACCGTGATGACCTTGACCTTGACCCCTCAAGGTCATGGTCAAAAATGGCGCCAAAAATGAATACTAGCTTTTTGAAGAACTGAAAGTGGCCCAAAATCGAAAATTTCTCGACCCCTGCCTGGCGCCCAAGGTCCCCGATCTAATGCCATGATGACCTTGACCTTGACCCCTCAAGCTCATGGTCAAAAATAGCGCCAAAAATGAATACTAGCTTTTGAAGAACTGAAAGTGGCCCAAAATCGAAAAATTTTCGACCCCTGCCTGGCGCCCACTGTCCCCGATCTAATGCCATGATGACCTTGACCTTGACCCCTCAAGGTCATGGTCAAAAATGGCGCCAAAAATGAATACTAGCTTTTTGAAGAACTGAAAGTGGCCCAAAATCGAAAATTTCTCGACCCCTGCCTGGCGCCCAAGGTCCCCGATCTAATGACATGATGACCTTGACCTTGACCCCTCAAGCTCATGGTCAAAAATAGCGCCAAAAATGAATACTAGTTTTTGAAGAACTGAAAGTGGCCCAAAATCGAAAATTTTTCGACCCCTGCCTGGCGCCCACTGTCCCCGATCTAATGCCATGATGACCTTGACCTTGACCCCTCAAGGTCATGGTCAAAAATGGCGCCAAAAATGAATACTAGCTTTTTGACGAACTGAAAGTGGCCCAAAATCGAAAATTTTTCGACCCCTGCCTGGCGCCCACTGTCCCCGATCTAATGCCATGATGACCTTGACCTTGACCTGACCAGGTCAAGGTCATCATGGCATCCTCGTACGCTTATGTTGCTACTGAAAACTGAACATGTCATGCAGACAGCGTTTATGGGAGGACAGATATTCTCTGTTAACTTCACAAGTTCCTCATCAGTGGCCACGTGTAAATTTTATCCCCGCATACTGCATCGCTGCAGGGAAACTTCAATGTAGTTACTTGGCCGATTTCACGAAATGCAACATGGGTGGAGAGTGAACAATTTCACCCACTCCCCCCCCCCCCCCCCGAAAGAAAAAATAATAACTGATCAACAAATAAATAAATAAATTAGTTTTTAGAAGAAAAAAAAATAAAAAAAAATGTGAGAAGGAAAAAAGTCAATAATTAAGGAGAAAGTTATTCCTGAAATGTGCATCCATGTCTATGAATATGCCTTGAGCAAGGCATTTTATTTACATTGCTCCTCTCCACCCAGGTGTTAAATGGGTACCCGGGAGGATGCCGATAAAAAATAATGATCGGTAGAAAGGACTGCCTGGTGAATGCCAGCGGTAAATGTTCATGACTGCAAGGCATTAAGTGGAAAGTGGTAGGAAAAATAACGAAAGAAAATAGAATAGGAAATATACAGCATAACTCCATCTATCGTAAATGCCCACTATAATACATTAAGTGGTAGGGGATGCCCGTCAGACGCCCCGAATAATTAAACTATCCCCATTCATTGAGATATATCAGCTGGAGAGGTACCCGATGGGATCTAGCAAAAGTATTTAAAAACAATTAATAGTTTATATGTATGCATATAAATTATACAGCCCCAAAAGAGAGAGAGAGAGAGAGAGAGAGACAAATTAGCTGGATTAGCAAGATCGTAATCGTAAGCAAGAATTCATATATTAAGAAAGTCTTGGTGGTATGACCCCGCATATTAATTTTAATAGCTGGCTGGCAGTGGCGTATCTAAGGGGAGGGGGGAGGAGGGGGTTGCACGTGCTCCTGACGGCACTTGAAGGGGGAATCATTCAGGATTATGCGCCCCCAATCCGCAACTTCATTGCTTGCCCCGGGTGACATAATCCCCAGATACGCCACTTTTGGCTGGCATCAAGTTTTGGGTTGTGCCCTACGAGCCACGCCCATCCCCCACCTCCCAGTGAGCTGAACCGGTGAATTGAAGTTGTAATACACACCAAGACATTTCAAATCGTACGTGCATGATAGGGTGAAACGGGAAAGGCCTGCCATACACTTATGCATATTTACTGCATGAAAAATTGCTACATTAGCTGGAATCGTAGAGGAAAATTCTACCTGGTATATGCTCCCTTTGACTGAACATGATCAATGAGAAATTCTCTTGTATCCGCATTCTATAGTTCAATATCTAAACTGTTGTGTTATGCCGGCAAAATGTCTCAGAATGCTCCTTCCCTCTCAAACAAGGCGCCGTACAAGGACATATTTGTAATAATGAGAAATTTGCAATGTATTGTAATGTATGATGTCATTACTTGAAATTGAACTTTGATAATGCATAATTTCTTTTTTTTTATATCAAATAATAATGTTCGGCTAGCTGAAAAAATTGTTATTAAATGAGGTTTTTTAAAAATGAAAGAGCGCCCTCTGCAGCAGCGTTGATAATTTTGCTAAAGAGAAACGTACCTGCATCACTAAGAAGTAATTCTTTAGGTACTATCTAGTTATCAAAATCATAATTCTGACTAATAAAGTCCATGTATATTTTAAGTCCTTTTGCTCTATTGTTTAGAGACACGGTAGATTTCCGAGGTTACTTTGCAGCCACAATCCCCGACGATGAAGTAGTTTGTTGGGTTTGAGAACAGCAAGTTCCTCTAGATTTCCTGATAATTTGCGTGGCTAATATCGCCCGAAGAGTAAGTAACATGAAAGTTAAATATCTAAATTCAATAATGATGTGAAAAAGAATGAAATTTGATAAATCTTATTTCAGATGTTTTGAGATCAAAATTATGAATTACACAGAGCTATCATTAGGCTAATGTGTTCGATCCGCTACATATGTGACCCGCCGCCTCAAAACCTACAATAAGTCGCACGGACCACAACGTAGCAAACAGCCGAAACTGGTAAATTTGCTTGGATCACTTGATTTTCTGTTTTTGATAGAAATGGGTAGTTTCATTATCATTCTATCATGTCTCAAGTTTGTGAGTCGTAATTCGACTTAGAAATATGTTTTTGGGGCATTTTAAAATGACTCCTTTTTTCACCTGTCGAGCTAATGAATGTTTGGAGAGCTTTTGTAATACTTTCATTCAATGCCAAATTACTACTTTACCTCCAAAGGTATTAAATTTATTTTTGGAGTGAATAATGAATAGGTCCTCCTGGAGCAGCATGCCAAAATTCAGCCTAATCTGATAATCCCTTCATACCGGTTGCTATGGCCATTTGAATACCCAGTTTTACTTGGGCGCACACAGAGAGCGAAGGTTTAGCACTCTTTTGTTCCGAACTTAAATGGCCATTTTCTCTGAATAGGAGTTATTGATTGCTGGTTACATACTGATTCTAAATGTGATATTTAAAGGTGTTATCATTGAGTAAACTAGGCAAGTGATATACCATTGGAAAGCTGAGAATCTCTACTTTCAGAAAATGTATAAAACAAAAAAAAATAATTTTGGCGACTTATTGTAGGTTTTGAGGTGTCGGGTCACATATTGTAGCGTTTGAAGAGTGTCGATTTCATAATCAAAAGAGCGAAATTGTCTATTTTGCTTGATAAGATTAAGATTCTAAAAGTATAGAAACTGAGATACAAAACAAGAAGTTTTGATTTAAGCTTTATGTCAAATTGTTGGTACAAGCTACAGGATTATTTTAAAGTCATTTGTGTCTTTAAAAGGTTTAAAATATAAATTAGGCTCACATGTATCTATTAGGAATGTACAACATAGACAGAACAAAGGAATGCCTGAGATAAAGGCTGAATATTTAAAGAGGTTTAAAAATGGAAACTGTCATGCTGCATTATGCATGAGTTTGGTTTAGATATTTTGGTCAAGATGTAAGTCATTTGTGAAAGGTCATATTTCATTTCAATCAAAATGTATCTGGAATTTCTGGATAAATTATTAATTTATTGGATTTTAATATTTTTTTGTTCAATCTATGCACCTCCCAAAACAATCATGACAGATATTTAGCTATAAAAGCATGCCATTAGATATTTCAAAAGGATTATTATCAAATATCAACTCTGAATAATGGAATTATCATAAACCGTGTAAGAGGTTTTCAGGGTTAATTAGTGCATAAGCATGCTTTGTGTGTGTTACAATTATTGTTCGAATATACAAAAGAACTATATGTATAACTTGGTAAATTAGAAGCAAAGAACTATTTCTTGAAATTATGCTTTAATAAGCAGTTTAGGTTATATGTTGCCAATCCAAGCAAGATTGAGTACTTTACATTCAGTAAAATTATTCATTTGAAAGATTGTACATTGAAAGTATTTCAAGGAAATGTTGATATTTCCATGGGACGTTGATTTTGAAGTCAAATTGCTGATTTTAAATATTTCTTGTAATGAAGGAACCACTGACACAAAAAAGGTCAGACATGACAACTGATCATTTCTTGAAGTGATCTGTTTATTATCAGACAAGATATAAGAGCATTGCACTAAACAATGCGTTTCTTCTGTGTTTTCATTACAGATTGAATGATTTAGAAGGGAGTTTACCATTAAACTTCCATCCCATACAATATGCGGTGTTAGCCTTGTTTATTGACCCCTTCTGTGACTTCAGTGATCCAGTGTTAATCAAAAGATGGGACCTTGCCGTGTAAAAGAAAAAGTCATGCGCGCCCCCATGCGGCGGCGTATGATGACAGAGAATCCTTCAGCGGCTGCGCGGTCCAAAATAAACATATTTTCCGGGTAATGTGTCAGGGCAAATCGGCTCTAACATAAAAAGGGGCAAAAGGTGGCAGCCAAATCTGGTATCAGCTGAAAGCTGAGTCATCAGGGAAAATGGTGCTAATAAAATTGTATTGGAAATCCATGGAAATCTAAACGTTTCATATGGATTTATAAAAAAACACGAATAATCAGCCTATTTTCTAAGATAATTACCCTATTATACTCACGAAGATTGCGTTTCTTTCCATTTTTAATCTCCTTCTTCTTGATAGAGTCAATTCATTTCATTGCACGTGTAACTCCATAGTCATACCTCATTACAATACTTACAGGTGCCGGAGACTGCCTAATCCATTGAAGATTCCTGGGATGAGAGACTGAATCTGGTTACCATCTAAATATCTACGTACATATAAACAGAGGGAAAATTGAAACAACAATCAATACAAAGAGGGAAAAAAAAACTGAGGATAGATATGTCATTCCATGCATTAATTAAAGTAAGAAGAAATCTCCTACGATGTATAGCATTATCTACATCAATATTGTACCTCTGAAAGCAGGGCAATGTAGATCCCGATTGATTTTGGATTTGTTTTCAGGCCGGATTTGGACAAAAATCTATTTTCAAAGGCTAAATGGTATAGGACATAGGTGTACGGCTCCACTGTTTTTTATCATTTTCCCCAGCAGCTACCATTCACACATACTATGCAGGGACTCTGAACATGCTGAATATGTAAGTCAATGACAATATAAATTACCAATTGAATAGGTCCGTGAAATTTACTTGCTTTTTATACACACAGATTTAATAGGGTTGTTTCCATCTCCTTCTTCTTGATGGAGCTACTTCAATTCATTTCACAAGGACAGGTATACAACTTGAAATTTCATAGCCATTTCATCTGGCAACGACTAGTCACTCGTACTAAGTAAGAGAGGGTTCCTATTCATTTTCTTGTCATCTAAGCATTTTTAATACAAATCTAATCAAAGTTTAAAAGAAGACAAAGAAAAACAAAGCAGGAAGGGTAGAGGAAGCAGTGGAACGTCAAATACAATAGTACATCGAAGTATTCAGGCGCTTTGAAAATTGCAGATCAATGGCAATATTAACAACCAAATTGAATATGTCTGTGAAACATACTTGCTTATACACCCAAATTGATTAAGCCTCTTTCTATCTCCTTCTACTTGATAGAGTCAATTGATTTCATTGCACGTGTAACTCTATAAGTCATACCTCATTACAATACTTACAGGTACTCGAGACTACGCAATCCATCGAAATTTCCGGGGGTGAGAGACTGAATCTGGTTACCATTTAAATATCTACGTACATAAAACAACAATCAATACAAAGAGGAAAAAAATAAGGAAAGGTATGTCATTCCATGCAATGAACACAAGAAGAAGTCTACTACGATGTATATCATTATTTACATCAATAGCAACTAGAATCCGCATTAAAGATCACATTGCAAGAAAATCACAAATATGGCAATTAATGTATCACTAGAAACTGGGAAGCTTACAGATGGCAATCGTATAAGTTTTATGTCAACTGCGTATCTGATGATTATAAAAACAACATAAATAAAAGCTCTTCTAAGCATCTGGAATATCCGAGGATTCGCCAGAAATATAGCGATGTTTTGATGTCGTCACACTAGGGATCGATCCTTCTTAAGCAGACGACGTCCTATAATGAATGAACGTAATTGCAATGCAATTATTTATCAAATTATAAAGAGTTTGGTATATTTAACATGACCTTATTTCACACCATTCTAAAAGGGAAAGTGAAAGTGATTCTGATAACTAAAACCGTTTGATTGTAAATACACAGGAGAAGGGTCAATGATCAATGAAATAAACCCCATTTTCAAATTGAAAAGCCCTCCGAATAATATCACAGATTGTATTCGTTCCCTCTTGAAACGCCGAACATGCCCCGGTGCAAGCAGCTGAAAATACAATGGCGTCTTATTTTGTTTACGAGTGACTGGTTCCTTTATTTTTTTAACGCTGCATTTTTCATCAAAATAATACCATACACGAACTTAAGAGTGAGGCAACAGACTAACATTAAGACTGACGCTAGTCAAGTAAGAGAAATAAGTGAAGAGGAGATGACAAAACAGGCACTGAAAAATGTGTAAGATGTTATGGGACATCGTCTGCTTAGACAGGACTGGACCGTCGTGTGTCGTCACACATCTCAGCAGCGTTCAAGGAGCTCTTCAGCTGCTATATCGGGGGCTGTATTTTACCGTTTTATAATTGATAACAATTATTAATTCAAATGTTTCCAAGCTTTGAATTTGGATAGCCTTGTATAATTTATGCCATCTATGCAATAATAAGTATTAAGCCAATATTTATTTTGATGGAATTTTCTTGCAATGTGATCTTTAATGGGATAAAGGTACTTCTTCAGACCCGACAACCAGCTAGAAATGGATCGCCTCAATCAGACTGGGTGTGTAAAGTTTTATTTTAAACCAAATTCTTCTCCCGAGTCTTTTAGCTTCGCTTTCATCGCGATTGCCATAATCATGTACCTCCATTGATTTTATGAACGTGTCTACCACCTATACAATCTCTTCCAGGTTCTACAAGATCATGATGTAACAGCCATGACAACTATAGCTAGTGATAGTCCCAATTTACCATCCAAGATAGGTCAACATCAGTCACACATGATCAGTAAGCAAAGAATTTACAATTACTTGCATCATTCTATGTATTTTAATTTTGGCCTTAACTCAGAATAAATTTTGACATGATTACTGTTTTGCAAGCTAAGTCTTGCAGTCATAATTGGCACCATTTATTACCATGCTATGCAAACTGAAGTAGAATTGATTCTGAAATGAATGTTACTGTCTTGAAAACATAAACATGGCTTGTAAACACCACAGGTCCTGTTTTATACTAAGTTATGAAAAGAATTGTGAATAACTGATTCCCACTGTTTGGTTTTAAAAAGAAAGCATTCTGTTTCCTTGACTTGACATTGCTGGTGAAGGAAGTTCATACTGCATATCTAGATCGAAGTATATATTCTTGGAATTTTAAAATTTCAATAAACATAGCATTATCGTTTTATAAAATGCAAACTCTCAAGGAAAGTGAAGATATTGGCCTTATTTTGAATATATATTTCCCCTTTATGTCATATTTTAGAAAACAGTAATCGCAAACTCAGTTTAGGTCCTCTGCTGAGGCTCTGGTTAGGGTTAGGCCTATGCAGAAGTATAGGAGTGTTTCCCTTCATGTTATTTGACTGCTAGAAAGTGTCTTCAATCTTTTGGCTTATTAATGTATGCTTTCATTATCTACTTTTGGCATTGCTTATATTTAGCGATTATTCAATAGAGCCATAAATCATGGGCCTCATCTTATGACCGAATGTTCATTTTATCACGGTTTCATTATGATTTTCAATATGAACTCATACCTATAATGGAAAAACATAATGAGTACCCGACTTTACTAAAAGAGCTCAAAATGACTTGCCTCATAATGGTCTTTTATATGTCTTTTTTTAATTGCAATATCTTTCCAGAACTCACACTATATATGCATTCTAAAATATCGTAATACATGAATCAGGGTACATGCAAAAGAGCTATAGTGCATATTTTTAGTAAGCGGCTATAATTTACTTAGTTCATGAGTTCAAAAAAAATTGTACTCTTTCCAATTTTCAATTTTGTCCACGTACTGTAATTTAATCTGCCTAAGAGACGTGGTTCAAATGGTAAGAAAAAGAAGGGGGGAAAAAAAAGGAAAAACATCATGGGTTTCATATATTTTCGTAATTACCAAATCTATGTATATTCTAATATCTTTGAGTCATACCTCAAGTATGAACAGGGTTTGGGATTCCCTTTCTAGAGCTTTCTTTTCCATTCTTTCCTTGACAGCGCCAAACTTTGTTTCTTTAAGCTTTTTATACCAGCGGCTCACCATGTTCAGATTATGATTCACACTTCATGATGGCAAGTTCACACAATATGCAGCTACTGCCCTTCCATTTGTTAGACGATGATGATTTTTTTCAGATTACACAGACCCATCCTTACGGATGAAAATAATTCATCTCATAAATCTTATGATGATCTTATTATGGATAACATTAATTCTTCATTCAAAGAACTAGAAATTGATTTTGACTTTGACGATCCAGCTCAAAGAAATGTCACTAAATATGTAACTATCAATAAATTTTCCAATATTTTGAAAGAATTTAATTTTAACACATTTTCTCTCCTTCATTTAAATATTAGAAGTTTGAACAGGCATTTTGATGACTTACTTTCTCTTATAAACACACAATCCCAAAATCCACTAACAATAATTGGTTTAACAGAAACCTGGCTGAGTCACGATTGCAGCCACCCATTCCTTATTGACAATTATGACTTTATACATAAAAATAGACAAGATAGACGCGGCGGTGGTGTTGCTTTATATATATTAAGAAATTTAAATTACTCAGTCTTAGATAATATATCAGTATGCAATAATATAATTGAATCCCTTTTTGTTGAAATTTCAATCCCTGGTAATAAGAACATTATTGCTGGTGTTATTTACCGATCACCCAGCTCTAACGCTCATGACTTTTTATTATATTTAGCTGATTTATTGCGTAATGTTAATCATAACAACAAAACAATTTTTTTGATGGGAGGTTTAATGTTGACTTGTTGAAACATGAGCATTGCAGTGTTTCCCAAGAAACACTGCTCTTTCTTCGGCTGAAGAAAGAGCAGAAGGGCTGGATTTCTCCACAACGTCCAACAAAGCCCGACTGAAACCTACCAGACAGGAGTGGCACGAATACCTGCAATTCGTAAGGATGGTACTCAACGGATAATCACCAATACGTATAATTACATTATCAGTGAAAGTCATAAACTGAATAATTGTCAAAGTATTGTCAATAGAGAGTCTAAACAAGAAACTTGTGATAGCTATACAGAAGGATTACCACAACCTGCAAATAGCACTGAAATTATAAATGATGATGATGATGTGGTTCCGAATTTTCCAAATAAGTCGGTACTGTTAGAGAATGGCTCAATACCTTTAATCAAAAGTAGAGGAATTAAGTTTGCTCATCTAAATATTCATAGTCTTACCTCGAAAATTGATGAATTGAAATTGATATTGAAGAATTCACCTTTTGATGTTATGGCACTCAGTGAGACTCTATGTTACAATACTATAATTGACTCCGAAGTATGTTTGGATGATTTTATATTACTAAGAAAAGATAGAAATAGGTATGGTGGAGGAGTTGCTGTTTTTATTTCTAAAAGATTTGACTACAGGAGGAGAGATGATTTATGTCATCAAGATTTAGAATGTTTGTGGGTTGAACTTCATTATCCACATAAACCGCCTATTCTGATTGGAGCTTTTTATAGGCCACCTAATGCGACAACCGAATTCTTCGATAAACTTGATTCTAATCTTGAGTTGGCCAGCTCTGTTAACAAAAGTTGCATCTTACTAGGCGACTTTAACTGCAATTATATGCCTAATCTAGCTGACTCTAACACCAATAAACTAGAATACTACTCAAAGCTATATGGTTTTAGTCAACTGATCAACAGCCCAACTCGAGTTACTAACAGCTCGAGTACTATAATTGATCTTATATTTGTTTCCGATCCTGAGCTCTACCGTGAAGCAGGGGTTTGTCACACTAGTATTAGCGATCATTTTTTCGTATATGCAGTAAAATCCTTCAATTTTAGTAAAAGAAATAATCCCACCTCTTTTGAATTTCGTTCATTCAAGAATTTTGATCAAGAAAGGTTTCTTGATGATTTAAAAACTATGCCTTGGCATGTTTTCAAAGATATTAGAAACGTTGATGTTGCCTGGAAAACCTGGGAACATCTATTTTTCAAGGTCGTGAACAAGCACATTCCGTTATGCCACAAGCGAATTCGTAAAAATGCTTGTCCATGGATAACGGACGATATTGTTCATTTAATGAAACAACGTGACCATGTTCACAGAGCTGCTATTCTTACAAAAGACGATGAGTTATGGAATAATTACAAATCCCTTAAGAATAAAGTTACACATCTAATTAGAAAAAGGAAGAAAGAATACCATTGTAACTTTATTGAAGAAAATCATGGAAATTCTCGGAATATATGGAAGTGTCTGAAACGTGTAATTCCAAAATCCAGCAAGATATCGCCGCATAGTTTGGAAATTGATGGTGCTCGTATATCAGATCCAACTAAAATAGCTAATGCTTTCAATAGCTTTTTTACTACCTGTGCTGCCAATATAACAAAAAACCTGAAAAGTTCTAGAACTGAATCTATCGGTGACGATACTCCGATTAATCATATCTCACAATTTGATTTGGACTGTGTGTCTGAGGATTTCGTAATTAAGGAAATTGATCGCATGTGTAAAGATAAAGCTACTGGCGATGACCACATTTCTTGTCGTCTTCTAAAAATGACGAAACAGGTGATAGCGAGATCGTTAACCGATATCATAAATGCATCTTTGACCACGGATGTGTACCCAAGGGTTGGAAAGAAGCTCGAGTAATTCCAATTTTTAAAGCTGGTAATATGTCCGATCCAAGCAATTACCGCCCAATTTCAATTTTGTCTGTTGTTAGCAAAATCATAGAGAGGGCTGTACATCGCCAACTTTCTGAATTCATTGACGATAATAATATATTGAACTCCAGTCAGTCTGGTTTTCGAGCAAAGCATTCTACCGCAACAGCACTCATGAAATTTGTTAATAATTTGTCATGGAACATTGAAAACAGACAGATCTCTGGAGTCGCTTTCATAGACCTTCGTAAAGCATTTGACACAGTTGATCACAATCTTTTATTAGAAAAGTTATCTGCTATCGGATGTTCACATGAATGTGTAAACTGGTTCAGATCTTATTTAACAGGTCGTGAACAGTCTGTTCATTTTAAAGGTGCAAAATCTAATCCATTAACTGTATTGATGGGCGTACCACAGGGGTCTATTTTGGGTCCGTTATTATTTTCCATCTATGTAAATACTTTACCAAATTGTATATCTGATGGTTATGTTGATATGTATGCGGACGATACCACTTTAACTGTGAGTGGAAGTAGCGTAGCTGAGGTTGAAGAAAAACTTTCTTTCGCATTGGAAGAATTAATGGTATGGATTAATCAAAACCGCCTTGTACTAAACACGGAGAAGACATGCGTGATGGTCATAGCTTCGCGTGCTAATTTAAACAAAATAACATCCTTCAATGTTTCTATAAATGGAAAGGTATTGAAAAGAGTTAATGTCGCCAAATGTCTTGGTATATTAATTGATGAAGAATTGAATTGGTCCAAACACGTTGACAAAGTAACAAAGGTAACGCAGAGAAATGTCAGTGTAATAAAACGAGCGAAGGATTATTTACCATTAACATCTTTAAAGATGCTGTATAATGCACTAGTGTTGCCTCACTTTGATTATTGTTCCTCTGTGTGGTCAAATCGATATCAGGAACAAACGTATAAGCTTCAGAAAGTTCAAAAACGAGCTGCTAGAATAATTTCAAACAAAAGTTATGAGACTCCATCAAGTGAATTAATTAGCAATCTGAAATGGATGCCAATTGAGAAACGATTTGAATTTCAGCGTGTTACTATGATGTTCAAGTGTACACACAATTTGGCACCATCCTATTTACAAGAAAGTTTAGTTAAAGTAAGTGACATTCATCAGTATCATACGAGGCAGGCAGATGAAGGTTTACTTTCTGTGCCAAAGTATAAAACAGAATGCTTTAAACATAGCCCCCTCTTATCTTCAATTATAGCATGGAATCAGTTGGACAGATCACTAAAAATGGCAAGCTCTGTGAACACATTTAATTATATGTTCAAAAGATCTTGCAAAATCTGTTCGCAATAAGAAATTTTATTCAGTTTCTTAGCTGAAGTTTTACTCTCATTCCTTATCGCAAAGGATTGGTTTGATTCGTTTACATAACAGCATGGTAAATGAGTCATATTCATTGTTATTGCTAGAAAATTTCACTTGATGCTATTTTATATTTGTCTTCATCAGTAATATGTCATTTTTTGTTGCCCTGATTTGGAAAATATGTTTCTTTGCCCAAAAATGGACGATGACATAATGCTTTTCAAAATGTATGAATGATTTCATATCATTTATAATCAATAAATAATTTGCATTTTATTGTTTCATAAGAGACACTGTACATTCGATTGTTATACTATATTACATGCAATCATTGTGTAATCTTTGAATAAGTATACTACCCTATAATATGTTTTGTAAATATGTATATAACAATTTTGTTTCTATACTGAGCTAAAGTAGTCTTTATACTTCTTGTATGTACTTTCAAAATTATACAATGCCATTTCAAAATAACCCATATATAAATGGTTATTTTTCAATCAGATTTTTGAAAATATCACCGTCTATACATTATGAATTAAGATGATAGGAATGTGCAACAATTTCAATATTTTCGTAAAACCAATTTTGATTACGAGGATACCATATTCTTTGTATATACATGTATATATATATATTTATGTTTGTTCTTGTTTTTTTTTTTGGTTATGAGTTTATTTTCATGATTTTGTTGGCTATTATTGTTACTTACTATTGCTATCAGGGCCTCATGGAAGACCACCAATATTGGTGATAATGAGTCACCCTGTATAAATATCAGAAATAAATAAATAAATAATGTCTTGAAGCAATGTTATCTGCCTCTTTCTTGCCACTCATTTCCAAACCAACCCGTATTATAAATGGATCTGCCACATTAATAGACAACATTTTTTCTAATGTTTTACCGCATTCCGATTCTTCTATCATTCTTTCGGATGCAACCGACCACTATCCCATATTGACGCAATATCAGTTGGCCAGTCTGCGAATAGCATTGATACCAGTACTTACAGACGCAAAGTAACACCAGACAATTTAGCACGTCTTGGAATCAGTCTTGAAAATATCGACTGGTCCAATATTTATTCCAAGGATGAAGTTAATAGCTCATATAAATTGTCTAGTATACTTCATGATCAATTAAACACTTACCTACCAAAATAAAAACAAATTATAGAAAAACTCCTAAACTTCCTTGGATTTCTAGATCAATATTGCGATCAATAAATCGGAAGAATAATCTTTATTATAAACATAAAATAACACGCACTGAACAATCCAAACGAAAATATACTAATTATAAAAACATATTGACGAAAATTATTCGGTTAGAGAAGAAAAAATATTTCGTAAATCGTTTGAAATTTTTCAAAAACGATATGCAAAATACATGGAAAATAATTAAACAAGCAATGAACTTGGTCAATAATAGATCTGATGTTAATAAAATGTTGTATTCTATTTTTTTGCTTCCAACAAACAAACAAGAAATTTTGAAAATTATTTCTGATTTGGAAAATAAGATTAGTTCGGGATATGATGAGATAAATAATAAAATTCTTAAATCTATAATTCCTTACATTGTCGATCCATTGGTTCACATAATATGTAATTTGTCACTATTACATGGGCAGTTTCCTAATGCCATGAAAGTCGCGAAAATCATTCCACTATTCAAAAAAGGTAATAAGATAGATGTTGGCAATTATCTCTTTACTGTCTACGTTTTCAAAGGTTCTTGAAAAGATAGTCTACACTCGCATGATTTCTTTTTTAAATAAATGTGATATCTTTTCAAATTTCCAGTTCGGCTTTCGTGAGAAGCACAGTACTGTACATGCTTTAATGTCTTTTGTTGATAAAGTTGCTCATGCAACTGATCTATCGTCTCACACAATAGGTATATTCCTGGATTTCTCCAAGGCTTTTGACACGATAAATCATGAGATTTTACTTAGTAAACTCAACCATTATGGTATACGTGGGAAGGCCTTGGAGTGGTTCAGGAGCTAGCTGTTCAACAGAAAGCAATACGTTTTTTTAAAAGAACATACATCTGAGTTGCGTCATATTACTTGCGGCGTCCCAC
Organism: Heliocidaris erythrogramma; assembly: GCA_025617745.1. NCBI lineage: Eukaryota > Metazoa > Echinodermata > Echinoidea > Camarodonta > Echinometridae > Heliocidaris > Heliocidaris erythrogramma. Next base: position 355,142 of record CM046864.1, on the reverse strand, counting down.
AAGGAAGTCTTCTAGGCCCTTTATTATTTGTTCTCTATATTAATGATTTCCATAAATCATCCACCTCCCTGTCATTTATTTTATTTGCCGACGATACAAATCTATTCTTTTCACATAACGATCCAAATGTCCTGGTAGATACAATCAATATTGAGTTATGCAATGTATTACAATGGATAAAAGCAAATAAATTATCACTTAATCTCGAAAAAAACTAATTGTATGTTATTTAGTAATTCTTTGGATATATTGCCTTCTGATATTTTATTTGATAAAACCCCGCTGAAACAGGTCAGTCATACAAAATTCTTGGGTATAATTGTTGACGATAAACTTTCATGGAAACTACACATTGATAACGTTTGCAAAATTGTTTCGCGTAATATTGGCATTATGAATAGACTAAAATCGTCCCTCCCACAGCCATCATTATTAATGCTTTACTCGTCACTTATTTTGCCTTACTTGAATTATGGTTTATTGATCTGGGGTAACACACATCAAACTGTATGAAATTGAGTTTTACTTCAACAAAAAAAGGTTATTCGTATTGTTTGTAATGCGCATATACGTTCACATACTTCCCCCTTATTGTTTGAAAATAATATACTTAAAATTAAGGATTTATATCTATTTCACTTGGGCCAATGTATGTATAAATACAACAGTGGAGTTCTTCCTTCTGTTTTTCACGACATGTTTTTTTAAGAATCAAACAATTCATAAATATCCGACAATACATTCGGATGAATATCATTTGCCTCTCTTGAGAACATTCACTGCTAAAAATACATTCATTTATGAAGGTCCAAAATTTGGGAATAACTTGGACCACGACTTAAAAAATTCCCCGCCCTCAACATTTTTAAAAGAAAATTGAAAACCTTTTTACTCAAGTCTTATAATCGTCTTTAAAACTCATCATCATCTGCTTTATTTATTGATTTGAAATCTTAATCGTCATTTTGCACTCCCTTATTTAGATTCACTACTTTTTCCAACTTATCTCCGAACCATATGCAGCCTGCACTGTGCCTATTTTCTCCTCCTCCCCTATTATTTCCTTACTCTTGTTCCCTTGACGATATCATTTCATTTTTAAATTAATTTTGCACCTATTTTCCGATAACTAATTTACACTAGATCGATGTCTCTGTTGGCCACAAATTTTCTTGTTTTATAAAATATTCATGTTTTACTTGCTATTATTAATTGAGGGGTCCACAAAATACAAGCATCGCTTTTTAGTGGACCTCTCCATTTCCACACAATATAGATCAAGGCGTTATGTTAATTTTGTTAAGAATTTCCATATTTGTGTTACATAATACATTATATTTCTGTATGTTCCTTGTGATACAATGACTAATTATTTTTTTCTAAATATTTATGCTGCTGATTGATTGTATATCATGATTTGTATTTTGTTGGAGATGAAAAAATAAAAGGGGGAAAAAAAAAGAGAAACAAATATTTTACCTCTGAAAACAGGGCAATGTAGATCCCGACTGATTTTGGATTTGTTTTCACGCTGGATTTAGACAAAAATCTATTTTCAAGTGCTAAATGACATATTTTTGTGTCATAATAAGAAATAACGAGGACAGGTGCGCGGCTCCAGTGTTTTTTAAATCATTTTCCCGGCAGCTACCATTCACACCTACTATGCAGGGACTCTGAATGTGTAATTCAATGACAATATAAATTACCAACTGAATAAGTCCGTGAAATTTACTTGCTCTTTATACACCCAGATTTAATAGGCTTGTTTCCATCCCCTTCTTCCTGATGGAGCTAATTCATGTGTAATTCAACAGAGTGAATGGCAATATAAATTGCCAACTGAATAATTCTGTGAAATTAACTTGCTCTTTATACACCCAGATTTAATATGTGACCCGCCGCCTCAAAACCTACAATAAGTCGCACGGACCACAACGTAGCAAACAGCCCAAAATAGTACATATTCTTGGATCTGTCGATTTTTCTGTTTTTGATAGAAATGGGTAGTTTCATTATCATTCTATCATGTCTCAAGTTTGTGAGTCGTAATTCGACTTAAAAATATGTTTTGGGGCATTTTAAAATGACTCCTTTTTTTCATCTGTTGAGGTAATGAATGTTTGGAGAGCTTTTGTAATACTTTCATTCAATGCCAAATTACTATTTTACCTTTAAAGGTATTAAATTGATTTTTTGAGTGACTAATGAATAGGTCCTCTTGGAGCAGCATGCCAAAATTCAGCCTAATCATAATCCCTTCATTAAATGGCCATTTTCTCTGAATAGGAGTTATTGATTGCTGGTTACATACTGATTCTAAATGTGATACTGTGATACTGATTCTAAATGTGATATTTAAAGGTCTTGTCATTGAGTAAACTAAGCAAGTGATATACCATTGGAAAGCTGAGAATCTCTACTTTCTGAAAATGTATAAAACATAAAAAATAATTTTGGCGACGACTTATTGTAGGTTTTGAGGCGTCGGGTCACATATGGTTGTTTCCATCTCCTTCTTTTGATGGAGCTAATTGATATGATTTCACAAGGACAGGTATACAACTTCTAATTTCAAAATTTTGTCTGGCAACAACTAGTCACTCATAATAAGTAAGATTTAATAAGTCGATGAAATTTACTTGCTCTTTATACACCCAGATTTAATAGGGTTGTATCCATCTCCCTCTTCTTGATGGAGCTAATTCATTTCATTTCACAAGGACAGGTATACAACTTACACATTTCATAACCATTTTACCTGGCAACGACTAGTCACTCATACTAAGTAAAAGGGTTCCTAGTCATTCTCTTGCCATCTAAACATTTTTAATAAAAATCTAGTCAAAGTTTAAAAGAGGACTAAGAAAAAGCAAAGCATTAGGAGCAATGGAACGTTAAATACAATAGTACATGGAAGTATTCAGGAGCTCTGAAAATTGCAGTTCAATGGCAACATTAACAACCAAAGTGAATATGTCTGTGAAACATACTTGCTTATACACCAGGGGCGGAGTCAGGATTTTGTATAAGGGGGGGGGGGGGGGCACAATCGAAAAAAATGGCAGATCCTTAGATCCTTTATGGTCAAAATGCATACTTTTCTTCGAAGGGGGGGGGGGGGGGGCAATATTAACAACCAAATTGAACATGTCTGTGAAACATACTTCCTTATACACCCAAATTGATTAAGTCTGTTTCTATCTCCTTCTAATGGATAGAGTCAATTGATTTCATTGCACGTGTAACTCCATAGTAATACCTCATTACAATACTTACAGGTAATGGAGACTGCCTAATCCATTGAAGATTCCTGGGATGAGAGACTGAATTTGGTTACCATTTAAACGTCTACGTACATAAAAACAGAGGGAAAATTGAAACAACAATCAATACAAAGAGAGAAAAAAATAAGGAAAGGTATGTCATTCCATGCATTAATTAACGTAAGAAGAAGTCTCCTACGATATATAGCATTATCTACATCAATATTGTACCTCTGAAAGCAGGGCAATGTATAGATCCCGATTGATTTTGGATTTGTTTTCAGGCCGGATTTAGACAAAAATATAATTTCAAAGGCTAAATAATATATATTTTTGTGTCATAATAAGAAATAACGAGGACAAGTGTACGGTTCCAATGTTTTTTTTTTATCATTTTCCTCGGCAGCTACCATTCACACCTACTATGCAGGGACTCTGAATGTGTAATTCAATGACAATATAAATTACCAACTGAATAAGTCCGTGAAATTTACTTGCTTTTTATACACCCAGATTTAATAGGCTTGTTTCCATCCCCTTCTTCCTGATGGAGCTAATTCATTTCATTTCACAAGGACAGGTATACAACTTGAAATTTCATAACCATTTTATCTGGCAACGACTAGTCACTGATACTAAGTAGAGAGGGTTCCTAGTCATTCTCTTGCCATCTAAACATTTTAATACAAATCTAACCAAAGTTTAAAAGATACAAAGAAAAAAAACAAAGCAGGATGGGTAGAAGGAGCAGTGGAACGTCAAATACAATAGTACATCGAAGTATTCAGGAGCTCTGAAAATTGCAGTTGGCAATATTAACAACCAAATTGAACATGTCTGTGAAACATACTTCCTTATACACCCAAATTGATTAAAGGAGAATTAACCCCTGATTACAAATTTACTTATATTGGAAGGTGTAATATATTCCTACTTATTGGCCTAAATCATTTTCTCATAAGATATTAGAAAAGGGTATAAATAAAGATATTTCAACACCGGTATCGTCTCCTACTCATTTACATGGGGGCTGCCATTTTCTTGCTGATTTGGAGTTGTACATGAACCATTGAGAAATGTTCCAGTCAGGAAGATATTTTGAATGCAAATCCTAAATTGATTTTCTTCATTACATAAAATTCCATATGTGACGAAAAATATAAAGTGGGTGTTTACATGTAGTATAAAAATTGAATCTTTATAATGATGCTTTTAAATTGTCTGGTTTTGCTTAACAAAAATCTATTTCTTGGGTTTGCCAAACAGAGCAGAACATAATATATGCAGCATGCATTCTGACTTTTCAAGTGCATGATCCGAAAGCAGGTGAATGCATAGTTTGCCGCTATAGTTGCTCAGGGAAGAAGCATCCATAAAATTTGAATTAATTTGCTCTGTCCCATACGTCCAGTATCGAGAAAATAGATTTCTATTAAGGGAATATCGATTTTCAACAGAAATATATAAGGAAATCTTCAGTTTAAAAATAAATTGACATATCTAATCTATATTTTTAATCTCAAATGGGTTTTTAAATTTTGAAAAAGGCAATTGAGCATTTGGATTAAGAAAATTCTTGTACACATAAACAAAGAGGCAGCCCCCATGTGCTGCTAGCAGACGATACATATTGCTAGCAGATGGTAAATTTTGCTCAGAAAATCTTGATTCGTATCGATCTCGTATATTTTGACGCGAAGCCATAATAGTCTAACAAGTAGGAACAAGATGAATGCGACTGCGTCTCCTATATACCTCCGCCTAAATTCAGTTGATGGCTCAAACTGTCTAGAAATATTTGATAACGAGGCTAAAAACCAGTAATTTCATGTAATTTCATGTAAATTGACCTCTGTGACCTCTGACCTTTGACCTACTTACCCCAAAATCTAATCAGTTCATCTTTCTATGGGGATACATACTGGTACCAAGTTTGAAGTTCTCACCTCAGATAGTTCTTGAGATATCGCGGTAACGGTGCTAAAAACCAAGAATTTCATGTAATTTCATGTAAATTGACCTCTGTGACCTCTGACCTTTGACCTACTTACCCATGAATCTAATCAGTTCATTTCGTATGGGGATACATACTAGTACCAAGTTTGAGGTTCCTACCTCAAAATTAATGATTCTTCAGATATCGCGGTAACGAGAAGTGGGACGGACGCACGCACGCCGCACGCACGCACGGACGGACGGACGGACGGATGGACAACCCGAAAACATGATACCTACGGCACCCACCTTCGGTGGGCGGAGGCATAATAAATAACACCTTTGAACACTATCATCTTTATTTTTGAGCGTAATTCTCCTTTAAGTCTGTTTCTATCTCCTTCTAATGGATGGAGTCCATTCATTTCATTGCACGTGTAACTCCATAGTCATACCTCATTACAATACTTACAGCCACCCGAGACGGCCTAATCCATTAAAGATTCCTGGGATCAGAGACTGAATCTGGTTACCATTTAATTCTCTACGTACATAAAAAAACAGATGGAAAATTGAAACAACAATTAATACAAAAGGGGGAAAAAACTGAAGAAAGATATGTCATTCCATGCTTTAATTAACGTAAGAAGAAGTCTCCTACGATGTATAGCATTATCTACATCAATATTGTACCTATGAAAGCAGGGCAATGTATAGATCCCGATTGATTTTTAGATTTGTTTTCAGGCCGGATTTAGACAAAAATTTCAAAGGCTAAATAATATATATTTTTGTGTCATAATAAGAAATAACGAGGACAAGTGTACGGTTCCAATGTTTTTTTAATCATTTTCCTCGGCAGCTACCATTCACACCTACTATGCAGGGACTCTGAATGTGTAATTCAATGACAATATAAATTACCAACTGAATAAGTCCGTGAAATTTACTTGCTTTTTATACTCCCAGATTTAATAGGCTTGTTTCCATCCCCTTCTTCCTGATGGACCTAATTCATTTCATTTCACAAGGACAGGTATACAACTGATACTAAGTAAGAGAGGGTTCCTAGCCATTCTCTTGCCATCTAAACATTTTTAATACAAATCTAACCAAAGTTTAAAAGAATTAAGACAAAGAAAAAACAAAGCAGGATGGGTAGAAGGAGCAGTGGAACGTCAAATACAATATTACATCGAAGTATTCAGGAGCTCTGAAAATTGCAGTTGGCAATATTAACAACAAAATTGAACAAGTCGGTGAAACATACTTCATTATACACCAAAATTCCATAGTCATACCTCACTACAATACTTACAGCCACACGAGACGGCCTAATCCATTGAAGATTCCTGGGATGAGAGACTGAATCTGGTTACCATTTAAATCTCTACGTACATAAAAACAGAGGGAAAATTGAAACAACAATCAATACAAAGAGGAAAAAAAATAAGGATAGATATGTCATTCCATGCATTAATTAACGTAAGAAGAAATCTCCTACGATGTATAGCATTATCTACATCAATATTGTACCTCTGAAAGCAGGGCAATGTAGATCCCGATTGATTTTGGATTTGTTTTCAGGCCGGATTTAGACAAAAATCTAATTTCAAAGGCTAAATAATATATATTTTTGTGTCATAATAAGAAATAACGAGGACAAGTGTACGGTTCCAATGTTTTTTTAATCATTTTCCTCGGCAGCTACCATTCACACCTACTATGCAGGGACTCTGAATGTGTAATTCAACAGAGTGAATGGCAATATAAATTGCCAACTGAATAAGTCTGTGAAATTTACTTGCTTTTTATACACCCAGATTTAATAGGCTTGTTTCCATCCCCTTCTTTTTGATGGAGCTAATTCATTTCATTTCACAAGGACAGGTATAAAACTTTAAGAATTCATAACCATTTTATCTGGCAAAGCGACTAGTCACTCATACTAAGTAAGAGAGGGTTCCTAGTCATTCTCTTGCCATCTAAAATTTTTTAATAAAAATCTAGTCAAAGTTTAAAAGAGGACTAAGAAAAAACAAAGCAGGATGGGTAGAAGGAGCAGTGGAACGTTAAATACAATAGTACATCGAAGTATTCAGGAGCTCTGAAAATTGCAGTTGGCAATATTAACAACCAAATTGAACATGTCTGTGAAACATACTTCCTTATACACCCAAATTGATTAAGTCTGTTTCTATCTCCTTCTAATGGATAGAGTCAATTGATTTCATTGCACGTGTAACTCCATAGTCATACCTCATTACAATACTTACAGCCACTGGAGACTGAGTAATCCATTGAAGATTCTGGGATGAGAGACTGAATCTGGTTACCATTTAAATATCTACGTGCATAAAAACAGAGGGAAAATTGAAACAACAATCAATACAAAGAGGAAGAAAAAATGAGGACAGATATGTCATTCCATGCATTAATTAACGTAAGAAGAAGTCTCCTACGAATATATAGCATTATCTACATCAATATTGTACCTCTGAAAGCAGGGCAATGTATAGATCCCGACTGATTTTGGATTTGTTTTCAGGCCGGATTTAGACAAAAATCTAATTTCAAAGGCTAAATAATATATATTTTTTGTCATAATAAGAAGTAACGAGGACAAGTGTACGGTTCCAATGTTGTTTTTTTTAAATCATTTTCCTCGGCAGCTACCATTCATACCTACTGTGCAGGGACTCTCAATGTGTTATTCAATGACAATATAAATTACCAACTGAATAAGTCCGTGAAATTTACTTGCATTTTATACACCCAGATTTAATAGGCTTGTTTCCATCCCCTTCTTCCTCATGGAGCTAATTCATTTCATTTCACAAGGACAGTATACAACTTGAAATTTCATAACCATTTTATCTGGCAACGACTAGTCACTGATACTAAGGAAGAGAGGGTTCCTAGTCATTCTCTTGCCATCTAAACATTTTTAATAAAAATCTAGTCAAAGTTTAAAAGAGGACTAAGAAAAAACAAAGCAGGTTGGGTAGAAGGAGCAATGGAACGTTAAATACAATAATACATGGAAGTATTCAGGAGCTCTAAAAATTGCAGTTGGCAATATTAACAACCAAATTGAACATCTCTGTGAAATATACTTCCTTATACACCCAAATTGATCAAGTCTCAATTTATTTATTGCACGTGTAACTCCATAGTCATACCTCATTACAATACTTACAGGTAATTGAGACTGCCTAATCCATTGAAGATTCCTGGGATGAGAGACTGAATCTGGTTACCATTTAAATATCTACGTACATAAAAACAGAGGGAAAATTGAAACAACAATCAATACAAAGAGGAAAAAAATAGGAAAGGTATGCCATTCCATGCATTAATTAACGTAAGAAGAAGTCTCCTACGATATATAGCATTATCTACATCAATATTTTTATCCTGAAAGCATTGCAATGTATAGATCCCGATTGATTTTGGATTTGTTTTCAGGCCGGATTTAGACAAAATCTCATTTCAAAGGCTAAATAATATATATTTTTGTGTCATAATAAGAAATAACCAGGACAAGTGTACGGTTCCAATGTTTTTTTTTTAATCATTTTCCTCGGCAGCTACAATTCACACTACTGTGCAGGGACTCTGAATGTGTTATTCAATGACAATATAAATTACCAACTGAATAAGTCCGTGAAATTTACTTGCATTTTATACACCCAGATTTAATAGGCTTGTTTCCATCCCCTTCTTCCTCATGGAGCTAATTCATTTCATTTCACAAGGACAGGTATACAACTTGAAATTTCATAACCATTTTATCTGGCAACGACTAGTCACTCATACAAGGGAGAGAGGGTTCCTAGTCATTCTCTTGTCATCTAAACATTTTTAATAAAAATCTAACCAAAGTTTAAAAGAAGACAAAGCAAAAAACAAAGCAGGATGGGGGTAGGAGGAGCAGTGGAACGGCAAATACAATACTACATCGAAGTATTCAGGCGCTCTGAAAATTACAGTTGGCAATATTAACAACCAAATTGAACATGTCTGTGAAACATACTTCCTTATACACCCAAATTGATTAAGTCTGTTTCTATCTCCTTCTAATGGATAGAGTCCATTCATTTCATTGCACGTGTAACTCCATAGTCATACCTCATTACAATACTTACAGCCTCTCGAGACGGCCTAATCCATTGAAGATTCCTGGGATGAGAGACTGAATCTGGTTACCATTTAATTCTCTACGTACATAAAAACAGATGGAAAATTGAAACAACAATTAATACAAAGAGGGGAAAAAACTAAAGAAAGATATGTCATTCCATGCTTTAATTAACGTAAGAAGAAGTCTCCTACGATGTATAGCATTATCTACATCAATATTGTACCTATGAAAGCAGGGCAATGTATAGATCCCGATTGATTTTTAGATTTGTTTTCAGGCCGGATTTAGACAAAAGTTTAATTTCAAAGGCTAAATAATATACATTTTTGCGTCATAATAAGAAATAACGAGGACAAGTGTACGGTTCCAATGTTTTTTTTTTTTATCATTTTCCTCGGCAGCTACCATTCACACCTACTATGCAGGGACTCTGAATGTGTAATTCAATGACAATATAAATTACCAACTGAATAAGTCTGTGAAATTTACTTGCTCTTTATACACCCAGATTTAATAGGCTTGTTTCCATCCCCTTCTTCCTCATGGAGCTAATTCATTTCATTTCACAAGGACAGGTATACAACTTGAAATTTCAGAACCATTTTATCTGGCAGCGACTAGTCACTCATACTAAGTAAGAGAGGGTTCCTAGTCATTCTCTTGCCATCTAAACATTTTTAATGCAAATCTAACCAAAGTTTAAAAGAAGACAAAGAAAAAACAAAGCAGGATGGGTAGGAGGAGCAGTGGAACGGCAAATACAATACTACATCGAAGTATTCAGGCGCTTTGAACATTGCAGATCAATGGCAATATTAACAACCAATTTAAATATGTCTGTGAAACATACTTGCTTAAACACCCAAATTGATAGTCTCTTTTTATCTCATTCTACTTGATAGAGTCAATTGATTTCATTTCACGTGTAACTCCATAAGTCATACCTCATTACAATACTTACAGGTACTCGAGACTACGTAATTCATCGAAATTTCCGGGGATGAGAGATTGAATCTGGTTACCATTTAAATATCTACGTACATAAAAACAGAGGAAAAGTTGAAACAACAATCAATACAAAGAGGAAAAAAAAATAAGGAAAGGTATGTCATTCCATGCAATGAACATAAGAAGAAGTCTCCTACGATGTATTATCATTATTTACATCAATATTTTACCTCTGAAAGTAGGGCAATGTAGATCCCGACTGATTTTGGATTTGTTTTCACGCTGGATTTAGACAAAAATCTATTTTTAAGTGCTAAATGACATATTTTTGTGTCATAATAAGAAATAACGAGAACAGGTGCACGGCTCCAGTGTTTTTTAAATCATTTTCCGGCAGCTACCATTCACACCTACTATGCAGGGACTCTGAATGTGTAATTCAACAGAGTGAATGGCAATATAAATTGCCAACTGAATAAGTCTGTGAAATTTACTTGCTCTTTATACACCCAGATTTAATAGGGTTGTTTCCATCTCCTTCTTCTTGATGGAGCTAATTGATATGATTTCACAAGGACAGGTATACAACTTCTAATTTCAAAATTTTGTCTGGCAACAACTAGTCACTCATAATAAGTAAGATTGAATAAGTCCGTGAAATTTACTTTCTTTTTATACACCCAGATTTAATAGGGTTGTATCCATCTCCCTCTTCTTGATGGAGCTAATTCATTTCATTTCACAAGGACAGGTATACAACTTACACATTTCATAACCATTTTACCTGGCAACGACTAGTCACTCATACTAAGTAAGAGGGTTCCTAGTCATTCTCTTGCCATCTAAGTACATGGAAGTATTCAGGAGCTCTGAAAATTGCAGTTGGCAATATTAACAACCAAATTGAACATGTCTGTGAAACATACTTCCTTATACACCCAAATTGATTAAGTCTGTTTCTATCTCCTTCTAATGGATAGAGTCAATTGATTTCATAGCACGTGTAACTCCATAGTCATACCTATTTACAATACTCACAGGTAATGGAGACTGCCTAATCCATTGAAGATTCCTGGGATGAGAGACTGAATCTGGTTACCATTTAAATATCTACGTACATAAAAACAGAGGGGAAATTGAAACAACAATCAATACAAAGAGAGAAAAAAATAAGGAAAGGTATGTCATTCCATGCATTAATTAACGTAAGAAGAGTCTCCTACGATGTATAGCATTATCTACATTAATATTGTACCTCTGAAAGCAGGGCAATGTATAGATCCCGGTTGACTTTGTATTTGTTTTGAGACCGGATTTAGACAAAAATCTAATTTCAAAGGCTAAATAATATATATTTTTGTGTCATAATAAGAAATAACGAAGAGAAGTGTACGGTTCCAATGTTTTTTTTTCTCTCTCATTTTCCTCGGCAGCTACCATTCACATCTACTATATAGGGACCCTGAATGTGTAATTCAATGACAATATAAATTACCAACTGAAAAAGTCCGTGAAATTTACTTGCTTTTTATACACCCAGATTTAATAGGCTTGTTTCCATCCCCTTCTTCCTGATGGAGCTAATTCATTTCATTTCACAAGGACAGGTATACAACTTGAAATGTTATAACCATTTTATCTGGGAACGACTAGTCACTGATAAACAGTACTATAAAAATTATAGAGACTCTGAATGTGTACTTCAATGACAATATAAATTACGATTGGATAAGTGCGTGAAATTTACTTGCTTTTATACTCCCAGATTTAATAGGGTTGTTTCCATCTCCTTCTTCTTGATGGAGCTAATTCATTTCATTTCATAAGAACAGGTATACAACTTCAAATTTCATAACTACTTTATCTGGCAACGACTGGTCACTAAGTAAGAGAGGGTTCCTAGTCATTCTCTTGCCATCTAAACATTTTTAATAAAAATCTAATCAAATTTTAAAAGAAGATGAAGAAAAAAAAAACAAAGCAGGATGGGCAGAGGGAGCAATGGAACGTCTAATAAAATAGGTACATGGAAGTATTCAGGAGCTCTGAAAATTGCAGTTTAATGGCAACATTAACAACCAAATTGAATATGTCTGTGAAACATACTTGCTTATACACCAGGGCGGAGCCAGGATTTTGTATAAGGGGGGTGGGGGGCACAAATGCAGGTTGTCAACTTTTTATACACCCAGATTTAATAGGCTTGTTTCCATCCCCTTCTTCCTCATGGAGCTAATTCATTTCATTTCACAAGGACAGGTATACAACTTGAAATTTCATAACCATTTTATCTGGCAACGACTAGGCACTGATAATAAGTAAGAGAGGGTTCCTGGTCATTCTCTTGTCATCTAAACATTTTTAATACAAATCTAGTCAAAGTTTAAAAGAGGACTAAGAAAAAACAAAGCAGGATGGGTAGAAGGAGCAATGGAACGTCAAATACAATAATATACGGAAGTATTCAGGAGCTCTGGAAATTCAGTTCAATGGCAATATTAACAACCAAAAGTCTGTGAAACATACTTGCTTATAAAAAAGGGGCGGATCCAGGATTTTGTATGGGGGGGGGGACACGAATGCAGGTTAATCAACTTCGACCCTATTTCTTTGGTCTTGCCAGCTCTAAAAAATTCGTTCACGGGGGGGGGGGGGGGGGGGGGGGGTGGTTATGGGGTCCAGTTATAAAAAAAAGTTTTCATTCTAAAAGGGGGGGGGGGGGCACATTCCAAAAAGGGGCAGATCCTTTCACTATGAACACGATGACAAAGAGAGCGGACAATTACACAATAGCTCTATTAGACAAAAGGACATCCCTTCACTGCTATTATGTGACACCTGTTCTACATATTTTTGCAGGATAGCAATGAATAGATGTTCTTTTGTTAACCAGTGCAATTTCGAAGGGTACAATGAGGAGCTGCATAAATTGTCCGCTTCTTTATTCGTCATGTTCATAGTGTTTATGGTAAAAATGCATACTTTCCTTCCAAAGGGGGGGGGGGGGGGTAATCCGGATGTGCCACCCCCCCCCCCTCCCCAAAATTGATTAAGTCTGTTTCTATCTCCTTCTAATGGATAGAGTCAATTGATTTCAGTACACGTGTAACTCCATAGTCATACCTCATTACAATACTTACAGACCCGGAGACTGCTTAATCCATTGAAGATTCCTGGGATGAGAGACTGAATCTGGTTACCATTTAATTCTCTACGTAGAAAAAAACAGAGGGAAAATAGAAACAACAATCAATACAAAGAGGGAAAAAAATAAGGATAGATATGTCATTCCATGCATTAATAAACATAAGAAGAATTCTCTACGATGTATAGCATTATCTACATCCATTGTAGCTCTGAAAGCAGGGCAATGTAGATCTCGACTGATTTTGGATTTGTTTTCAGGCCGGATTTAGACAAAAATCTAATTTCAAAGGCTAAATAATATATGTTTTTGTGGCACAATAAGAAATAACGAGGACAAGTGTATGGCTCAGTGTATTATCATTTTCCCTGGCAGCTACCATTCACATCTACACTGTAAAAAATAACTGTAAAACTACAGGTTTCCTGGCCCTGGAATTACAAGTTATTGCCGTCATTTCAATTTTACAGGCTTTATCCTGTAGAACAACAGAAGTTTGTTGGTTTACCGGAAATCAGCATTTATTTTCAATTAAAAAACACCGTTAAAAAAACATTGGCTCATATTTTAAAAAGTTACCCTGTTAAATTACCAATATGTGGGAAAACACTCATATGAATATTCATGAATTTTAAGTAGGCGTTATGGTTTGGGGTTGCCCGATTTAGTAACTGTCACAAAAGGAATAAAAAAAACTATAAGGTGCATATAAAAGATTGCATTAAACGTATACAAACGTATCAAACTGGGCGTTGTGGCGTGCGCCTGTAATCCAGCTACCAGTGGAAGTTATAAACTGATTCAGCGGACCCAGGTTCGAAACTGAGTCCGTCTTTCGGATGGTGACGTTAAAGGTCGGTCCCAGACGTAAATAATCATATCTGATTGATACACGTCTGTAAAAACCCAATACACACACACACGTATACAACTGGGCGTTGTGGCGTGCGCCTGTAATCCAGCTACCAGTGGAAGTTATAAACTGATTCAGCGGACCCAGGTTCGAGACTGAGTCACGTCTTTCGGATGGTGACGTTAAAGGTCGGTCCAGACGTAAATAATCATATCTGATTGATCACGTCTGTAAAAGCCAATTACACAGTATACAACTGGGCGTTGTGGCGTGCGCCTGTAATCCAGCTACAGTGGAAGTTGTAAACTGATTCAGCGGACCCAGGTTCGAGACTGAGTCACGTCTTTCGGATGGTGACGTTTAAAGGTCGGTCCCAGACGTAATAATCATATCTGATTGATACACGTCTGTAAAAACCCAATTACACACACAACACACACGTATAGCCCATGGACATGCGTATATTATAATTGTACCTTATAATATAGTGCAATAAATCGGAAAAAAATATATAAAAAAGAATTCGACTCGTCATTATCCTCATTATTTTTTATACGAAAGTTTGATGGGAAACACTTCGCAGAGGCAGGTGAGCCAGTTCAAACCCGAAGACATTGGCCGGGAAAGCGAACCCACCTCAACAAAGTGGACATGAGGCCAAGTAAGTATATGGATCGTCAGTGGCGCAGATAATCTATGAAGATTGAAGAGCGCCATCATGCTCCAACAACAACACATTTAAATAGTCATAATTGACTGCATAAGCCTTTAAACAAAACAAAACAAAACGCGTGCGCCTGTAATGTAGCTACCAGTGGAAATTATAAACTGATTCAGCGGACCCAGGTTCGAGAACTGAGTTACGACTTTCGGATGGTGACGTTAAAGGTGGGTCCCAGACGTTTAAATAATCTTACATCTTATATGATTGATACACGTCTGTTAAAAACCCAATTACACACACACACACACGAATTAACTAGAATAGGATAACATAAAGCATGGCTATACACTAATAACTGTAAAAATACAGACTTTTTGGCTTTCCTTGAGACTAACTACAGATTATTTTAAATTTACAAAAAAAAAAGGGAAATATTTTTTACAGACTGTAGTTTTACATGAGGCTGTAAAATAACGTGCACTCCTGGCGTTTCGACTGCAGGAAATTTCCTGTAAAAATACCCACATATTTTTTAACAGTGTACTATATAGAGATTCTGAATGTGTACTTCAATGACAATATAAATTACCGATTGGATAAGTCCGTGAAATTTACTTGCTTTTTACTCCCAGATTTAATAGGGTTGTTTCCATCTCCTTTTCTTGATGGAGCTAATTCATTTCATTTCATAGGAACTGGTATACAACTTGAAATTTCATAACTACTTTATCTGGCAACGACTGGTCACTCATACTAAGTAAGTAAGAGAGGGTTCCTAGTCATTCTCTTGCCATCTAAACATTTTAATATAAAAATCTAATCAAATTTTAAAAGATGATGAAGAAAAAACAAAGCAGGATGGGTAGAGAGAGCAATGAAACGTCTAATACAATAGGTACATGGAAGTATTCAGGAGCTCTGAAAATTGCAGTTCAATGGCAACATTAACAACAAAAGTGAATATGTCTGAGAAATACTTGCTTATACAGCAGGGGCGGAGTTAGGATTTTGTATAAGGGGGGGGGGGGGCACAATCGAAAAAAATGGCAGATCCTTAGATCCTTTATGGTCAAAATGCATACTTTTCTTCGAAGGGGGGGGGGGGGCACGATCCGGATGTGCCCCCCTTGATCCACCACTGTATACACCCAAATTGATGAAGTCTGTTTCTATTTCCTTTTTCTTGATAGCGTGAATTGCAATGGAGCGCCAAATACAATAGTATATGGATATTCATGAAGCTCTGAAAATTGCAGTTTAATGGCAATATTAACAACCAAATTGAACATGTCTGTGAAACATACTTGCTATACACCCAGATTGATTAAGTTTAATTAATTTTCTCGAGGACAGGTATACAAATTCAAATTTGTATAATTAATAATATCTGACAACTAGAAAGAGGGGTTTCCCAGTCATCCGCTTTTCATCCTACAATTTTCGTTAAAATCTAATGCTTATACACCCAGATTGATTAAGTCTGTTTCAATCTCCTTCTAATGGAAAGAGTCCATTCATTTCATTGCACGTGTAACTCCATACCTCATTACAATACTTACAGACTCCGGAGACTGTCTAATCCATTGAAGATTCCTGGGATGAGAGACTGAATCTGGTTACCATTTAAATATCTACGTACATAAAAGCAAAGGAAAATTGAAACAACAATCAATACAAAGAGGAAAAAAATAAGGAAAGGTATTCATTCCATGAATTAATTAACGTAAGGAGAAGTCTCCTACGATATATAACATTATCTACGTTAATATTGTACCTCTGAAAGCAGGCAATGTATAGATCCCCATTATTTTGGATTTGGTTTCAGGCGGATTCAGACAAAAATCTCGTTAAAAAAGGTAAATAATATAGTCATAGCAAGAAATAACGAGGACAAGTGTACGGCTCCACTGTTTTGTTTTTTTTGTTTTTATTTTTCATTTTCCCCGGCAGCTACCATTCACATCTTACTATATAGGGACCCTGAATTGTGTAATTCAATGACAATATAAATTACCTATTGAATAAGTCCGTGAAATTTACATGCTTTTTATACACCAGATTTAATAGGGTTGTTTCCATCTCCTTCTTCTTGATGGAGCTAATTCATTTCATTTCATAAGAACAGGTATACAACTTGAAATTTCATAACTACTTTATCTGGAAACGACTGGTCACTATACTAAGTAAGAGAGGGTTCCTAGTCATTCTCTTGCCATCTAAATATTTTTAATAAAAATCTAATCAAATTTTAAAAGAAGATGAAGAAAAAACAAAGCAGGATGGGTAGAGGGAGCAATGGAACGTCTAATACAATAGGTACATGGAAGTATTCAGGAGCTCTGAAAATTGCAGTTCAATGGCAACATTAACAACCAAATTGAATATGTCTGTGAAACATACTTGCTTATTACACCAGGGGCGGAATCGGATTTTGTATAAGGGGGGGGGGGGCACAAATGCAGGTTTGTCAACTTTTGGAAAAGTCAGACCCGTACAATCGAAAAAAAATGGCAGATCCTTAGATCCTTTATGGTCAAAATGCATACTTTTCTTCGAAGGGGGGGGGGGGGGGAGTGGGGGGGGGGGCACGATCCGGATGTGCCCCCTTGATCCACCACTGTATACACCCAAATTGATGAAGTCTGTTTCTATCTCCTTTTTCTTGACAGAGTCAATTGCAAATGGAGCGCCAAATACAACAGTACATGGATATTCTGAGCTCTGAAAATTGCAGTTTAATGGCAATATTAACAACCAAATTGAACATGTCTGTGAAACATACTTGCTTATACACCAGTTTAATTAATTTTCTCGAGGACAGGTATTACAATTTCAAATTTGTATAATTAATAATATCTGACAACTATCAAGATGGGTTTCCAGTCATCGCTTTTCATCCTACAATTTTCGTTAAAATCTAATGCTTATACACCCAGATTGATTAAGTCTGTTTTGTCTCCTTCTAATGGATAGAGTCCATTCATTTCATTGCACGTGTAACTCCATAGCCATACGTCATTTCCATACTTACAGACTCCAGAGACTGCATAATCCATTGAAAGATTCCTGGGATGAGAGACTGAATCTGGTTACCATTTAATTCTCTACGTACATAAAAACAGAGGGAAAATTGAAACAACAATCAATACAAAGAGAAAAAAAATAAGGAAAGGTATGTCATTCCATGCATTAATTAACGTAGGAAGAAATCTCCTGCGATATATAGCATTATCTACATCAATATTGTACCTCTGAAAGCATTGCAATGTTAGATCCCGACTGATTTTGGATTTGTTTTAGGCCGGATTTAGACAAAATCTAATTTAAAGGCCAAATAATATATATTTTGGTGTCATAGTAAGAAATAACGAGGACAAGGTACGGCTCCACTGTTTTTGTTTTTGTTTTTTTCATTTTACCCCGCAGCTACCATTCACATCTACTATATAGGGACCCTGAATGTGCAATTCAATGACAAAAATTACCAATTGAATAAGTCGTGAAATTTACTTGCTTTTATTACTCCCAGATTTAATGGGGTTCTTTCCATCTCCTTCTCTTGATGGAGCTAATTCTTTTCATTTCATAAGAAAGGTATACAACTTCAATGTCATAACTACTTTATCTGGCAACGACTGGTCACTCATACTAAGTAAGAGGGGGTTCCTAGTCATTCTCTTGCCATCTAAACATTTTTAATAAAAATCTAATCAAATTTTAAAGAAGATGAAGAAAAAAACAAAGCAGGATGGGTAGAGGGAGCAATAGAACGTCTAATACAATAGATATATGGAAGTATTCAGGAGCTCTGAAAATTGCAGTTCAATGGCCACATTAACAACCAAATTGAATATGTCTGTGAAATATACTTGCTTATACACCAGGGGCGGAGTCAGTATTTTGATAAGGGGGGGGGGGGGGGCACAAATGCAGGTTTGTCAACTTTTTGGAAAAGTCAGACCCGTATTTCTTTGGTCTCGCCAGCTCTCGGAAACTCGCTCGGTGGGGTGGGGGGGGGGCACTATCCAGATGTGCCCCTTCAACCACCACTGTATACCACCCAAATTGATGATGTCTGTTTCTATCTCCTTTTTCTTGATAGAGTCAATTGCAATGGAGCGCAAATACAATAGTACATGGATATTCATGAGCTCTGAAAATTGCAGTTTAATGGCAATATTAACAACCAAATTGAACATGTCTGTGAAACATACTTGCTTATACACCCAGATTGATTAAGTTTAATTAATTTTCTCGAGGACAGGTATACAATTTCAAATTTGTATAATTAATAATATCTGACAACTAGCAAGAGGGTTTCCCAGTCATCGCTTTTCATCCTACAA
>CM046864.1:185517-335341 GCA_025617745.1 Heliocidaris erythrogramma | reverse complement strand
TCACCCCCAGGATCGACGCCCCTGCTCACCGCCAGGCTGAGCTTAGAAGGGATAATTATTAGAAGAAAATAATTCGGTCGCAAAATCTCATGGTACTTGCATATATTTATTCAAGGTCTTTGATATATTTGCACCTCGAATATGGATATTTGAATAAGAAAGCTTTTATCAATTTCCAAATTTTTAGGGGACTTCAAAAGCTCGGTTCCTGAACCACATTGGGAATTTTAACTGAGGACAAAATGCATAAGAAAAATACATAAGAAATGTAGACCCACAAAAGAAAGTTATGCAAGCTATGAAGCACATGAAATGCATTCAGGAATTTTTAAAGCATATCCAATTCTTCATCTTAAAAAAACCCAAAACAAAACTTCGCCAAATAAAATCTATATTAAATTCTATCGACAAAGCAGATGTAATTCTGATTCAGATACAGAAATGTGCATAATTATGAGACACTTGCTCCGGCGAGTTCTTCGTGGTCAATATTCTACACTTAGCCAAACCGAATTCTTATTACTTCAACCCTGGACCAAACGCTATATACATTACCCAAACCTTAACCCTAACCCTAAACCCAACCTAACCTAAACCCCCAACTGGAACTTTAACTCTAACCCAATCTCTTTGATGAAATAAAGGGCGGAGCAATCGTCTATGTATGAAAAGTCAGAAGACCATAAGATTAAAGCGTAATGGAATTATTATAAAGAAACGAGGCTTACCTGACAGAAATGCAAGGATGATGACACGAACTGATTGACTGTCGTAACATTAGCTGTAGAACCTATAGTCAAACTCATATAGATATAAAAACTGAATATTAAATGAGTGATAAGATAAGAGGAATGCAGTTTTGTACTAATATTGACTGAACAAGGGTCAATCGTTATAGATATATACAGCGCGTCCCAGAAAAATGTTAACAGTCAGAAAAAAGTCTTCCCAAAGAAATATTTCAAAATATTTAAAGCAAAATCTCATACCTATGCATAGCTTATTAGTCTCTTCTATTAAACATTGGCGAATCCAGGAAATTGAAATAGGGAGTATCCCCCTCCCACGGTAAGGACTTTTTCAAAGATTCATGTGCGAAAGTCGCATTTTAAGAGCACTTTAAGAGCTCCTGGATCGGGAACACCGGCTAAATCCGGTTCAAGTAGTGGGGGGGGGGGGGGGGGGTATGATAGCAATATTGAGCTGAAATTTCCAAAGTTTTGGGGCACCGATAATCAAGGGCTATTTCGGGGAAAAAAGGGTACTTACAACGGGAAAAATATACTATCTGTAAACATTGGCATATATACCCAACAGATTGCATTTGTAGGGATTTCAGTTATATTTCTCTCTTACATGCTCTAATGTGATTTCAGTTCAATTCATTTTTTCAGTTTCAGAACATTTATTTCCAACTTTTCAATATAAGTGTAGAAAATAATAAATTAGCCAAAAAATGTACATGTGTGTTTAACAAAAATACGATATAATACACATTCATGTGGTACATACATAGTTGGAGGACACACCTCTAAAAGCATAAAAAGCTCGAGGCGAGGGTGCCCTTAGTAACATAATACATAATATTACATAATAAATATATAAAAAGAAAATAACTACATACAAAAAAAAGAGAAAAAGATAAAACATTCCTAGAGCTTAATTGGAGGGGAAAAAAGAAAAGGGAAAGAGAGCGAAAAAAGAGAGAGAAAGAGGGAAAAGGGGGGAAGGATGGAGGTGCAATTTACATAAAATGAGTACGGAGAAGAGATGTATTCACGAAGAAGCAGAGAGAAGAGAGGGAGAGAATAGACCCAATGGAGGGTTGGGAAGAATATTAAACCATATTATTTGTAAGATGAAGTGAATTTGTTTTTATCCTTCTTGAGAAGCTGGCAAGGGATGCGGAGTATTTTATTGTGTTAGGGATAACGTTCCACAGCTTAGGTCCCGAGTACCGGATGTTATGTTGGAATAATAAGGTTCTGTGCTTGGATAAATGGATGTGATTTGCGTGTCTGGTTTCGTATTTATGAATAGTAGAATTTAATTGAAAAAGGTTACAAAATTTGTCAGGAAACAAATTGTTTGTACATCTGAATACATAAAAATGCTTTGTTGATGTTTATTTATATCGGAAAATTTTAGTATGTTTAATTGTTTGAACAAATGGTCGACGTGACCAAGCTAGGTTGCAATATGATAGATATGGGAGGATAAGAGAAGTGTAAAGCATACGGAGGATGTTGTTTGGTAAACTATTCCACAGTCTAGAAATAATGCCAATGTTTTTAGAGACTTTGCTTTCTTTTTCAAGAATATGTTTTTTCCAAGACATCAATGTCTATCAATGTCTATCAACTATCAATGTGCACACCTAGAAATTTTGTGTTTTCAAATCTAGGTAGTAATACGTTGTCGAGATATATGGAAATGCTGTCTAAATCAGTGTTTTTATTGTTGTGAAAGATCATATAGTCACATTTGTTTAGATTGACAGTTTATTAGCCTTAAACCACTCGCATCAAAGTTTGCAGTTGGGTTTGATGCCCTGCATATTAATGTGCGAGCGAGCGAAGCAATGGAGCAATTTTTAAAAGATCTATGAGGCTGCATGGTGATCAATAACATTTTATAAAGAAGAAAAACGCAGTTCTGAAATATTTTGAACACAGTCTCGGCACGAGAGACTGCAAGGACCTCTAATAAGTAACAGAACAATATCAAATATAAATGTGAGCGAGCTTAGCGAGCGAACTCTGACGAAATTAAATTAAAGTTGCTCTAAATCGCTATAAATTAGGGGCACAAATTATGGAGGAAGAAAAAAAGGGGCCCTTATCAAGAACGAAAATGGCACTTATCAGAAAAGAAAAGGAGCAGGAATGTGTCATATTAAGTAGAGCATTTATCAGTAACATGTGGTATTTGTCGCACATGAATACTGGTACTTAACCACAGGTGAAAAAAGGCATTTATGAGAATGGAAAAGGGGCATTTTCTTTATAAAGGAAGAGGGGCTCTTATCAGAACGAATAAGTGTATTTCCTAGAAAGAAAAGGAATCCGTGTCAAAATGAATTAAGGGGGACTTATCAGAGGTGTAAAGAGTGTAAAGAGATGGAAAGTGTTATTTAGCAGAAGGCAAAATGGGCATTGTCAAATTAGAACGGGCACCTCTAAAATTTGAATAGAGGCCATTGCCACAAGTTGAAGATGCACTTATCAATTCCTGAAATACTGGGAACACTGTACACCCCACACTTCAACAGCGCCTGATTTCAAATAATCCTAAAATTTCTCTAAAGAGTTGATCCGGGGGCAAGAAGACTCATGAACTTGTAAAAGATGACTATAGATAGACTGTCATTTGTCGCCAAAACCACTGACCCGTCTCCGTGGTCTGGTCGTTAAGGCCTTAGCGTTCTAAGCCAACGACCCGGGTTCGATTCCCGGCGGAGACATTTTTTCAACCTTTGCAAAAAAATTTAAAAATTAAAAAAACAGCTCTGGGGAACTTTGATTTAAGTTACGCAACCATTATTCTCTCATTTTCTTTCACATTGTATTTATTTCCACGAGAGTTGTCAAAGCTGTTGTTTATGTTATTTCCTTACAATTATATATATATATATATATAATATACTAGAAGAAGCAGCACATGGACATCCATGGGCGCTAGCTGTGTTTATGATTAATCATCGTACCGTATATTTGTCACAATAATCGAGTGAATGAAAAGAAAAGTCGGGTAAAGTGATTTTTTTACCAAGAAGTATTTACATCATATTAATATGTGTTATTTATTCATCTCTTAGAAGTTCTGAAGAAATAATAATAATAATAATAATATTCTGTTCTTGTATAGCGCATGTCACATTATGATATAACGTCTCTATGCGCTTCCAAAGGACTTTTGGATATTATTACCCCGGCTTTAGCCGAGCTGCCATGATAGGCGCTAAAGCATTCAAGGAATAAATCCTACCGGGTGCCCATTTACTTCACCTGGGTGGAGAGTGGCAAATGTAGATGAATGTCTTGCCAAAGGACATTAGCGCCGTGGCGGGATTCGAACCGCGAACCATGTGAGCCACAGTCCGGTGACGTATCCACTAGACCACGACACCTCTGAAAACACATTTTCATCTTGATGAAGACTAAATGACGATTGCTTTACTTTATGAATGACTTAATAATGATTTTATTTATGTTACGTCGGCCCTGTGGCCTGTGGATGACACACGATCTCATTTACACCAGGCCGGGATTCTCACACATAAAGCATGGATAGATTTAGAGTAGTATATCCATAGTATATCCACAGGCGTAGCTAGGATTTTTCAATGGGGGGGGGGGGGGGGGGGGGGGGGCAGACGGTCCCCAGGGGGTGGGTGCAGGGAGGGGGAAGTTTTCCCGCGCGTTTTATGGAAAATTTGGCTAGTAGCCCTAGCACTTTTTTTCTAGGAGGAAAGTTATTTCAACGTCCCGACTACTTTTTAGTTATGCTTTTTTTTAGTTGCTGAATAGGAGGGGACATGGCTCCCTGTGCCCCCTGTCTACGCCAGTGAGTATATCCTTGCATAGAGCTAGAGGGAGCGATTTGATCTTGTCATGTTTCTGTGGTTTAATACTGAAGAGAAATTGAGGCCATGAAAACATAGCATGCGTAATTAGCGGTACGTCCCGTGTGAAGGATACAAAAATGAGAAAAAAAATGAATTTATTGTTATTTTCTTTTTGATGGGGATTATTGCCCCCTTTTATATGGGTCTTGGGAGGACCGACGGATATATATATAGTACAAATTTTAATAGGCTGGAAAGTGTGGCTTAGTGACTTAGCTGGACTGTCTGTTTCGGCCGAAGCCTCATCAGCAACTAAATCAACTTATACAATGTTTATTATATATATATATATATATATATATATATATATATATATATATATATATAAATACAAATGTGAAAGAAATTGCGAGAATAACGTTGCGTAGCTCAATCAAAGTTCCCCAGAGCTGTCCTCCCTTTTTGAAATTTTTGCAAAGGCTGAAAAAATGTCTCCGCCGGGAATCGAACCGGGTCGTTGGCTTAGAACGCCAATGCCTTAACCACTAGACCAGACGGGTTAGTGGTCTAGTGGTCCGTGGTCTAGTGGTTAAGGCATTGGCGTTCTAAGCCAACGACCCGGGTTCGATTCCCGGCGGAGACATTTTTTCAGCCTTTGCAAAAATTTCAAAAAGGGAGGACAGCTCTGGGGAACTTTGATTGAGCTACGCAACGTTATTCTCGCAATTTCTTTCACATTTGTATTTATTTCCACGAGATTTGCCAAAGCTGTTGTATATGTTAAATTCCTTACACTTGTTAATAATTATTCTAATGTATACATGTATTCAAAGCATTCGCTTGGATCCAGCTGAGGCACGCGGCTTGTCTTTGTTCAAAACTCACCTGCCCCCGACAAAGGAATTAATTAATAAGGTTGAGGATTTGTCAATCTGTCGGTTAACTGAATCTGGTGTCGCCGAAACCACTAACCCGTCTCTGTGGTCTAGTGGATAAGGCATTGGCGTTCTAAGCCAACGACCCGGGTTCGATTCCCGGCGGAGACATTTTTTCAGCCTTTGCAAAAATTTCAAAAAGGGAGGACAGCTCTGGGGAACTTTGATTGAGCTACGCAACGTTATTCTCGCAATTTCTTTCACATATAGATATATATATATATATATATGTATATATATATATACACTAAAGGAAAAAAGAAACTTATAAAAGTTCAAGAGATCACCAAATTAAATTCTCTGCATGGAAATGTACCAAATTTGGATATAATGTTGATTCAATGCATGGCTTTAAATGACAGTCAATAACAAAAAGTTTTCTTCAATGCCACAAAAGAAATGTGCACTGAAACAAAGGACTCTCTAATCCCAAAGTCACAAAGATAAACTGCAGTCTTGTACACCATATGCATGTCAATGAATGAAACAAAAGAATTTCAAAAGGGATTTGCACCCCTCGAGCAAGAGGATATTGATGTTCTGCCATGGTTCGCCCGTTCACCAGACCTTTCCCCAATTGAACATCTCTGGGAAGAGCTTGGTCGACGTGTGTCAAGGCGTGACAATCAACCCATCAATAGGGAGACGCTCATTGCAGCACTGCAAGAGGAATGGAACAATGTTCCCCAGGCTACCATCGCGAATCTGATCGGAAGCATGCGAAGACGGTGTACAGCTTGCCAGCAAGCTAGAGGTGGACATACTGGCTATTAATCTGTTTGGATATGAACTTGCAAATCCCTTTTGAAATTCTTTTGTTTCATTCATTGACATGCATATGGTGTACAAGGCTGCAGTTTGTCTTTGTGACTTGGGGATTAGAGAGTCCTTTGCTTCAGTGCACATTTCTTTTGTGGCATTGAAGAAAACTTTTTGTTATTGACTGTCATTTAAAGCCATGCATTGAATCAACATTATATCCAAATTTGGTACATTTCCATGCAGAGAATTTAATTTGGTGATCTCTTGAACTTTTATAAGTTTCTTTTTTCCTTTAGTGTATATACGTTTTCCCTGACGAAGGGGGAGGACCCCCGAAAATTTGGAGAATAAAATTTCTGTAATTGGCAATCAATGCATTTCAGTCATCCTTTATTTATATATATATATATATATATATATAGCACAAAACAATCCATACATTCCTTTGTTGCGTCATTTATTAGTGCTCACTTTACGCGTCCAGCTTTTCTTTTTTTACTTGTATCATGGCTACTCTTGCGTGTTTTTTGCATATTATTGTTTGAAATTACGCACCAACTTTTCCTTCCTTTGTGGCGTCACTACCTAGCGCTTACATCATGCGTCGAGCTTACTTTTATTATGTTTTATTATTTGTATCTTGGCAGCTTATGCGTCTTCTTAAATTTTTGCATCAAATTGTTTATTTTCAGTCTTACTTTGATAAAGGTCTTTGACCGAAAAGTCAGTCCAAATTTTTGGCTCCTGCGGTGTTTTTATTTGACTCCCGAGTATTTATTTACTCTTTCTTCGATATCTACTGTTTACACACCGACGCAGAACTTTCATATTATATATATATATATATATATAGCAAACAATTATGTTGAAATAAAAACACCGCAAGACGTAAATTTTACGTCTTGCGGTGTTTTTATTCAACATAATTGTTTGCTATCTATTTCAACACACCGACGCAGAACCTTCTTGATTTGTTTACGATATTATATATATATATATACTGTATATTCATGTTAATGTATACCATTGAAACGAAGGGATACCGTTAACTTCAAAGGACGGATTTTCAAGTTGAATGTATATATGAACACGATGAATTTGGTTTCCTGTTTTTTTTTTAATTTGAATGCTCGGATTCTTAATTTGAATTTGAAATTTCGTTAATTTGAATGCAACAAAATGACTTTGAGTGACCAAATTATCAAATTAGCAGGGAGCATGGACCTATATTTAATAATAATGTTACTTTAGATATTGTGGTCGTCAATCTTGGGGGTCCCTCAAAATAGAATAAATTGTACAACTTGTTTATCAAACACCTCTCCCAAGGAAGGGTCGGTGCCTTTATAGTGTTCGATTTGTATTCATTAGTGCCTTTTCAATTGAGTGCTTCCTGTATGGGGTATCTACTCGGGACCTGATCTTAAGTTTAAAATACAATTTCTACTTTAAATATTATGAGCGTCAATCTTGGGGGTCCCTCAAAATAGAATCAATTGTACAACTTGTTTATCAAACACCTCTCCCAAGGAAGGGTCGGTGCCTTTATAGTGTTCGATTTGTATTCATTATTGCCTTTTCAATTGAGTGCTTCCTGTATGGGGTATCTACTCGGGACCTGATCTTAAGTTTAAAATACAATTTCTACTTTAAATATTATGAGCGTCAATCTTGGGGGTCCCTCAAAATAGAATAAATTGTACAACTTGTTTATCAAACACCTCTCCCAAGGAAGGGTCGGTGCCTTTATAGTGTTCGATTTGTATTCATTATTGCCTTTTCAATTGAGTGCTTCCTGTATGGGGTATCTACTCGGGACCTGATCTTAAGTTTAAAATACAATTTCTACTTTAAATATTATGAGCGTCAATCTTGGGGGTCCCTCAAAATAGAATCAATTGTACAACTTGTTTATCAAACACCTCTCCCAAGGAAGGGTCGGTGCCTTTATAGTGTTCGATTTGTATTCATTATTGCCTTTTCAATTGAGTGCTTCCTGTATGGGGTATCTACTCGGGACCTGATCTTAAGTTTAAAATACAATTTCTACTTTAAATATTATGAGCGTCAATTTTGGGGGTCCCTCAAAATAGAATCAATTGTACAACTTGTTTATCAAACACCTCTCCCAAGGATGGGTCGATCCTTAGAGTTCGATTTGTGTTCATTATTGGCTTTTCAATTGAGTGCCTCCTTTATGGGGTATCTACTCGGGACCTGATCTTCGTTTAAAATACAATTTCTTATTCACCATGCCCTGCATGGATTGGGGGCGGGTATTATATCTAATACAGTGTACTAATGTGTGTTAAGCTGCCATCGCGCATAGTAATAGTTGCATGTCAGATGTGAAATATTTTTTTTCATGTGAAGGGACCTAAATTATGACGTTTATACATAAACCAATAAGTACTTAGGTTATCTAACATGTAATACTGTAGATTTAATTTTTGATTGTAGGCCTATTTAGCTCTGCTTGTTTGTATCAGCTGGAGCAACCCCATCGCCGCTCCCAGGGCCATGCACTATGAACATGGCAAACAGAGAAGCGGACAAAATATACAGCTTCTCATTGTACCTTCCACGCTTGCTCTGGTAGACAATGGAACATCCCTTCATTGCTATTATGTAAAAATGTGTAGAACAGGTGTCACATGCATATTCACCTGTTCTACTTATTTTACATAAAAGCAATGAAGGGATCTTCTTTTGTCTACCAGAACAATTGTGGAGGGTACAATGAGGAGCTGTATATTTTGTCATCGTGTTCATAGTGATGGATATGTAACGCAGTCGGATCACAAAAGAAAAGAGAGAGAGAGAGAGATTACAACAAGCTCATAAATGTATTCAAAGTTTCATGATCTCCTCCACTACAATGGTTACTAGTGTAGCCACCAGAATTCAACACTGGGGACTTGTTTGTCATAGCAACAACTGTTGTATTCATCATGCAAAAAACAATACCAGGTATGTGCAGTTAGCAAGACACAAACCTTCTCAGTTTGAGATAGTTGAACTACATAATGTTTTCATCTTCAAAAGTATAATGTGTCATTGTGAAGATGAAAACATTCTTTCTTTCAAACTTATGTCTATAGATATTAATTTCTTTCATAATAACCGAAAACTGTTTTGATGGACATGCTACATATAGGCCACTCTTTTTCTCATATACCATACAAAAGTTGCTATGGGTTCAAACTAACAAATAACACAAGACAATTTATGTAACATAATGATTCTGCAGGGAGCGATCTTGGAGCTTCTTCATCGCCTATCAGTTAATTCGCAGCCTTTTTGAACACTTGCAAGGTAATGTTTGGTTATGTATGATCCCCATTTGACATCAATTGTTTTTTCGTTTTTCAGGATTGTATGAAAAGATAGGACTGAGAAAAATCTATCAATAAAAGTCAAACATTTCAAGCTTAGTTTTTGAAAGGAGAAAAATGAGACAAACAGGAGTGTGTGTGGGTGTGTGTGTGTTGGGGGTCAAAATAATTAGTCGAATTTTCTCGAGCGAACACACACACACACACACACGCACGCACACATTGATTAATTTCTAATTTTGTCCTTGTATTTTTGTTTTTTGTTTTGTTTTGTTTTTTTTTGTTTTGTTTTGTTTTGTGTTGTTTTTTTTTTGGGGGGGGGGGGGGGTTTACGCCCGTGTAACATTAATTTACCTTTGATAATAAACACACACACACACAAATATTTTGGGTCTCTGTAGGATCGATTTTGTTTGCCTTTATTTTTTTTATATCAAGGAATTATAGGCCTAAATACTTTTAAATCATGAGAAACGTGTAACAGCGAGAAATGTGTAACATCGAAAGTGAATAATTGCCTCGACAGGATAATACATGAATAAGTTCACTTCCAATAGTGTTCTAAGAGTACATTAAAACGTTGATTAATTCAATAATATTTTATGAGATTAATAATATAAGGATGCTTGAAAAACAAACTCGTTAAAAGTCGTGGTCTAGTGGATACGTCACCGGACTGTGGCTCACATGGTTCGCGGTTCGAATCCCGCCACGGAGCTAATGTCCTTTGGCAAGACATTCATCTACATTTGCCACTCTCCACCCAGGTGAAGTAAATGGGTACCCGGTAGGAAGAAATTCCTTGAATGCTTTAGCGCCTATTATGGCAGCTCGGCTAAAGCCGGGGTAATAATATTCTGCGCCTCTGAATAGGAAACTAGATAGAAGGCGTATCTTAAATGCTATATATTATTATTATTAGTATAGGCAGCAAGGAATGACATAAACAAAAACTAATTCAATACAAAACAAATCGACACTCACATACAGAAATTACAATTTCTTCTGGAAACTATTTTTTTTGTACCATCATTGATCATGATACATAACTGTTGACACACGAGTAAAAATATAGCATTACATGTATTGATAGTAATTAATGATCAAATGCTGAATAATGTGATTAACTGTTGCAATACAAGACAACATTTGTTCTTTTCAGATCACTAGTTCTGACATGACTTTGTGTGTTTTCTTTGTAATGTTTGAAAAATGCAAAAGTTCCACATATACAAGATCAACTTCCTTGTTTATTCTACAAATCAGTGTGAAATTAATGAAATTAATACAAAAAAACAATAACAAGACGTACAAACCTTTATTGAAAATTGATTTCGTAATTTGAGAGATGTTATAAATACAACTCTCGTTGTCTTTTTATGAGACGACCCTTAGTTTGTCGAAAGAGAACGCTATATCAGAGCACATGGAAGATAGCAACAAAGATCCCTTTTCACGATCTTTGATAGTAGGAACGTGTTTACCACGTGCCTATATGTAAACATCCTTCCATTATGAGAAATTTGTCATTGCCTCTCTCCGAAATGCACTTAAGCAGGATCACAAAAGAAACATCTTTCTGGATAAGAGTATACTAATGTTGTCATTGGTACGGAATAACAAATGTAATTTAATAGAATATCAAAATAAAGCATCTTTAATGTTAATTTCGCTGTGTGTGGCTAATTTCCATTCATCATCCATTCTGGTCGGTGTTTTTATGATGACATAAAGAGATGGAGGACAAAAAGGTAAAAACAAAATAACATTTCTAGGTGGCGATACAAATTTCAATGGTTTCAATGTTTGGATGGAAACTGGAAAGAGAGAGAAAAAAGAAGAAAATATGAAGAACAATCGCTAATGCAGTTTAGATAAGAAAAAGGCCTGGGGCCTAAATGTACCAATGCTTGTATGTATGAATAGATGTAATTCATTCTGATTCTAATGTTTTATATCAAACATTACCAATGCACATTTCATGACATTAGCTACATGTCTCAACCTCCCTCGCATAATAATGGAGTTCGCTTTGGCTTTGTTCAGGTTTTTTTTTAGCTTTAACCACTCCAGCACTCCGTTGGCCATGAATACATATAATGTAGTCGAATAATTAAAAAAATGTATTCTCTGTATTCAAATTTTCCTACCCTCCTCTTCAACAATGGTTACTAGTGACTACACCAATACTTAACACGGGGGCTTCTTCATCATAGCAACAACTGTTGTATGCAAACTGTATTCTGACTATTGAGATACAATATATAATACCAGGTAAGTTCAGTTACTCGCTAGGAGGGCTTTTTTTTAAAGGAAGAAGCGTCTCTCAATTCGATTATAATTATTACATTTCTGCCTTGATCCAATTAAGTACATAATATGAGAGGAAGAAGGGCTCAAGTCCATCAACACAATTTTTGAGTTATCAAGAAAAAATAATAAGTTTAAGACATAGAATGTTTACATATTTATGTACATTGTATTAAATAATGTACGTTCATGCATCAATGATTCGGTGAAGATGAAAATATTCTTTATTATTTTAGACTTTTTGCTAGATTTTAATAGGCTTACATAGTCCCCAACTAGGTGAGTTGTTTTCCGCTCCAACCAGTAAAAGCCAAGGTAATAATATCCTAATCCTTTGGAAGCGCATAGGGACGTTATGTCATAATGTGGTATGCGCTATACAAGAATGGTTTATTATTATTATTATTATTATCATTATTATTATTATTTACCGATCTGCGACTTAAGGCGAATCCTAACAATAGGTTTATTCCGTCACAATAGAAATTCGACGTTAATGCGAAAAGCACGTGGGATAAGGCGAATCCTAACAATAGGTTGAGGTAAAAGGATTCGTCTTAAGTCGCAGCTAGAGTTATAATATTAGTTGGCAACTTCGGTTTTTAGGTGTCTGTACTAGGGCCAAGTTCGTAATTAGCTGAGCAAGGTTTGATGCATATGGGCCCTGGTTATTAAAAAATCAAAAGAACTTTGGGTGGAGAGAAATTCTTATTTTGACAATTCAGTCTGCGTTTTTTTTTGTCTGATTTTTTTTCTCAGCGGTTTGATTTCAAACCCATTCTCATTGCAAAATAGGGGGGGGGGGGAATCATGGATGTATACCCCCATTCCTCGGGATTTACGCCCCACAGTTACGAGAAAATTAAAATAAAATTGATAATAATATCTTTGATATCTTTGATGATAATAACCACACATAAGAAAAGAGAATTTGGAGTCAGTATACGATATATTTTATTTCATTCAATTTATTCAACAAGTATTTATACATTTAAACCATCATAAATGTTTTATTTGCAGATTGACGAAGATGTGTGATTATTCCTTGTTAATGGTGATTGATCAAACTGTAATGCACTCTTAAAGTGATTTGGTAACTTTGTAGAGGCTTGATAAAATCTGAGCTGCCTGGTCCTTACATGCTATCATTGTATGTAATATGGTGTAAAATTAAAGCCCAGAAAAAAACCACTTCAAAATCTTCATGTGCTTCACAAAAGTAAACATATGCAAGTGACCGGAAATGCCAGACTCATTTTCCCCATAGACTCAGTGTTAGACTACAGCATATGGCCATACGCTTTCGTAAATAGGAGCATTCAGTCATAGATATCTTAATAATAGCATTATATATTTGAAAAGCCTCCACAAAGTTACCGAATCCCTTTAAAATGTTGGGTAAATTTACTTGGGTAACTGCTGGTAGGTTTAAAAAAAAAAGTGTTGCAAGCCTTGAGGCATGCAACACTGCAGTTGGGCAACAGTCGAGTTGGGTAAATCTGATGGGTCATCAACTGATGGGCAATTTAATTTGCCCAACAACATAGTAATTGGATTGGTTGGGCAAAAATTTTAACCAATGGTTGTGTGGCAGTATGTTGCCCAGTGTTGGTTCAAAGTTGGGCATTTTCCCCCAATTTTTTAAGAATGTGTGCACTCACATCATGCGCAAAATCTTCGATATTTGTTGAACCATGAAACCGTTGTCAGAGCTTCGGAGGAAAGTTTAGGTGTGTCTCCTTTTCAAATGCTTTTCTTGAAAATGGTACATCGGATATAATTAAAAGTCTCACCAAAATATGCCGGATGTGATGTCTATAATCATGATAACACACCCTTTCTACGCTTGTTCCGATGATTGCTCCATGTCTTTGAGATTTTTTCTTGATGATTTTAACCCACAAACAAACACTTTCAATCAGACATTCGTTTTATACGAAAAAATTGAGTTCCCTTCGATAAAAATACGCATCAAAAAAGAGAACTCGGTCTCCGTACGGTTGATTTGATTTGATTTTATTCAGCAAGTGTAAATACATTTAACACATGATAAATGTGTAACAGCAAAAGTGAATTATGTCTTAACTGGATAACACATGAATTAGCTTACTTCCAGTGGAAAATATTAAGCCATTGATAATTTCAAAGATATTTTATTACATTTATATCATCAGGATGCTTGACAAACAAACTTGTTCAAAAACTATAGCAAACGGGAACTGACATAAAAACAAACTTATTTAATACAAAACAGATCGACACTATGTACATTAATTATATATTCTTCGAGGAATTCATTTGAAGTGAATGTTTTAATGCAAATTTGAAAAATAAATGATTTAAAAAAACCCAACATATTTCACACATTTTGGAAGAGGGTTTCAAAACTGTATACAATTGAAAGAAAAATTTTGTCCCACTTTTTTTTACAATATATTTACAAAGCAAACAAACAAACAAAAATATTTCCTATAATCATAATAATGAACACTTGACACACGAGTAAACTATAACATTATTGTTGGTAATTGATAATCTAATTCTGAATAATATGATCGAAATGTTACAATACGAGACAACAACTACTCTCAAGATCACCATTTCAGACATGACTTTGTAATGTTTGAAAAAGCAAGGTCCTACAAAAACAATCAAAACTTTCTTGTTGTTCTATAAATATGATAAATAAGTTTGAAATTAGTTGGCTTTTTAGAACATACTCCAGTATGACGTACATAGTTTTATTGAAGATTGATTGATTAAATTGAGAGATGTTACAAGTTCAACTCTCGCTGCCTTTATCTGAGACAACCCTAAGTTTGTTGAAAGAGAACGCTGTATGAGAGTACCAAGTGCCTGCGTAAAGTTCTTTCCATTTATTTATTAGAAAATTGACATTACCTCTCCTACATCACAAAGGAAACACATTTTTGGATAATAGTATACTAGTGTTATCATGGGTACGGAATAACTACTGTCATGTCATAATCGATTTAAAATATCAAAAATATCAAAATAAAGCACTGCACGAATGTCGCACCTTTAATGTTAATTTCGCTGTTTGTGGCTAATTTCCATTCATCATCCATTCCGGGCGTGTATTCATGATTACATAAATACATGTAGATGGGAAGAAAAAAAAGGAAGAATCAAATACGTTTCTAGGGGGCTATACAAAGTTCAAAACAAAGTTTCTATGGATGGAAACGAGGGGGGGGGGGGGAGGAGAAAATATGAAGAATTACAAACACATCCATATTTGTTGCACTTCAGATAAGAAAGAGATCTGGGGCCTAAGTACGATGCTTGTATATACTTAGATACATGTAATTCACATTGATTCCAATGTTTCGTGTCAAACATTTATTTTTCTTATAAATTAGCGATACGACGTGGTGTTATCTTTACAGTGATGTGTCTTTGAGCTAGGAGAGGGGGAGGTTTCAGAGTTGGCATTGCAAATAACGTAAGAGAAAGAAAGAGAAAGAGGAGAAAAAGGAAGAAAAATCGATGGTCCTTAAAGAAAATATCTGCCAAATTCTAGGATAAAGTGTATAAGATATGCCATTTTAGACATTCATTTTCCACGGATTAGCTCTGCAATGCTAGAAAGCGCAAATAGGTTATTTAATACGAAATGATTTTCCTCATTAAAGACTGTATCTATGGTGAAGGGGGAGGGGGCAGGAGGGGGACCTTTCCCTGGGCTGCACTTAAAGAAAAAGAGGAGAAGTGAAGAAATACTGTGATTATTAAAGGAGAATTAACCCCATAATATAAATGTACTTATGCTCAAAGATGTAAAATGTTCATTGGCCTGTATCACTTTAAATATGAAATATCAGAAAAGGGTTTAAATCAAAACATTCCAGCAACACGGTATTATGTGCGAACACTTTACATGGGGGATACCATTTTCTTGATAATATGGAGTTGTACATGAACCATTGGAAACCGTTCCGGTCAGGAAGATATTTTTAATCCTACAGCTAAATTACTTCTCTTCATTACAAAAAATCCCCATATATGATGGAAAATATATAACAGGTGTATACATATATTCAACAATTTGAAATTTATAGATTTCTTTTAAAATTCTCTGGTTTTGCTTACATAGAAATTGATTTCTTGGGCTTGCCTGGCAGAGCAGAATATAATTTATAACAACGTGTATTCTGACTTTTGAAGTCCATTATCTCAAAGCAGGTGATTGCATAGTTTGTCACTATTGACGCTCGGGAAAGTTATCATCCATAAATTAGGATCAATTTAGTAAAATAGTATTTTTCAAGGAAATATAACACATTTTCGTTTTTAGAATATTATATATCTGTTAAATATTTTAAATCTCAAATTTGATTTTGTGTCCGGAAGAAAGACAATTTTGCATTCGGATTAATAATATTTTTATGTACACATCAAGAAAATGGCAGTCCCCATGTATCGCTAGCAGACGATAAATTTTGCTGAGTAAATCTTGATTTATACCCATCTCGTATATTTTAATGTAAAACTACGTAGGACAACAAGAAGGAATATATTACATCTTTGAATATAAGCACCTTTATATTTTGAGGTTAATTCCCCTTTAACATTTTTAAGGATTATCCGCGCCCAATCCGCACAGAAAATGCGTACAAATACATTTTTTAAAAGTTTAAAATATGAAAAGTTTATAAAGCTCGATCGCTTTGCTTCCTCGCATATGTTGCTCCAAAGATCTCGTAAATTTGCGCTACAGTATAGAATATAGTTTATATATAGCGCTTTTAAGGGATTCAAACTTTGAAAAACTTTGAAATTAGATTTTAATTCTCCTTGCTTTGCTCACTGCCACGTAAGTTCCATCATCATCTTGTTAAATATTACGCTCCCTTCATTGCTTAATACAATAATACCGATATACGCCCTTGAAAATATTCAGTTAGTGCAAAGAGCAAAATGTTCTCACTCCGTCGCTTCAAGACCTCGCACAATAACTCTGTAAAAGTTCTGTCTACTACATATATGGTTGGCATATGCTCAATATTATGCAAGTAATTATAATGGAGTAGGTTGTGATTTTCTCCTCGGGGGTGCTGCCCCTTTTTACCGGTGCTTAAGGTTCCAACCACAGTCCCCCAGCCCACAGTACCAATTACAAAAGTTAAAAAAGAAAAAAAAAAAGTTACTGTGAGGTCCTCGCATTTTATTATTTTTTTTTTATTACAGCACCCCCACAGAGATTGCTCTGACTATGAAAAAAAAAAGAAAAGGAAAAAGAAAAAGAAAGAAAAAGCAAATCTCACATTGAATTAATGCAAGGGGTTCTAAATGCAGTATCCCACCACCCGAAGCTCCCAGGGCTATGGACGTGTGCCGCAGTCGATCACAAAAGAGAAAAAAAGATCAGTTCATAAATGTATTCAGATTTTCATGCCCGCCTTTGCAACCATAGTTACTATTGACTACAAAAAAAACTTAACACCGGGGGCTTGTTTATCATTTTTTTTTAAATCGATTTTGTTTGCCTTTATTTTTTTTATATCAAGGAATTATAGGCCTAAATACTTTTAAATCATGAGAAACGTGTAACAGCGAGAAATGTGTAACATCGAAAGTGAATAATTGCCTCGACAGGATAATACATGAATAAGTTCACTTCCAATAGTGTTCTAAGAGTACATTAAAACGTTGATTAATGCAATAATATTTTATGAGATTAATAATATAAGGATGCTTGAAAAACCAACTCATTAAAAGGTTATAGGAAGCAAGGAATGACATAAACAAAAACTATTTCAATACAAAACAAGTCGACACTCACATACATAAATTACAATTTCTTCTGGAAACTATTTTTTTTGTACCATCATTGATCATGATACATAACTGTTGACACTCGAGTAAAAATATAGCATTACATGTATTGATAGTAATTGATGATCAAATGCTGAATAATGTGATTAACTGTTG
Organism: Heliocidaris erythrogramma; assembly: GCA_025617745.1. Classification (NCBI taxonomy): domain Eukaryota; kingdom Metazoa; phylum Echinodermata; class Echinoidea; order Camarodonta; family Echinometridae; genus Heliocidaris; species Heliocidaris erythrogramma. The sequence goes on along the minus strand of CM046864.1, from coordinate 317,477 downwards.
CAATACAAGACATTTGTTCTCTTCAGATCACTAGTTCTGACATAACTTTGTGTGTTTTCTTTGTAATGTTTGAAAAATGCAAAGTTCTACATATACAAGATCAACTTCCTTGTTTATTCTACGAATCAGTGTGAAATTAATGAAATTAATAAAAAAAAAACAATAACAAGACGTACAAACCTTTATTGAAAATTGATTTCGTAATTTGAGAGATGTTACAAATACAACTTAGTAGGGTATCTAAGAGGGGTATCCGTGCAACCCCCAGGACTAAACGAAACCAACTTTTTTAACTTCTTCATAATATGCTTAAAAACATTCAAGATGTTAACAAGAAAAAAAAGTGGCCCCGAATGGGGAAAATCAAGGGGGCGTCAAGGTGGTCAAAAAATGCCCTTTTCAAATTTTGTTGAGAGGTCCTTTTGTACTACCGTCACATTTTGACCTGTAACTTTCTGTATGGTCATCAGATTGGTATGAAAATTGGTAGCGTTCTTGCCAGTACTGTTCTACACATTTTGATATAAAAAATATATCCATATCAAAATGTATGTTGCCATGGCAACAGTTATCATGAATGAAAATCTAACTAGAATAGAAGAATTTCATATTTTTTTCAAAGAAAATTGCTTAGACATGGAAACAATCACTTCAGTATGAGTTTGATGCAATATTCATGGTGTTTAATGACATTTCCTATCACTTTGAAACATATACAACATATATTGATAAAAGGAACTCAATTGCATATTGACATAGTAATATGTTATGCGTATTACAAACCTATTGTTTTCGCGTATTTTTCAAGATTTCGCAGTCTTTATGCATTAAGAATACGGACAGCTTCATTTTAACCTGCAACCCTGTTTTGTGATAATCTGATTATAATAAAGCTTGATGTTGATGTGTGTACCGATATGTCACTCATTTTGACACATGTTATAATATATGTTGTCATGACAACCATTGTTATAACTGGTAAACTCACTCCCCCTTTTTTTGCGTTTATATAGAATTACCAAGAAGGACGTATTACGGTATCTAAGAGGGGTATCCGTGCACCCCCATGACTAAACGAAACCGACTGTTTTAACTTCTTCATAGTATACTTAAAACATCAAGATGTTAACAAGAAAAAAAAGTGGCCCCTCTTTGGGGAAATCAAGGGGGCGCCAAGATGGTCAAAAAAAATGCCCTTTTCAAATTTTGTTGAGAGGTCCTTTTGTCTGTTTGTACTACCGTCACATTGACCTGTAACTTTCTGTATGGTCATCAGATTGGTATGAAAATTTGTAGCGTTCTTGCCAGTACTGTTCTACACATTTTGATATAAAAAAATATATCCATGTCAAAATGTGACGCCCCCTTGATTTTCCCTATTCGGGGCCACTTTTTTTTCTTGTTAACATCTTGAATGTTTTTAAGCATATTATGAAGAAGTTAAAAAAGTTGGTTTCCTTTAGTCCTGGGGGGGGGGGGGGGGGGTGCACGGATCGATACCCCTCTTAGATACCCTGCTAACTCCAGTTGTCTTTCTATGAGACGACCCTTAGTTTGTCGAAAGAGAACGCTATATCAGAGCACATGGAAGATAGCAACAAAGATCCCTTTTCACGATCTTTGATAGTAGGAACGTGTTTACCAAGTGCCTATAATAAACTTCCTTCCATTATCAGAAATTTGTCATTGCCTCTCTCCGATATGCACTTAAGCAGGATCACAAAAGAAACATCTTTCTGGATAAGAGTATACTAATGTTGTCATGGGTACGGAATAACAAATGTAATTTAATAGAATATCAAAATAAAGCATCTTTAATGTTAATTTCGCTGTGTGTGGCTAATTTCCATTCATCATCCATTCTGGTCGGTGTTTTTATGATGACATAAAGAGATGGAGGACAAAAAGGTAAAATCAAAATAACGTTTCTAGGGGGCGATACAAATTTCAATGGTTTCAATGTTTGGATGGAAACTGGAAAGAGAGAGAAAAAAAAAGAAGAAAATATGAAGAACAATCGCTAATGCAGTTTAGATAAGAAAAAGGCCTGGGGCCTAAATGTACCAATGCTTGTATGTATGAATAGATGTAATTCATCTTGATTCTAATGTTTTATATCAAACATTACCAATGCACATTTCATGACATTAGCTACATGTCTCAGCCTCCCTCGCATAATAATGGAGTTCGCTTTGGCTTTGTTCGTTTTTTTTTAGCTTTAACCACTCCAGCACTCCGTTGGCCATGAATACATATAATGTAGTAGAATGATTAAAAAATGTATTCTCTGTATTCAAATTTTCCTCTTCAACAATGGTTACTAGTGACTACACCAATACTTAACACCGGGGGCTTCTTCATCATAGTAACAACTGTTGTATGCAAACTGTATTCTGACTATTGAGATACAATATAATTTATAATACCAGGTAAGTTCAGTTACTCGCTAGGAGGGCTTTTTTTAAAAGGAAGAAGCGTCTCTCAATTATAATAATATCTTTGATTTCTTTGATGATAATAACCACACACACCAGAAAATAGAATTTGGAGTCAGTATACGATAGATTTTATTTCATTTTATTTTATTCAGCAAGTATTTATACATTTAAACCATCATAAATGTGTAACAGTGAAAGTGAATAAACGTTAATATAACAGAATAACACATGAATAAGCTTTAATAATTCCAGTGTTGTCCTAAGAATATATTAAGACATTGATAAATTCACACAGATATTTTACTAGATTTATACAATCAAGATGCTTGACAGACAAACTTCTTCAAAAGCTATAGCAAGCAATGAATGAAATAAATAAAAACTTGTTTAATTCAAACCAAACGACACTATATACATGTACATAAATTATTAAAGAAACTCATTTTTGGAAATTGTTTCAATGTATATTTGAAAAGAATGATTTATTTTAAACACTCTTTTTACACGTTTGGAAGAGATTTCCAAAATTGTATACTATTACAAGAAAAAGAGTTCCCAGTTAAGTCACACTCTTTGGTTACGACATAGTAATTACATAGAATTACAAACACATCCATATTTGTTGCACTTCAGATAAGAAAGAGGTCTGGGGCCTAGGTACGATGCTTATATGTATAAATACTTAGTATTTCATATTGATTCCAATGTTTCGTGTCAAACATTTATTTTTCTTATAAATTAGCTATACGACAGTGGAGTGTCTTTGAGCTAGGAGAGGGGGAGGATGCAGAGTTGGCATTGCAAATAACGTAAGAGAAAGAAAGAGAAAGAGGAGAAAAGGGATGAAAAATCGATGGTCCTTAAAGAAAATATCTGCCAAATTCTAGGATAAAGTGTATAAGATTTTAGACATTAATTTTCCACGGATTGGCTCTGTAATGCAAGAAAGCGCAAATAGGTTATTTAATACAAAATGATTTTCTTCATGATAGGCTGTATCTATGGTGAAGGGGGAGGGGGCAGGAGGGGGACCTTTCCCTGGGCTGCACTTAAAGAAAAAGAGGAGAAGTGAAGAAATACTGTGATTATTAAAGGAGAATTAACCCCATAATATAAATGTACTTATGCTCAAAGATGTAATATGTTCTTAAGCATTGGCCTGTATACATGAAGAAAAGGGTTTAAATCAAAACATTCTAGCAACACTGTATTATGTGCGAACACTTTACATGCGGGATACCATTTTCTTGATAATATGGAGTTGTACATGACATGGGCGTCAATCCGAGTAGAGAATCTATTGTTCATGGGGGGGGGGGGGGGCGGCTATTGTGTCGTCCCCCCATGATGAATAGAGTGACGATTTCCGCCCATGGTACATGAACCATTGGAAACCTTTCCGGTCAGGAAGATATTTTTAATCCTACAGCTAAATTACTTCTCTTCATTACAAAAAATCCCCATATATGATGGAAAATATATAACAGGTGTATACATATATTCTAAAATTTGAAATTCATAGATTTATTTTAAAATTCTCGGGTTTTGCTACACAGAAATCGATATCTTGGGCTTGCCTGGCAGAGCAGAATATAATTTATACAACGTGCATTCTCACTGTTGAAGTCCATTATCTCAAAGCAGGTGATTGCATAGTTTGTCACTATTGACGCTCGGGAAAGTTATCATCCATAAAACCCTAGTCACACTAGAGGCGGAATGAGCCGGAATGCCGTCGGAATGAAAATTCTTGGTACATTCCTGGATATTCGAAGCGCATTCTAGAAATTCTGACTGCATTCTGAGTGCATTCCAAATATTCGGGTCCATTCTTGTGGCCGGCCCGAAAGTTTTGCTCATGCTCAAAACTTTCGAGGTGCATTCGAAGTGGAGAAATATCGAACGACATTCGAAGTGCATTTTGACTGCACTCTGACTGCATTCTAAATATTCTTACGACATTCCAACAGCATTCGAAGCATTCTGATCGCATTCTGATGCTGCACATCTTCAAGCTGAGGAAAAAATAATGTCGCCTGGTTCCTGGCACCACGTTGTGCTGGTCATCTTCCTCGTCCACCATACCATTGTGGAGAGCATGATAACGGATCCTCATTAAGTTGTGCAGGCAGACACAGCATTCAACAATATCCTGCACAATGGAAGGCCTTGGCTGCATGGTGGTGAGGAGGACTTGCCATCTCTGGGCAAGTATCCCGAATGCATTCTCCACCACACGTCGTCCCCTGGAAATCCTGTAGTTGCAGATCCTCTCATCCCTCTGGAGATTTCTGTGACCATAGGGCTTCATCAAGAAGGTCCTTATCCCAAAGGCATAATCTCCCCGGATGAAATATGACATCGGCTCGTCATCTTTGGGTAAGGGGGATGGCTCAGGAAATCCTATGCTCCCGTCTTCAAGGCAGTCCTTGAGCTCAGACTCGTTGAAAATTTGAGCATCAGACATACTGCCATATGCACTGTCGTCCACCCACATGAACTTGTAGTCTCTGTCAACAAGGGCCATGAGGACCACGGAGAAGAAGCCCTTGTAGTTGTGGTACAAGGAGCCGCTCTTGGTAGGTTTCCTGATGGCCACATGCTTGCCGTCTAGAGCTCCCACAGCATGAGGAACATTCCATCTGTTTCTGAAGACCTCCTCAATAGGTGTCCATTCTTCTGGAGTGATGGGGCAGGTGATGACCTCATCCTTGTATTCCTCCACAATGGCTTGGCAGACTTCAGGGATGATGAGGCTGATGGTGTTCCTTGCCACACGGAAGCTGTACATGAGGCTTGGATACTTGTCACCTGAAGCCAGGAACCGCACAGTGATGGCCAGCTTCAAGCCTGGAGGGAGCGCCTTTCTCATCTTGGTATCGTGCTTCACTATCCTTGGCCCCACTCTCTGCACCAACTCATCAAACATGGCAGGCTCCATCCTGAGGTAGTTGAAGAAGGACTGGGGGTCTTCCACTCTGAGTTCCTCCATTAGTCTGCTGTAATGTCCATACAGCCTCCTCCTCTCCTCTGTCAGCCATGGACGGGTCTGATATCTTCTGGGTCTTCTCCTCCTGTTTCTTCTCCTGGCCTCCTCCACATCTCTTTCAAGCAGGTCTTGCAGGAGGACAGCAATCTGGAGCAAAGCAATATGGTCCAGGGGGTCCATACTCTGTGGTGGTTGGGCTATAAGACTGATGAAAATGCTAGATTCGGCAGCATTTTATACCCTATCGGGGACCATTGCGGCGGCATTCTTGATACTCTCAGGACATTCGTGTTACATTCTAAGTCCATTTGAAGTACATTTTAAGTATTTGAGCTGCATTCTGTTTGAATTCTTGAACGTTCGAACCATACTCGGTGACCTTTCCGGGAGCGTTCTGAATTCATTCGAGGCACCTTCCAACCAGACTTCGGGTGGTATACGGGCTGCAATCGAACCGCACTCGTACGGCATTCGAAGTGCATTCTAAATATTCTGACTGCATTCTAACAGCATTCCAAATATTCCTCCTGTGTTCCGACTGCATTCGAGCTGCATTCGACAGCCAATACACCCGGAATGTGCAAGAATCATTCGAGGCGGGATCGAAGGTCGTTCTAAGTATTCGAACGACATTTTTACAAAGATGTAAAAATTTCAAATTCCCTCCCGAATGTGGCGCGAATTTTGAAAGTTCTTCATTCCGGCTGGTTCTGCTTGATTCCTGCTGATTCCGAATAAGTGTGATGGGGGCTTAAGTAGAATCAATTTGCTCCGTCGGTGTACGTCATAGTATCAAGAATTCTATTTAATAAAATAGTATTTTTCAAGGAAATATAACACATTTTCGTTTTTAGAATATATGTATATATCTCTCAAATGGGATTTTGTATCCGGAAGAAAGACAATTTTGCATTCGGATTAATAATATCTTTATGTACACATCAAGAAAATGGCAGAGTGGGGGTGGGGGGGGGGGGGGGGGTGGGTGGGCGTTTCAACTTCATTGCTTAATATAATAATACCGAGATACGCCCTTGGATTTACTGATGTGTAAATAATAATTACATGAATATGCAAATATTCAGTAGTGCAAAGAGCAAAATGTTCTCACTCGGTCGCTTCAAGACCTCGCACAAAAACACTGTAAAAGTTCTGTCTACTACAAATATGGTTGGCATATGCTCAATATTATGAAGTAATTATAATGGAGTAGGTTGTGATTTTCTCCTCGGGAGTGCTGCCCCTTTTTACCCGGTGCTTAAGGTTTCAACCACAGTCCCCCAGCCCACAGTACCAATTACAAAAGTTTTAAAAAAAAAGAAAAAAAGGTCCTCTCATTTTATTATTTCTTTTTTTTATTACAGCACCCCCACAGAGATTGCTCTGACTATGAAAAAAAAAGAAAAGGAAAAAGAAAAAGAAAGAAAAAGCAAATCTCACATTGAATTAATGCAAGGGGTTCTAAATGCAGTATCCCACCACCCGAAGCTCCCAGGGCCATGGAAGTGTGACGCAGTCGATCACAAAAGAGAAAAAAGATCAGTTCATAAATGTATTCAGATTTTCATGCCCGCCTTTGCAACCATAGTTACTATTGACTACAAAAAAACTTAACACCGGGGGCTTGTTTATCATAGCAACAACTGTCTTATGCTAACTGTAGTCTAAATTTTGAAATGCAATAACTACTACTAATAATATTAAGCTTATATGGCGCGTCATATGCTGCTTTCTCCATATTCTCTGTGCACTAGATTCGTGCAGTTACTCGCTGGGAGGGCTGGTTTCTTTCGAACAATCGTCTATCCATTCGCTTCTTTAACGGTTCTATTCTATCTTGATCCAACTGACAATATAAAAAGCTATATAAGTTTGAGAGACAGAATGTTTTCATTTTCATGTATCAAACAACGTAATATGTTCAAATATCAATGATTCCATGAGGACGAACACATTAATGTTTCAAACTTATCTCAAGGCATTAGTTTATTTCCTAATAACTAAAACACGGTTCTGATGGACTTGGGTGCTTTTTTTCCTCTCATGTAAGAAATTAAGCAAATGTTGCTTTGGGTCTAAAGAACAACAATTCAATGTGTGGAATATAATAATAATACAGGGAGCGTTCTTTGAGCTTCATTATCACCAATCAGGATCGCTATTTTAAAAAAAAGACACAAAAAACACAAAAAAACACACAAACTGCAATGCACTGCAATCCAAAGAATAACACGCCCCGGGTTCCTCGAACCCCCGCCAGCGCTATATAACACACGTGCAGTAGAGTTCGTCCTCATTGCCTGATGAAGGATAGCAGTTGCATCTCTCCTACGTTTGCTACATCGTGAGACAACAGATCAAATTGTTCTCTCCTTACACATGACTTTATTGAAAAACAAAATATGCACAACCCTCAATAAATTGCTGCCACTGAACCATAGAAAGGAAAGTGACAAGTACATGTGAGCACACCCACCCACCCACACACACACACACACCCTCACACACCTATCTCCCTTATCAGGACCATTAAGGAGTATCATTCCACCGGTAGACCAGGCAACATCAAGTTTGAACATCGCGGACATCCTATCCCAGGCGAAAGGCAGCGACAGCAGTTCCAGCTGGATGAGGCTCACACAGCTACCCCTTACCCTTCCAGGCCCTTCTCTCCCCCTTCTGGCCCTTTCTCATTCCCTTCCTATTACCTCCTTTTCTCTATCTGATTCTTTCTCTCTCCATCTCTTTCTGTGTTCACTGCTGTTCCTCCTCATCTTTCTAACCATGCATAATCCCCCTCTGCCACTTCTCTCGCAATTTCTCTTCCCCTCCCTCTCTCCTGTCTTGCTTTCACTTGGTGTGCACGATATTTCTTTCTTTCACGCACTTTCTCCAAAAGGAATACCATACGTCAAATTGACGATGCATTTTTAAAAAGTTTTCAAACGTTACACGACTAAAAATTCGATTGCCATTACATGCATTTCATGAATGATACGAGGAATTTTATTTTTGATTATATGATTTTCCTTCCGATACTTTGTTAAACATGTTAAAGGTATAGGTTTTATCAAATCTTAATACTATGGACTTGTATATATATGCATATATATGTGCGATATGTAGTCTGTAGACCACCCTCAAGACGTCTCAATCAAGCATCCTTGTATGCTTATCATGTTACTTCTCATGTGTACATGTACATGTATTTGATGTGCGAGCATACCTGGTTAACAACGTATAAAAATGTATGATAATGTGTACATTTACGAGCAAAACAAATCCAATGAAAATAAAACTAAATATCAGAACTGGACATATATCTGCAATGAGCATGAAATGAAAAGCAACCCATCTAGCAATATTAATGTGTCTCTTGCTTACAATTCTCTGGATTTTATCTCCGAATAATCCTATTTCTGATGTCTATTTTCAAAACCTTTAATAATCATGATGATAATATTATTAGTATAGTAAATATAACGACTAGCTTTATGCGATTTACAAAATACACAAATAACCAGATATAATGATGTTCCATGAACACACTTGAAATCAATATATTAATATCAATCCGAAACCTTAAATCAATCATTATCTAAGCATATCTAGTTTGAATTTAGAAACCACCTACCTCGTGTACTTCTACGATATTTTTCTGTCATCTTATGTCGTTTTTCTTCAGAATTTACACTAATGGCATGAACACTCCGCATGCAACTGGAGACAATTTTAAATATAAAAAAAAGACTGCGTAGTTTTACATAGGAGATGATATAAACGTGAAGGGAGAATAAAATATATTTTGTAAACAATATACAATATCACAAACAGCACAATCACTTCAAACCGAATTCTGTTATTCATATTTACTGTTCGCAATTAGACTACGAGAACTGATGTCAACTATCTAACAGAACGTTCACTATTTGTTTTTATAATTTAAATCTTTTGTTCGAAAATCCCTTTTTCTCTCTCTTCACCTCCTCTAGGGGACTTTATCATTCCACTTCAAATACAGGTGAAGAAAAATGCATGAATTATATACAACATCAGCATAACTATTAAAGAATCAATACAAACAAGGGTCCCAAGTCCTTGTGTTGCCATAAAGCCATTATGGTAATAGCCGGGAGGGCGCATTGTTATACATAATTTGTATATATTATATATTATCAAAAGTTCAGAAAGTGGAGGACATATATGGATTATATAAAGTAAATGAAAAGTTCACTCAGAGACAAATAAGACACAAGCGCTTTCGTTTATTCCTTCAGGTGGAATGGATGTACTTTATAATATATATATATATATATATATATATATACACTGTTAGAACGTTGATTAAATTTTTTAATCTTGTTGGTTAAAATTTTAATCAACCGAGGGTTACCAGGTGAACCACACATTTGTAGGTTAAAACTTTAATCAACGGCCTGTTGATTAAAGTTTAACCTGTGGTCGATTAAAAGTTTTAATCATTTGTTGGTTAATCGTATTTTGCTCAACGTTGGTTAAATTGGTGTTGATTAAACTAAAACATATTGTTGGTTAAATGTTTAACCATTTGTTGGTTAGTTTTATTTTGTTGGTTAAATGTTTAACCATTTGTTGGTTAATCATATTTTGCTCAACATTGGTTAAAATGGTGTTGATTAAACTTAAACAAATTGTTGGTTAAATGTTTAACCATTTGTTGGTTAGATTTATTTGATGAGAAACTCCCCGGAGAAACTCTTTTCATATCTGTAATTGTTGTCTAGCTAGCCTTATAACGAAAGTGATCTACTTTCAGCGGTTTGGTAAGTTCGACCTTCTCAGACCTGGACTAGACTTGACTAAGGCAGGCCCACCGGTAGACTACGCCTACGCCTACATTGGTGCTTATATCTTTTTCTCAAGAAACTGTTCTAGTTTCAGTGTTTGTCATATTGCCCTGTCCGCGAAATATGGACATGCGCGAAGTTGAACACACCGCCATACCGCCGGCGTCGCCTCCTCGCTACCATAGGCGCAGTCGGTAAATCTACCGGTGGGCCTGGCTTAGCCAGGTCTAGTCCAGATCGAGCAGGTCGAACTTGCTCCCAAGCCGTTTAAATTAGAAAGAAAGAGCACACTGTAGATCTATTTCTTCCCAAGATTAAGCTGGACAACAATCACATATATGAATAATAGTTTCTCACCTTCAAACACGCCGACAAACTCTTTGAAAGTCCCCACTCATTCAGCGACTTGAATGACAATGCCTTCCATTTTTATCGCAAACAATTTCTGTGATAGATTTGTGCGCAGCGAATTTGTTCCAAATCCATATGCGCATGCGCTGTTCGGTCACGCGATTGGTATTTTAATTAACTTTGATCAAACTTTTAACCAACAAAAAGATAAAATGTCTTGACAGTTAGCACTATCAGTTTGGCGGGAAAGCCGAGAACACTGTTTTTAATCAATGTTTTTTACAAAGTAACCAACAAGAATAAAAACAATAATTTTAATCAACAATATTTTTAACCCACGCAAGATTAAAAGTCATTTTTAACCAACATTCATTTTATAACCAATGTTGAGCGATTTTTAATCAACATTTTTTTAATCCGTAGTTTTTTAATACATGTTTTAACAGTGTATATATATATAAATTTATATATATAACAATATATGAAGAAACTACGTGTACCCGACAAGCCTGTTTCGTAGATCTCTCCACTCTTCAGGGGTAATCAGGGGTATATATATATATATATATATATGTATACAAAATATGAAAGTTCTTAGTCGGTGTGTAAATAAATAGATATCGAAGAAAGAGTAAATACTCAGGTGTCAAATAAAAACACCGCAGGAGCCAAAAATCTGGACTGACGTTTCGGTCAAAGACCTTTATCAAAGTAAGACTATGATAATGACAATGACAATGGATTTTTTATTTTCTTATGTAACCTTTATTCGGGCATTGAAGAAAATCTAGCAAGTATTACAAGTATACATTGAAAATCAAAGAAAAAAGTTCAATGAAACAAAATTGTTCTGCTGAATTTTTTTAAAAATAGAGAAATAGGCAAACCAAAATTGAATGATATTGTCAAATAAAAAAAAGTTTACATGTGATTTTGTAATTATAGTGAATTATAAATTTAAATAATAATAATTATAATAATTTTTAAAAATTAAAAAAAGAGACAAAAAAATGCTATGAACCTCTTGCGGTATTTGATAATGACGCGTTGATTTAGATAAAAGAATAACTGTCTTTCTAAAAAGGCACACGCTAACTTTAAAGTAATATAAAAACTAACTTCAAGCATGAATTATAAAAAAAAAAACACAAACATACAAAAAAGAGAAATCGAAACGAATTCAAATCATTCGATATTTACATCTGCTTACAACGGCTTCAAAAACGAAGCATAATTATCTTACAAAACTTTGCTAACCTAACCAACTCGTTGGTGCTTGCTGAATTAAAGAGATTGAGTGGTTTTCGGCTACACGACGTACAAACACCGACAGGCAGCCCTTGCAACCCCTTCGCAGTTTAGCTACGCAAATTATTTCTCTCAATCAATTCAATTGATTTCTCACATTATGTATGTATATATATATATATATATATACATACATATACATATATTTTACTAAAGGGTACATTAGGTCGACACCTAACAATGCGGTTTATTCCGTCATAATAGCGACCCCTACATTAGGTCGACAGTTGTCTATAGAAATGAGAAAAAAACTGTCCTCCTAATGTACCCATATACATATATATATATATGTATACATACACACACACACACACACACGCATATATATATTTATACATGTATGTATATATATATATATATATATATATATATATATATATATAGTCGTAAACAAATCAAGAAGGTTCTGCGTCGGTGTGTTGAAATAGATAGCAAACAATTATGTTGAAATAAAAACACCGCAAGACGTAAAATTTACTAACATTCTCCTCCTGTTTTTCTTTTGGTTACATCAACTCTTCTTTTGTTAATTTCTGTGCTTTTGAAATGCCATTCTCAATAATATCCCTAGGGTATTTTCTAGCAGAAGAGTTGATGTCACCAAAAGCCAAAAGAAAAACAGGAGGAGAATGTTATACCTTTTATTCATACACATAATCCCAATAATAATATGAACTTATTTAAAATAATTAATGATTCATTTTCAATATTAAAGAATGACAAGATACTAAAAGATACCTTCGTAAATGTGAAACTTCTATCAAGTAAACGGCAAAGCCCTAATTTGAAGCAAATCTTAACCAAAGCATCGTTTTCTACAACGAAAAATAAGAGTGGTGGAGTAAATCAATGTGGAGACAAACGTTGTAAAACTTGCTTGTACTTAAATATTACAGACACAGTATCTTTTGAACACAGTAACTCAAAGTTTGTTATAAGATATCCTTTCACATGTAATACAAAGAATCTTATTTATTGTATTACTTGCCAGGGATGTAAGAAACAATATATTGACGAAACAGTGGACACTCTCCGCAATAGGGTTAGAATGCATAGACAACAAATACGCTGTAAAGAATATAGACAGATACAATTGAGTGAACACATAGGCATGTGTGCACATGGAATTGAACCATGTTTTTTAATTACCCCATTTTATAAGGTAATGGATAGTGATAAAATTAAGCGATTAGTTAAAGAAGAATACTTTATTAGTAAATTTAAGCCGTCGTTACATAATATTTAAAGTTTGCATTGTAATTTTGTATATATGCCTATGCCATGTGAAATGAAACTCCAGTGGAGCAGCGTTCTTGATTTGTTTTTGGTTATAAAATAGTACAAAACTTGCTGGTACATACACCTCTTCTTGAAAACCTATTTAGCCTCGCAATGAGGGTTGTTGGAATAATGACCCCCTTTGGACGACCAGGATGCGACGCTAAAAAGTAGCTACTGAATAACAGCACTTGCCAGCGTCATCATCTATTGTTTGCTTGATTGGTTTTACTACAAAAGAGTCTCACAATTGGAGTATATGAATAGTGCGCTTTTTTTTTTTTTTTTTTTTTTTTAAGCGCACTCCCTTTGATTGAATGTACTTACGCCATGTCCATTTTATATAATACATGTATTCTGGTATCTCTAATGTCATTATATACCTTGTATATATATATATATATATATATATATATATATCTAAGCAGAGAAACAAGATCTTATATTCCACCTGAAGAATAAACGAAAGCGCTTGTGGAAAAATCATCTCTGCTCGCTCTGTGTATTTTCTCTCCGTGTTACCTATTTATTTTATATATATATATATATATATATAGTCCTTGTGTTGCCATAAAGCCATTATGGTAATAGCCGGGAGGGCGCATTGTTATACATAATTTGTATATATATATATATACCGTGCGTCAAAAAAAAAACTTTACACTTTACACTTTACACTTTATGGATAGCTCATGGACTCAACTTTTATGACACCAAGAAGTCCGAAAATAATTCATGCATGGGTGAGCTTACATTTGTAAAGGGTATGAAAATTTGGTTGCGCAGGAATTAGCCTTCCAGTTTGTGAGAGGAGTCCTTTGCAGCTTACAAAATTGAGGGTGATATGATAAATTCATGATCAATTGCGATCAGTTTGGGTTTGCTGAGTGGATTTTATGGTTTATTAAATGAAAATTTTATGCATGAGTGAACAGGATGGGGTGATGGTACATGTTGCAGGGGAGGTGAGATAGGGTAGGACTTTGTTGGGTGGATGGGATAAGGGTCAATAGGACATTACCCCTCTCTCTCGCTCTCTCACTTCATATGATCCTCAATTCCGTAAGCTCCAAAGGACTTTCCTCTCACAAATTTGAAGGCCCATTCCTGCGCAACCTAATTTCCATACCCTTTACAAAAGTGAGCAGTGCTCACCCAAGCATGAATTATTTTCGGACATTTTGGTTTCATATGAAAGTTGAGTCTATGAGCTCTCCATACGTATAAACCTTTCCCCCCAGAATCATATATTTTTTATTTGGCAGCCATTTCAAAAGTGTATTTTTTGGAGACTTACAGTATATATATATATATATATATATATATATATATATATATGTGTGTGTGTGACTGTGTACCAACAGAGGTATACTTGTGTGACTAATTGGACAGTCAAACACAATATATTGTGTGGCTTTTTTTGCTGCTTGTGTGGCTATTTGAACAATAGAGAGAACAAAGGGAAAGACACATAAGTATACATGCGTGTGTGTGCGTTTGTTTAGCATTATGTCCGAGGACATTTTCGGACAGAGAACAAAAAAAAATCATGACAACAATGGTCCTCGGAAGCCGGACAATAGTCCTCGAACGTCGAACAATGAATTTGTGCTTTATTCCGTCGACTGTCCGAGGACGAGTAACAATAGAGGAACAATAGTTGTCCTCGGAAGTAAAGCCATGTAAACCTGGGTGTGTGTGTATGTGTGTGTATTTAAATAATTACATTTCATTTTATATCCATTTGATACAAGAAGGAGATAAATGAGCTTTGAATCTTATTAACTGTACATTATGCACTTCAGCAGAATCACAAAAGAGAAATGTGTCTACAACTATACTGGTGTTGCCATGGGTACTAAATAACCAATAATATGATCAATATAACAACACATCAAGCTAATGCAGTGAGCTAACATACCATCAGTACTGATTTGCTTATGTGGGGTTGGTATCAATTTATCATCGATGCCTAACTAACAACGTTTGTATAGGAAGATACAAACTGAAAAACACGTTGCTTCGTTTCGATGGAAACATAAACAAAAAACAAATCATTGCTTTTGGAATAGTTTATTCGACCAAAGTAAAATCAGCATAATGGCAAGTTAATATTTTGAAATTAAATGCACATTTTTTTTTTAAAGATGAACTTTAGAAAGCGGAGATCCTGGGTATTATAGAAAAACAAAATTAAAATCTAAAAGTAATACATTGATAATGTTAATAAATGTAATATAAGTTTCCTGTTCTGTTTGATTTCAAGCTACATGTATATCATACAACGGTCACTATGAACATGGCAAACAAAGAAGCCGACAAAATATACAGCTCCTTATTGTACCGTCCACACTTGCTCTGGTAGACAAAAGAATATCCCTTCATTGCTATTGTGTAAGGTTATGTAGAGCAGGTGTCACATGCATATTCACCTGTTCTACTTATTTTACATAATAGCAATGAAGGGATGTTCTTTTGTCTACCAGAACAATATTGTGGAGGGTACAATGAGGAGCTGTATATTTTGTCCGCTCTCTTTTGTCATCGTGTTCCTAGTGGGTTATCATATAATCATCCAGTGTTGCAATGTTCTACACAGTGTAAGACTGACCATGAAGAGAGTGTCACTCTCTTAAAAATACAGCAAGATATATACAGTATTAATGTTTGCAGATACACTTCACCTCACATTAGTACATCTACAGTTCATTAACAACTAAATTATTCATACCCTTACCAAGATTTGAATCTTTTCCAATTTTCTTTTGTGAAAATTTTGTTTTCCGTGGTTAGTTGAGAATGCGACAAACACCTGTAAAAGAATAACCCAACAAGACAGTCCTCAAAGTCTAATGTTTCAGAGTATCTACATGTATTCACTTTTTTAACGAAAGATGGCTTGTCAAGAAACTGTTCATTCGTCATTAAATAGTTCCGAAACATGAACAGATTCTTGGGAATGTCTGAAATATCAATTCTCAAAAGAAAATAGGCCCCACTGCCATGCCAGGACAAGAACAAGAATATTCCTAAAAGAGACAGGAATTAATATATTAGCATTCCCATTATTATGCAAATGACGTGAAACCACAATCATTTACAGTGCACATTCTCCACTCCTCTGGGGAGCATTCCAGCCAGTCGCCCGTTTCTAAGCGCAAAAGTGCTAATCCAACAACAATGACGTTCGCATCCTACCGGGTACCCATTTAACACCTGGGTGGAGACAAGCAATGTAGATAATGCCTTGCCCAAGGGCATAAGTGCCGTGCCGGGTTCGAACCTTTGCATTCCCAGTCAAGTGATTAAACCACTCGACTTTGACACCTTTACTATACCCCTTTCATTCTAATAAAAACACAACAAAATTCAAACTTACAATGGGGTATGAATGATTTTGATGTTAACAAACTGTAAATTACATTTAGTTAAGTGTACATCTTGTACATTCCACATTATATAGATATATGACTTCTATATGATTTTTTGCAGACGATACAAGTTTATTTATGTCTGATAAAAATATTGATACATTGTGTTTTACTATTAATGCGGAACTTAACTAAAAATTGATACATGGTTTAAAGCAAATAAATTAAAACTGAATGCACAAAAAACTTGCTGCATGTTATTTCAGCAAAAAACAAAAATATTAATACTTCCTGTATGAAAATATATCGATTGTAAATTCTAAACAATTTTTTTAGGAGTAAAAATTGACAACAAACTGACTTGGAAACAACATGTAAATTATGTATCATGTCAAATATCTAAAGCTATTGGTGCAATAAATAGAATAAAGAAAATTGTACCTTTTAATATTCTTCTTAATCTGTATAATACCATGATCTTGCCATAATTTAGTTACTGTAATGTAGTATGGGGAGATTGTGCTAAAACTCATTTAAATCGAATTTTAATTCTCCAGAAACGGGCAATACGAATTATTTTACACCCTTTCTCCCACACTGCTCCTGTATTTAAAAAGCGAAACGTATTAACAATTTATGATATACATAAGCAACAGATCGGTATCTTTATGTTTTCTTATTCTAATAATATACTTCCAAAGTTTCTAGACGATTGTTTTATATATAATAGAAATGTGTCTAATTATGAAACTCGTCAATCTAATTTTTTCCACCTCCCAATGTTAACTTATGATTTCTCAAGAACAACAATTATTTATGCCGGGCCAAAATTATGGAACAAATTGCCTCAAGATATTCAAATACGCCCAACACTGTCAATGTTTAAAAGAAGGCTTAAGAAATATCTTGTCAATGATTATGTTTAACTAGGTTTAATTTTACATAATTGCCCTTTCTGTTTTTGTTTTTTGTAATGGATTTGTCTGGTTTAATTATATATGTTGATGTTTTGTGTCATTGTATTTCTATCTTATTTTTTAGTATGTTTAAGAAACATTTTATGTAAATTTAATTATCTTTGGGAATAACCTTGATAGGCCTATGGCCTTTGTTTCCCCCCACATTATGATTTCAATTGAAGATGTTTCATTTTAATGTGTTATTATTTTATATATGCATACAAATTGTACTTGTGTTTATTAATCAGATGTGGAAATAAACTTGAACTTGAACTTATTTAAAACGCTTTCCTTGAAAATGGTACATTTCACCAAAATATGCCCATGTGTCATCGATTTACAATTCTTACATGTTTTTTTTTTTAAATAATAGCTCCGTATTTTTGACATGTTTTTGAAATTGCGTTTTCATGATTCTCATCCACGCTTTAGGCCATACAATACACCATGCTGTTATGATATGCATACAGTGTGATCCAGTATGGACCTACCGTACTTCATTTATTGCTCAGCAATACATGGTAATTACAACATTTTCATTCAGTGGTTATGCATCCTTTCTATATACAGATTATGATACTAGTAATTATGCATGCAAATTACTGGGCGGTTATTTTCCAAATGCAGTAGCTTAAAGGCGACCCTGCACGGTATATACCATAAACTGTACAACAGTAAAGGCTATATCACCTAAGTTTAGAGTAAAAATAATTTTTCATGTAGAGTATATTTCGGACAATAAAATTTCCACTGATTATGTCATGATAAAGAAGAAGGTATTTTCCGTCTTGTGATACTTCCTTAGGCCTACATGCGGGATGCATAACATCAATTCACATAACAGCATTAGACAAAGTAGTAATGGCTTGAATCGTTCGAATCTCAACCATTCCTATTTACGACAATTCTAACTTAACTCATTTACAAGTGAGTGCCCACATTTGCTTGATTCTCCAAGTGTAACCACCCGCTTACAGTAGACCTTACTTGAACCATGCTTATCCACGGACAAGTACGACGAACACGACGAACCACACATTCTGTACACCAATACCGGTCGATGAAATTTGATTGGTTTCCATACAATTTGCAGTCAAGATGAAGCCAGGAGATCATTTCTCGGATGATATCGTCATCAAAGGAACATACATTATCACTGCAAGTATAAAGAAAGATGGGTATTCCAAACTCTTCACCAAAGTCACGAAGCTTTCCTGGAGGCAACGGAAGGGGGAGGGGAGAAAAATCGCAAGCTTTAAAAATAGTTTTGAGTTTACATTGATATCAGTATTGGTGACATAATTTTATGTAATGCCCAGCTACTTTCAAAAGCTACACTATTAACCCGTTGACTACTGAAATCTTTAACTCTCATATGACTAATACAGGGGCTACCTGGTTCCCGTAGTCTATGGGTCAATGTAATTTGTATTGGTATTACCATACCAATGGTAAACAAAAGTGGTTAAAGTATTGCAGCAATCTAATATTTGATAATCTTGACACTTCAGTTTTATCAAATGACTAATACATCAGTAAACCGCCAAGGCGACTCTTAACCGACCCCATACCGATGAATTCTTTGTCCATTCGGAATCATGTATGCTTTTGTTCTGACTTTAATCTGTTGTCGGTCTCATTGGTGTGACTGAGATATGAATGGGAAATCGCAATAGGATTTAGTTTTAACCCGTTGATTACTGAATTCTCTTATTCTCATAGTGTTAATACAGGAAACACCCGGCTCCCGTAGGCATTGGGTTAATTGAAGGGAAAAATTGAAGCCAAGGAATTATTACCTGATGTTTGAGGGATAAAAATGATAAAGTAAAATGTTAAATTTACATTAATGAAACATTGAAAAAATTGAGAGTGAAATATTATGACTGACTTTTTGAAATTCTATATCTTCTTTCACCTTGTCTGTCCATACGTCATTGAAGCTCAAACACGGTAATCATCTCAATATTAGCCGATAAAACATAATTAAATTTAATCTCCCAAACAAAGGGTGAAACAACATTGCACTTCATGAAATACCAAATGACGAATTCACTGTTTTTTTGCAACGTTTCACTTTTGACTTGTCTTTTAATCAGTTGATATAAACATTTAATATTTCCAAAAGGAGAAGAAAACGCCACTGCATTTATAAATGATCACTTTGATATCACTCAAAACACAAACCATCCCCCAAACACAGAACACTTGTAACTGTTGAAAAAATGCATATTGCAACATTTCACTTTTGACTTGACCTTATATTCAGGTCTGCTATACTGAATGAACAACGCTTCTAAGAAGCGAAGATGTTGAAATCTGCGTGCTCGGGCAACAATAGTGAACTGAGCCGGGTTATAAAAGCCGGACTATTCAGCAAGTGCTGACCAATAGCAGAGTCGCTGTGACTGCGGCATTGAACATTAGCGACGTTATCAGCGGTTTTCCTTGTGCTTCGGCTGTGCTCGGCTGATGTCTGTCGTACCACGGAGGGTACGTGCGTTCCGCTAGACGCTGAGATGTACGGCCAACGTAGACGGCTTCACACCGACAATGATACTGATAAACGACATTGCTCATTTGGGGGGAAGGCAGTACATCCTTGCGAACTGCTGGTAGCATTCTATTAGTAGAGAACACGACACGCGTAGCCACGGCAAAGCAACAGCGCGACACTGTATGCTTAATATCGCGCGCATACTTTCAGACACTTTACCACGCCAAGGTAATTTGAGGTAGACCGGGCATTTATTAGGCCCATACACAGGGCGAGTCCGCGAATCAATGGTACGCTGCACAACGCGATCAATGACAAGCTCCGGATAGCCATTGTCTCGCAGGATTTGCTTGATGCGAAGAAGCTCAGGGTTGAGCTTACACGGAGAACAAATTTGCAAGGCGCGACACACTAAGTTATTAATCAAACTAGTTTTATACGATGTAGCACTGTACGAATCCCACCGCGTGTACTGGCCCGTAAACGTAGGTTTACGATATACGGACGTGAGAAGTTTGCCGTCACTCTTCTCAACCAGTACATCCAAAAATGGAAGGGCGTTAGACTGCTCCATCTCACATGTAAACCGAAGCGCCGGATGAAACGTGTTGAGTTGTGTAAGAAAGTCCATGCACGCAGCGCTTGAATCAAACATAGCAAAGTATCATCAACGTAACGAAAGTAGGCGAGCGGGGTAAGGCTAGGATCAGTGTTGTTTTCATGAAGGCGGGCTACATGAAAGCCAACAAAGATATTAGCAAGCACGGGGCCCAACTGGGAACCCATAGCAACACCATCGATCTGCGAATACATGATATCATTAAAGCTAAACTCAACAGCACTTGTAGCATGTTTCATTAGTTCAACAAACCCGGATTCAGAGATTGGAGGTTCATCCAAATCACCATGGTAGAGGGCGGAGACACAGATATCAATGGTCTCCTTTAGTGGCACGTTGGTGAACAAACTACAGACATCAAATGAACATAAAGAGACAGATTCACTAATTACCATCTGACGAACCGACCGAGCAAATGTAAAAGAGTCCTTAATTGAGTATCGCTCAAGCACAGGTTGCAGGAGCTCACTCAACCACCTAGCAGTTCATGCTGCGCTGAACCAGTCATGGAAAGAATAGGGCGGAGTATTGGCTTTATGTGTCTTCGGTAAGCAATACATACGGGGCGCTGAGAGACATGCGGGCGGATCCTATCATAAATATTATGTGCTAGCTGATCATTCTTACGCAAATCTAGCAGGTAGCGCTGCAACCTACCCTCGAGGCAACTGGTCCGATCGTGATTACATGCAGGACCAATGCACCGAAATTTGGAATCATCATCAAGAACATCCACCATCTTACCATCTTACCTTTGTCGGGGTTACAAAGGTGAATGTCTTTGTTAGACCTAAGACCACGCACAGCCGTCATACATTCACGCGTCAGCCGAAAGATTTTACAAGCTCTCGCGGAAACTGAAGAATTTGTGCTTGCGCACGGGTTCAATTTTGGCATACCCAAACCTCACATTAGCCGTGAAGAGGTGTTTGCGGAATTTGAACTCCTCTTACAAAGCAGCACCGATTCGGCAGCGCTATTAAGGCTTCTTACGGAAAGTTATTACATCGGCGGGCCCTCGGCGGCGCCGATTGATTCGGCGCGCCTGCGGAGCGGCTTTGTTCTCAACACGCCGACTGAGCGATGCGGCGGAAGTTCTATTTATCTCGTTTAGCATGTATTTGTGCTTGCGTACGGGTTCAATTTTGGCATACCCAAACCTCACATTAGCCGTGAAGAGGTGTTTGCGGAATTTGAACTCCTCTTTTCACAGCTAATGCGGCGCAATCCTACTTGCAAGGATGACGCAGCTTCAGCCAAGGCGCGTTTGGCTGATCTCGCGCACTCGTATTGTGGCATACCTAACGACATGTCCGATTTCCATATGGCGCGTGAACGTATGACGGCTGTGCTGGTGCGTCCTCGGACAGTCGACGGAATAAGGCACAAATTCATTGTTCGACGTTCGAGGACTATTGTCCGGCTTCCGAGGACCATTGTTCTCATGATTTTTTTTGTTCTCTGTCTGAAAATGTCCTCGGACATACGGCTAAACACGCCCACACATCCACACACACACACACACACACACACACACACATATTATATATATATATATATATATATATATATATATACATGTATATATATATATATGGCATCTTAATGAATAAATTTATTTGATTTGATTTGAATTTATTCAGACATTATAAAAACATGTCTCGGGAAAACAAAAAAGGTTTGACCAACTCATACAAGTCTGTTTCCCGGATATAAACAACAAGTAGATTCAATATCATAAACATATTGCACAAAGTATTATTTAAAAGATGTAAACGTTTCTTTTCATTTGTTGCTAAAATCGTTATTAATGTAGTAGGTAATGTTTTGTTTTCTTTATATGCTTGTTTTGTTTTTTTGGTCCACAAATACCAGATATAATGTATATAATACCTTTTGCAGCTAGATCAGCCTTATTTCCGACGGACATGAGTAAGGCAACATATCCCTTTGTTCCTGAAATGATAGGTGAAATTACGAACAAAGAGTGTTACCAAAAATATTAATAACCAGTGGAAAGAATGAATAATGGGACGAGATGTTTACTGGTAATAATAATAATAATAATAATAATAATAATAATAATAATAAATCATTTATAGAACGCAGAAGACGTATTTTTAAAGAGTGTCTTTAATACAGTTAAAATCTCAAGAATTTGTATATGTTAAAGCGACGCCTCCTACAGAGACACTGTAAAGTTGGGTCATTTTATATTAATATTTACGTTTCTTTTCAAATTAAAGTGCATTTAGACAGACATAGATCTAGACCCACAGAAAATATATTTAGGAAAACAAAAAGCATTCAATAAATTTCCTCATTACGTACCTATGGAAACGTCTCATTTCCTTTAGGACTACTGGGAAGTCCCGTTCCTATATCTGATGCAAAAGAATGTTTGTTTCAATCGATACATATCTTTCGCACCAATTCCCCCCCCCCCCGAAAAATGTAGAAGTTGCCGTTCACGACAATTTAAGGTAATTTTATGGAATATACTTCCCTTCATTTCTTAATGAGTCTTTACCAATCTTCTACAAACATCATTTTCTATTTTGCCATCTACTCCTGTCATTTTCTCATATATCTCATGTCACCCCCCCCCCCCCGCGTCCTTTACTGACATTTGTTTCTGTGAATACAACCAAAAACATTTTTTTTCCTAATACATGTATATTTCTTTTTTCTGAATAGCAAGTTCTATCTTTTTATAATTATTCTTATGTCACCAAGCCACCAAGCTCCGCTTATGTGACAGTCCTTCTCTATGATTCAATTACGTTATCGCTATGGCGTAATTACTTTTCTTTAATAATGCTCTGACAGGGACGTCGATCCACGATTACATGAAGCAGGGAAAATTAGTGCATTTGGGAGGGGATCGCACAGCGGAATTATTTAATTTTACACCTCCGGATTTATTGTGGTTGGGGGGGGGGGGGGGGGGGCTAAGCGATATGTTTTCCACCCCACTATTTTCTTCGGGAAGGGGGAAACTTCCCCCTGCCAATCCCCCCTCCCCCCTCTATCGCCGCCCCTGTGTATCTATCATAATCTTGTTAAGTGTTGTAATAACTTGGCAAATACATTTCATTTGAATAATATCTGATAAATTCCATTGGGTAGGTCTCCTACTGAGATTAAGCTTCGCAATGGAGGGGGGGGGGGGGGGTCGTTTGGCTACTTCTAGCGGGCACTATCCACAGCTTAATTCATGACTCTTACGTTAGAAATATATTTCAGGCCCAGACATTTGTTCATACAAGTTAAAGGGCTTATAGTTCTTAGCTTAGTCTTAGATGCACGACGTTATCCGATATATCAATTTTTCATAAAATATGGCAGCAGAAGTGGGATGTTTTTTTCACAACGAATGAATAGATTGCTATGTTTAAGATATATTATAATAAAGTATTTAAAAATTAATATTCGTCATAGTGATGCTTTTTGTTTACTTTCACCATACAAAATTTCTTCTTCAGAGTATTTACGTGACCAATCGCAAGTCTACTAAAACATCAGTATTAGTGGTAGCCCTGTAGTATATTGCTTGTATAATCGGAGAAGAGGGTCGCTATTCATAATCGAAGAAGAGGTTCGCTATTCATAATCGAAGAAGAGGGTTGCTATTCATAATCAAAGAAGTGTGTCGTCATTTAAATTAAATAATAAAGGGAAATGGATGAAGGACCATGTCTAGTCCCTACATCTAAGTGGGAGGAAAGGATCCCCTCCCCCTCCACACACCCACACACACACACACAGATCCAGATTCTCCCGTTTCTCAACTCTTGTGGTGACCCTAATCCGTAGCCTTTATCTCAAGTTACAATTCTCAAGTGGGATTGTTGTAGGGGGTAGTTGTCCGGATACGGGCTTAGAAATTGCCGCGAGAAATTTGTTTGTTAGTTTTATTTGGGTTGTGATATTAATTCCTCGTAGCAATATTTTCATAATACGTGATTTTAGTAACGTAAAATTTATTGGCATCTACCATTCTTACAGTGTGCCCCTGTTTATGGCCATGGAGGTAGGAAGGAAGTATGCCCTCCCACGGTTGGGACTTTTAAGTTTCCCTGAGTTAAAATCACCTTTCAGAGCATTTGAGTGCATGTGGTTTCGTGGTCATTACTAACTTGCTTAATTCCATCATTTTCTTTGAAATCTTTATTTCGGTCTTCCTAATGATAATCTTAACAAAAATAATGACAAAAATGATGACCATGTTCATCGATCGTGGTCCTATGCATAATAATCATCATGGTCATCCTCCTCCTCCTCCTGATAATATTATTTGATCATGTTATTTATTGAAGGTGAATTATTGCGGGGGGGGGGGGGGGTGATGATACAGGCCAATCTTACAGGCCACCCCCCCCCCCCTCCCTCCTGAATTATTTGGGGAATATATCACACATCCTCTCCCTCCTGGGTTTCCATAGCATTTAAAATATAAATTATACTACTAGAACCTTGGTTTATGAACTTCCCTTGAAAAAAAAGTGCAGGGTATGCTTGTATATATCGTATCCGGACAACTACCCTTGGCCAACATTACTACCCCCTTAGGTCAACTACCCGTAGGACATATCTTCCTTATGTTCGTTCATATTTTCATCCTTTTATCTTTTGTTCTGTCCTAAACATAATATTGCTTTATCTTTCTGCATTTGTTTTCCCTCACTTTTCTCATGTTATTCTTTTAGTATGATCATTTTATTTTTATCTTTCCTTTATTTTTCCCCTTCTTCTTTACTTCTGTCCTTCCCTTCGACTCACTTTATTTTATTTTCCCTTTCCTTATTTGCTTATGTTATTCTTTGTTTTGATCTTTCTTCAACTTTTCTTTTTGTCTTCTCTCATGCTCATTTTTGTTTTGATCTTTCTTTGTTCTTCTCTTTCTGCATTTTGATCTTTCTTGGATTTTCTCGTTCTGTTTTTTTCATATATTGTTCTTTTTATTCCCTTTCTTTATCTTCCGTTGCTGTTTTTCCCTTATAAATGTTATTCTTTGTTTTATTCTTCCATCATTTCGTTCGGCTTCGAGCAATCCGAAATGTAATCCCACAAACTTTGTATACGAGTGAACGGGGCTCACGCAATCCTGAATTTCCCCACGGCCGCCCGGTTGCGTATCCATTTAACATAAATTATACTTGGGCGAAATGTTGAAAAACAAAACAAAAACTAGTCCTAACAACGAGGGGGTATGGGGCACGTGCCCCGCAAATCAGATGGGGAAAAAACAGGAGAAAAGAGAAAAAGACGGGGAGAGGAAAAGGAAGAGAAATAAGACAATAATAGGACCCCTTTTTTTTGTTTTGCTTTCTTTTTGTTTTGTTCGAGCGGACCCTCCTCGCCAGCGCCCCATATAATAAGGGCTGTGTATCATGGATTTTCTATGTTTGCTTTGAACTAAATTCAATTCAATCCAATTTATTCTCATTTCCAGCAAAAACAATTCCTCGGAAATTAATCAAAATTATACATTAAAACATATGAATTATAAAACAATATGATACATTCTGCACGATTTGAGTATTAGAACTAGTTTTGAATTTATCATGTACATGATGTAAACAATTAATTAATGCATAACTTTTCTTTAAACTTCAGCATCAACCTGACATTATTCCATCAGTACCAATGGTATACTATAAAGCATACTGCTTGTATCTAAACAACCATAGGACGGACGGCGTTAAGTCCTCTCCGAGGGACTTGGGGTTAATGCCTTACCAAAGGATACGAGTACATCCTGATTTCGAACCCGGGTCCTTCAATTACAATGCCACTGCTCGACCACTTAGCTATCTCGCTTTCTCAGGATTATGG
The DNA here is from genome assembly GCA_025617745.1 of Heliocidaris erythrogramma. NCBI lineage: Eukaryota > Metazoa > Echinodermata > Echinoidea > Camarodonta > Echinometridae > Heliocidaris > Heliocidaris erythrogramma. Next base: position 291,003 of record CM046864.1, on the reverse strand, counting down.
ACATGATAGAACAGCACCTGATGGCAACACCTACTACAGCAAACCCCCCCCCCCCCCACCCACACGCAGGCTATGCCATTTATGAATTACTTTGACGAAAATAATGAGTGATGTGTGCTTGTACCGAGGCAAGGTTGGTCGAATGGCGCAACGTGGTCTGACTGATTGGGTGGGGTGGGGCACAGGGGCGTAGCCAGGATTTTTCAATAGGGGGTGGGGGCAGACGTGAAGGATCCAACCGCATAGTTGGGTGCAGGGAGGAGCAGTTTCCTCCCTTCCGCGCGTAGCGCGAAAGCTCTTAGTTTTTCCAGCAAATCTTAGAGAAAGACGGCTAGTAGCACTTTTTTAAGACGGAAAGTTATAGTTCGACGCCCTGGCTGCTTTTCAGTTATTTTCAGTTATTCAGTTTCAGTTATTTTTGAACTGTATGTAACAGGGGTGGGTGAAGGGAAGGAGAGTTTCCCCGTCCAAATTTGAGAGAAAGATAACGGCTTGTAGCAAACAATTTTTTTAGGTGGACAATTATAGTTCGACGCCCGGACCACTTTTCAATTATTTAGACGCAACATTTCACATGCGAGGGTGCAAAGTCAGTGGCGTATCTAGGGATTATGGCGCCCGGAGCAAACAATGAGTGCCCAAACTTATCTACATTATTATTAATTGTATACGTTGATAAACGGTTTTCTATTCACTCACTTCTACAATAGGGAGCAGAACTAACAAAAACCCTATAGGCTTGAGAAAAGAAGTTGAGATTTCTTTCAAAAGTTGAGCCTTTGCAAATGCTGTTTTATACACTTTTTCCTATATTGGGAGCGTAATATTTAGCAGGAGTCATATGAAACTTACATAATATAGCGAGCAAGCAATTACATCTTTATTTTATTAAACTTTTTGAACCATTTAGGCCTAAGGTATTTAAGAACTATATACTGGGGGAGCGCGTAAGCTTGTACATAGCAAACAATTCTTTTTAGGTGGAAAGTTATAGGCATATAGTTCGACGCCCAGACTGGTTTACAAGTTTTCCCCCCTTCCCACGCGAAGCGCGAAACCTCTGAGGATTTATAGCAAATTTGAGAATAAGTACAAGTAGCACCTTCTGTTGTAACTGGGCGTTGTGGCGTGCGCCTGTAATCCAGCTACCAGTGGAAGTTATAAACTGATTCAGCGGACCCAGGTTCGAGACTGAGTCACGTCTTTCGGATGGTGACGTTAAAGGTCGGTCCCAGACGTAAATAATCATATCTGTTTGATACACGTCTGTAAAAACCCAATTACACACACACCCACACACGTTAGGAGGAAAGTTAGTTCGACACCCGGACTGCAATTAGTGGACGCAATACTGCACTGTATGTATCAGGGGTGTGTGCAGGGAGGGGGAGTTACTTCCCGCTCAAAAGCGCAAAAACTTTGACGTTTTAGCAAATTTCGTAGCGCCTTTCCAGGTTTTCTTCTCTCAGTTTCTCCGCTTTTTCGATGTCGCCTGATTTTAAGGGGCTGAATGGGGGAGTGGGGAGTGGGGTTTGGGGGGGGGGGGGGGGAGTGGGGTTGGGGGGGGGGGGGTGGGGAGCATGGCTTCCTTTTCCCCTCCTGGCTAAGCCGGGGTGCATTTGTTTCATCGCCCATCCCATTATTATTGCCCCGACACAGCCGTGGGGATGTCTCCCATCCAATATTATCATTTTGTTTGCTAATTTAATTCTTTCATATTTGAGTGTTTCATTGAACAATGAAATTCATATTCCAATATTTTACAAATAATCCTAACCCTATCCTCTTCTTCGATTATGAATAGCGACCCTCTTCTCTGATTATGAATAGCGATCCTCTTCTTTGATTATGAATAGCGACCCTCTACTCCGATTATAAATAGCGACCCTCTTCTCCGATTATGAATAGCGACCCTCTTTTCTGATTATGAATGGCGACCCTCTTCGATTATGAATACGGACCCTCTTCTCCGATTATGAATAGCGACCCTCTTCTTTGATTATGAATAGCGACCCTCTTCTCCGATTATGAATAGCGAGCCTCTTCGATTATGAAAAGCGACCCTCTTCTCCAGTTATGAATAGCGAACCTCTTCTCCGATTATGAATAGCGACCCTCTTTTCTGATTATGAATAGCAACCCTCTTCTCTGATTATGAATAGCGAACCTCTTCTCCGATTATGAATAGCGACCCTCTTTTCTGATTATGAATAGCGAACCTCTTCTCCGATTATGAATAGCGACCCTCTTTTCTGATTATGAATAGCAACCCTCTTCTCTGATTATGAATAGCGACCCTCTTCGATTATGAATACGGACCCTCTTCTCCGATTATGAAGAGCGACCCTCTTCTCCGATTATGAATAGCGAGCCTCTTCGATTATGAAAAGCGACCCTCTTCTCCAATTATGAATAGCAACCCTCTTCTCTGATTATGAATAGCGACCCTCTACTCCGATTATAAATAGCGACCCTATCCTCTGATTATGAATAGCGAACCTCTTCTCCGATTATGAAAAGCGACCCTTTTCTACGATTATGAATAGCGAACCTCTTCTCCGATTATGAATAGCGACCCTCTTTTCTGATTATGAATAGCAACCCTCTTCTCTGATTATGAATAGGGACCCTCTTCGATTATGAATACGGACCCTCTTCTCCGATTATGAATAGCAACCCTCTTCTTTGATTATGAATAGCGACCCTTTTCTCCGATTATGAATAGCGAGCCTTTTCGATTATGAAAAGCGACCCTCTTCTCGAATTATGAATAGCGACCCTCTTTTCTGATTATGAATAGCAACCCTCTTCTCTGATTATGAAAAGTGACCATCTTCTCCGATTATGAATAGCGACCCTCTTTTCTGATTTTGAATAGCAACCCTCTTCTCTGATTATGAATAGCGACCCTCTTCTCTGATTATGAATAGTGACCCTCTTCTCCGATTATGAATAGCGACCCTCTTTTCTGATTATGAATAGCAACCCTCTTCTCTGATTATGAATAGCGACCCTCTACTCCGATTATAAATAGCGACCCTCTCCTCTGATTATGAATAGCGACCCTCTTCTCCGATTATGAATAGCGACCCTCTTCTTTGATTATGAATGCCGACCCTCTTCGATTATGAATATGGACCCTCTTCTCCGATTATGAATAGCGACCCTCTTCTTTGATTATGAATAGCGACCCTCTTCTCCGATTATGAATAGCGAGCCTCTTCGATTATGAAAAGCGACCCTTTTCTACGATTATGAATAGCGAACCTCTTCTCCGATTATGAATAGCGACCCTCTTTTCTGATTATGAATAGCAACCCTCTTCTCAGATTATGAAAAGCGACCCTCTTCGATTATGAATACGGACCCTCTTCTCCGATTATGAATAGCGACTCTCTTTTCCGATTATGAATAGCGAGCCTCTTGGATTATGAAAAGCGACCCTCTTCTCAAATTATGAATAGCAAACCTCTTCTCCGATTATGAATAGAGACCCTCTTTTCTGATTATGAATAGCGACCATCTTCTCCGATTATGAATAGCGACCCTCTCCTCCGATTATGAATAGCGACCCTCTTCTCTGATTATGAATAGCGACCCTCTTCTACGATTATGAATAGCAACCCTTATGAATATTGACCTTTATGAATAACGACCCTCTTCTCCTATTATGAATAGCTACCCTCTTCTTCGATTATGAATAGCGACCCTCTTCTTTGATTATGAATGGCGACCCTCTTCGATTATGAATACGGACCCTCTTCTCCGATTATGAATAGCGACCCTCTTCTTTGATTATGAATAGCGACCCTCTTCTCCGATTATGAATAGCGAGCCTCTTCGATTATGAAAAGCGACCCTTTTCTACGATTATGAATAGCGAACCTCCTCTCCGATTATGAATAGCGACCCTCTTTTCTGATTATGAATAGCAACCCTCTTCTCAGATTATGAAAAGCGACCCTCTTCGATTATGAATACGGACCCTCTTCTCCGATTATGAATAGCGACCCTCTTCTCCGATTATGAATAGCGAGCCTCTTGGATTATGAAAAGCTACCCTCTTCTCAAATTATGAATAGCAAACCTCTTCTCCGATTATGAATAGAGACCCTCTTTTCTGATTATGAATAGCGACCCTCTTCTCTGATTATGAATAGCGACCCTCTTCTCCGATTATGAATAGCGACCCTCTTCTCCGATTATGAATAGCGACCCTCTTCTCTGATTATGAATAGCGACCCTCTTCTTCGATTATGAATAGCAACCCTTATGAATATTGACCTTTATGAATAACGACCCTCTTCTCTGATTATGAATAGCGACCCTCTTCTTCGATTATGAGTAGCGACCCTTATGATTAACGACCCTCTATCTGTATTATGTATAGCGACCCTCTATCTGTATTATGTATAGCGACCCTCATGAATTATTATGAATAGCGATCCTTAAGAGTAATGACCCTTTTCTTCGATTATGAATAGCAATCCTCATGAATAATAATCCTTATGAGTTCATGAATAGTGATCCCTTTTCCCTTTATGAATAGCGACCCTACAGGTTTTAGGAAATTACACGTTATGAATAGCGGTCCTTATGAGCCACTGGTCCTAATGACTAGCGGTCCTTATGACTAGCGAGGTTACCCCAATCAATGTACAGTCGTCCTCAAAATTATTCACACCCCTTGGAAAATTGGAGATTTTTTTTCATTTTTCGCAAAAATGAAAAATGCACATCACTTAAATACATTTAGTAATCATCTACAAATGAATGCTGTTTCTGGTTTCACCTCATTTGCATAACAATAGAAAATGTCAGTTACCCAAATTTGGTGATGTTCAAAATTATTCATACCCTTGGTGATTCATTGATTTTGCTGATCATTATAAATCAAATCCTTTGTGATTATTTCTATTACACTTCATTACACTGTCCCAATGCTTCTGGAGGTGTCTACTGAGATAGCAGGCCAATACCTGGTACCCAATCCCTTAATTTCCTTGAGGATGTTGTCCAGAGATGCCTTCACCTGGTCTTCAAGGCATTCCTTGGATTATAAGGAGATTTAATGTATACAAGGGATGTAGTGATTGACTTACTGGTTACGAGACCATGATCCCTGCTATTTTCATTCAGTATTCTGCTAATTTTATGAAAATTTTACTCTGAAGACGAAGTAAAACACTCTTCCTGGAGAGACCTTCCCTGGAGCCCTTCTCTGTTGCACTGTCTGAGAGTGAGTTTTCCCTCATACTTTTGCTCCATTCTCATTAAAAATGTTTAGGAAGGCCATGGTTGAGATGTAAATGTTAGTTGGTGCCATTTTAAGCATTTTGTTCAGTTAAACAAACTGACACTTGGATATGGAACCTGCTATAAGGTCCTTCACAAGTGGGTACTCTGGTGAAATTTAAATACTGTCTTTATTTTCCTGTGTGCCGTCGAAATGGTAGCATTTTTTTATCTGCAGCTGGTACCATTGAGAGAATATGGTATAAATTTAGTGCCCAGCCATACCAAGGTTAGTATAAAAAATATGAAAATTGGCACAATAAGAATTCAGTTTGGGATACTGTAATCAATGGTCACCTGGCATCAGGGTCATGAAGTGACTTAAACATCACTAACATGGCCTTCCTGAGCACTCTAATTGAGAATGGAACCAAATAATGAGAGTGAACCACATCTAAGACAGTGCAACAGGGAAGGGCTCTAGGGAAGGTCTCTCCAGGAAGAGTGTTTTACTTCCCCGTAAGCGCAAAATTTTCATTAGCGTAAATGAAAAACCGAATGAAAATATTAATATCATAGTCCCGTAACCACAAAATCAACAACTACACCCCTTGTATACATTAAATCCCCTTTAAATCCAAGGAATGCCTTGAAGACCAGGTGAACACATCTCTGGACAACATCCATTATTATCATGAATATTATATGGTATTAGGATTGTAGTAGTATTATTAGTATTAGTATTGTTAATATTATCATTATACTAGGTGATAAAAAATACATTTCCCACTTTTAACCCTCTGTACAAAACTTGGACCTTACACAGGAACCAATGATGTGTATGTGAGTGTGTGCTTACAGTGACCCTGAACAATGGACATGAATACCACCTTTTCAGAGCTCTGCTAACCAGGCTTCTGGTCTCTTGCAGCAAGGCACATGAATGCTTTATTAATAATTCATGATGGATTTCCCTGGGTACTGCTAGTCTGAATTCTTGGTAAAGGGTAAAATGCATGCACATGCTTGCAACATCATCATCATCACCATCAATATCATCATCGTCGTCATCATCATTGTCATTATCATCATCGCTGTCACTATCATGATCATCATTATTAGGAGCAGTAGCATTATCATCACATCATAATCATCATCATCGTCATCATCATTGTTATCATTATCATAATCGTTATCATCATCATAATCATGGCTATCATTGTCATCATTATCACTATCATTGTCATCATTATCATCACGATCATCATCAAGGACAATATCAATATTCCTATCCTTTGAATGACTTAAATCAGTGAAATGACTTTACACAGTTAATGCCAGAGGATGAATAAAGACTAGCTGTGATAGTGGTATTCCTCATGAATAAATAATAAAGCATTCAAACCCTGGCATGACCATTGTCTGGGTGTTAACCACACACTCCCATACAAACCAATTTACCTCTGTGCAAAGTTAAAGTTTTGTACAGAGAATTGAAAATAAAGCAAAATCTAAGCCCTAACTTAAAGATTAATCTTGAATTTAATGAAACTGATTTATGCTTTCATTTTTAAATTACCTCCAACAAAATTGTACACTATTCACCTATTGCTCATATCAACGTCAGTGTTATCTGATATATAGTTTTTGAACTATTAAGGATCAAAAGTGGGAAATGTTTTTTGTAACACCTAGTAGTTGCTGTTGTTTTTATCATCAAACGATTATTAATGATGCATTTACTGAACAATTTGGTAGAAAAGCGGTATTCTTATCCATTTTTATTGCTTTTTATATTCTGTTGTTTGCTACGAGTATATATTCATGACTTTTGTTGAACAATGTTGTTACAAAACAGGGCCTCGTGGAGGAAAAAACTGTTTGCTGAAAATGTGCCACCTTGTCCAAATATCATAATTAAACAAATAAATATTTTTAAAATTATATTTATCATCATTGCTAATATTACTATTATTATTATTATTAATATAAGTATTATTACCATTGTTTATATATCTATATGAGGTCAAAGTGATATAATTGTTAATTTTTCCTCCCTTCGTTGCGGGAATCATTTTTTTGTGCTACCCCAAAATGACTGGGTTGTAGAGGTCAGTTAAAATTGCCTGGAAAATTGCCTGAAAACGAACGGAAGTACGTGTTTGTAATTTAAACTAAGCATTTTCTTATCTAGTGCCAAAACGTGTTTTTAGGGGTAAATTAATATTTATATACCGCATATCAAGCAACGGGAAAGGTGATATTCGGGCAACAGATGTAAGCCCACCTGAAGAAATAGGGCCCGTACACTTACGTGGCTACGTTTTCTATGTGTATGAAAAACTATCCTGACCCCTGGAAATTACTTTTTTCTGGGTATTAAAAAAAAAATGATTCTAACTCATTTATGATATATTTGGCCCTTTACCATCGAAATTCGTGTACCTGCGACATATTGGTTATCATAGCCTCATACATGGCTTATCCCTATATTTTCGTATATAAATAGAGCGTTGACCTTCTCCTATCACTTCAGAAAATACTTTGGGTTTGACTGTCTTAGGGGCAGGATGCAGCCTTTGCATACTTTATGATGGACCAGGGTCCATTAAGAAGTTTTTGAATGTGTCAACTAGAACGCCGCCCTAGATCCTCCCAGTGATAATGGACTGCTTTGTGTTGACTGCATACAAAGTATGAAGCTAACAATGGGTGAAGCGAGGCTCACGTTTTAGAGAAGACGGCAAAACCATGTTTGACGCGTTCTCGATCTGGCTAGTGGACGAGGGAGAAGCCAGTGGACGGGTGAGCCGTTCTTTCACAAAGCGCGGTATGCAGCTAACACAAAGCAGTCCATTGTAGCTGGGAACATCTAGGACGGCGTTGAAGTCCACACATTCGAAAGCTCACTATTGTAAAACCTTAATCTGCCAATTCTCATCTAATCACATAGGTTATAATACAGCAGATTGGTGCAGAAAATCGATGGAATTGTGCACTTTTTCATAAAAGCACAAAATTTTTCACGTAGGTAGAGTTTTTTTACGCCGAATAATTAAGGATATGGGGCCACCCAAAATTCGGGTCCTGGTGCTCGTTGTGCCCATTGTTTAGAAAAAAATGGCCCTCTCAGGGGCCTTCCACTTCAAAGTTGATGTAATCAAATCTAGTTTGATATAATGAAATATCATGTAATATTTCCCGGCTTCTAAAATCAGACAAATGTTTTAGGTGGCCATTTTTCAAATAAACGGCCATCCTATGTATCATTTGAACCATTGTAGTATCCCTTCTATTGAAAGATTAAAGACTAAACTGGACTTGTAGCAGTACACGTCATATCGTACTCTATTTATACGTGCATAATATTCTTGTCTATAAATTGCCAAAGATTCTAACTTCATGTTATTCCACCTGAAGAAATAAACGAAAGCGCTTGTGGAAACCTTTTTACTGCTGTGTCTTATTTGTCTCTGAGTTAACTTTTCATTTAATTTTAATCCATATATGTCCTCCACTTTCTGAACTTTTGATGGTGCAACTTTTGATGGTGCAACTTTTTTGCCTAAAAATAGACATAAACATGTTACACTGGTGTATTCGGTTGAGACACAATGGGTGATTTCACCCTCGGTGTTGGTGTTTGGTATTAGTGTCTATTAAACAACGACTATGAAATGAGAAAAAAAAATCAGTCGGTGTTAGGTGTTGACCTCTGATTTTTTTGACGTAGTTCCGGTTGCCGGTGTTTAATTTCATGTACAAATTCCCATTCACTAACACTATGCACCTAGGGATTAAGAAATATTGATTTCACGGTCGGTGTTGGTGTTGGTGTTGCCAGCTATGGAAAATTTAGTTGATTAGTCATGAGAAATAAAGACAGTCGGCGTCATTCGAAGTGTAATTACATAGGTGTTAAGAGGTATTATGTTCATATAGGCCTGGAATTAGGCCAACATTTGGTCTAACTAGAGCACACGGAAAGGAACTACTTTTGCTTTTTAATTGGGCCGAAGGAGTGAATTAAACATCCTACCTAATGTTCTTTTGAAGATAGATTTGATAAAAATGACGTTAGATATTCCGTAGTTAAAGACCCAGTGAATCCACATCATTTACTAGGATGAGATTTAAATCAATATTTACAATACAAAGGTCATGAAACTTCACGGCAAATCTGAACCAATGCCTGAAATTTGGCTGTTTGCCCTGTACGCGCTTCGCCGTCCGATCCGGCGTCAAGCTGCATTAGCTACCTTAGCATTTTCTGCTGCAAGTGAGAAACTCGAGATAATTATCTAAACTTACTGTTCTTGTCAAGACTATCCATTTCTGTGAAGTTTCTTACCGCACTCTAGATAAAATAATAATTTCTTTTAGAATTACCGGACTACTCGTGTAATTTAACGATATTCTAGACTAATAACTAAATAGTTTTAAACAATTTGTTTTTCCTTCGTTAAAAATGGTGCTGACGCCATTGCCAGTGTTAGGATATCGGTATCGGCTCCATAATCTGAACAGCGGTGTGTAAGCTTGATTTTAGGATAAATTTCGCTCTAAACACCAACACCAAACACCGATTATAATGCTGAGTAATTTAAATAGTGGGGAATTTTATTTCCAAGATTGCCATCAAATAGAAAAAAAACTGCATAAGTATTCAAATGTATTTTGCATCTGATAATTTTGCACTGAGACATAAAGCACCAAAATGCTTAAAATGCTTATGTATTCAGGACCTCTTTCTATAAACAGACATTAAATCGTAATGGCAAGTTGCTGAAAGAAAGCAGAAAATCAGAGAAGCAGATAACTCCCTCATTTGTTCCAACACACAGAATGACTAAAATGTTATTTTTTAAAAAAAAAAGTATTGATGTATGTTAGTATTGCCCCGACGGAAAGGGGCTTATGAAAAAAGGAAAATTGACGACGGTGTATTACAAAATCTAGAATTGACCGGGAATACCCCACAATCGACTGACCCGATTTGCCAATTTGTTATTCACATCGATTTAGAGATTTCTCAAACATTGATGACTTTCTTAATTTTGGTCCGATTTCTTGCAAACTTTCATCAATATGTATATCCTTTTCACCCTGATTTTACACAAATTAACATATTGCAAAATACGGATCCCCTTTAATAGGTGTTTAAGAATTACAGCTATTAGTTGACATCTTTACAAATATTACGACGTCTATCATAGGTAGTTTCTTAAGGACATATCAGTGGTTTTTTTTCTAATATGGGCACGAAAATGAAAAAAAGAGGAAAATACAGTTTTATTACTTAGTTGTTCTGATTATAACTTATTTTGGCATAATGACATTTACTTCATCGGGATATTAATGTATATTGTTCATGCATAAGAAGTGAAACATATTAATGTTAGACTGATATTTTCTGTTAATAGAAATTTCCATCAGTACTAAATTCCACATTTTTATTCCAAGATATAACATTTCAGATATAACATAAACATTAAAATGCCAACTTAACTCACAGCGGAGGCCAATGTGAATGTGACGGCCATCTCGATGAAATGGAGTGACCCAACGATTCTGCATATAATAACCTGCCTGCAAATATATTTGCTTTAAAGCCCAAACTCAAGTTACATGCAAGTATAGGCATTTTAACACTTTTGGCAGCTATTTTGAATTTGGCCAACCTCTGTTAGGGAATTAATGAAAGATTTAATTGTCTGAAATGGGCCATCGATGGGCCTATGTGGCCTGCTGAAGTGGGCTTTTTATGTAACTTTGATTTCAAAATTAGAAACAAAGATTAAAAGAAAAATCATAGATTATTTTGGGCCTTTGGGGGCCTTTTTGGTCATAATGGGCACCAGCGTCGCATATCTCATTGATGTCAGAGACGTAATTTAATTACATCAACTCTGGGGGAAAAGACCATCAAAAAGGGCCATTTAAAAAGAAATGGGCACAACGGGCACAAGGGCCCGAATTGTAGGTGGCCCCATATCCAGAATTATTCGACATCAAAAACTCTACTTACTTGCCAAATGTCATGCTTTTATGAAAAAAAAGTGCACAATTATTTCACCAATCTGCCCGACTATTAGACTTTGACCTAGGCCTAGTATTTTTGTTATATTGACGAATATCGACTTCGATTTCAAAGGAATCTTAACATACGTGATATATCCTGGCAAGTATCTGCATATCTCATAGCATCGCCTGATGGGTAAATCTCATCTTTCATTTCTCCAACGTCAATGAGGAAAGCTTTGAAAGAGTGTGCTGTGCGAACCAATTCCTCTTTGTCAATGAGTTTCGCAGGGATAAAAGGCCTGAGATAAGTCAACAAATCACGTGGCGTATTAGATTTAGAGATATCAACCAATGCTATGGAGTTGGTATCAAATGCTGAATTTGGGCTGTAAAGATGTTGACTTGTTGTTGGACTCGATCTTGCACCAGATGGTTCTGCTGAGCCAATGCCAGAAATTCCCTCAATCGCTCCTTTTCCTGTAGGTTTGGAGTGACTAAAAGACCCCGTATTACGTGATGTAAATGCGGTCGGGGATCCCAAGAGTGCTGCAGACTCATCAATATTGTCAAACTTTGTCTTGGCCCTTGTTTTTCTTCTCCCTGCTGGTGACGAGGAAGTCTCATCTTCTTGGTGCAGATGAGGTTGATCCCGGGCATCTTGGAGAAATTTGATGAACCTGGACAGGTCCCCATCTGGCATGTCACAAAGGTCGTTGCACTGCATCACGCATTCGGAACATTCGAATGTGGTGGGCTGCATATTCTTAAACGCCATCATCAGTACGGATCTGGTTGTGGGGTCATAGCTTTCAATAGAGTGAACAACAACTGCAACCCGGTTAGCTCCTGTGCAGAAACATGAATGCATGATTTTGAAAATTGATTTTGAACATTTTTAATATTAGTATTACAATTCAGCAAAGTCGAAAGTATTATAGTATTTATCGTATTTATCACAAGGAAAATATTTACATTTCATCAATACAGATTTCATTAGTGTAATCATAAAAGCTAGAGAAATAAACCTGATGTGTACATCATTAATGTGCAGGTCTTCGATATGCTGGTGAGCGTTCAGCATCCGTTTTCCTGGATCAATAGCCTAACAAAATAATATTTCAGATTTTTGAGTAATCTATTCACGAATCTTGGTTTCCTTGACACCCTGTATAATATAGGTTTTCCTGGCCAATTCGGAACTTTGTCAGTCTAATTTAAACGATTTTAGCCATGCATGCCGTGCTATTCGGCAGTTCAAATTCATGATATGTGCATTCAAAATCATCTGGGAAGTATTTGAATTCGCATTTCAGGCAGTCAAATTAATACTTGTTTCATTCAAATTTATATAGAATGACATGAAACAACTGCAGGTCCCGAGAAAGGATGTAACTTCTAACTGAGGACACACTGACATTTAGACGACATTTTAGAAGACAAGAATACAAATGAAAGTTCTTTTACCATGTTTACCGCTATTTTATGCAGGATATGATATAACAGTTTTTAAAGAGTTCACGATTTAAAATGACTTATTTATCGACTGACAAAATTACAGGTCGGGTTATAGCGCCTTTGATATTGAGCGCCCGGAATGAATACGAGTGATCCAGGGCTCCGCGCACGGCACCATCAAAGCAAAGTTGTAATACATTGGTGGCGGGAAAAGTTAGGAATGTTCCAACAAGATTTAACTTAAATAATGAAGTTAATTATTCAATTGTCTCCAACGGCCACCAGAAGGTGGTAACACACACAACTGCTTTGTGATAGGTTGCTCGACTGCTGTGAAAAAAATCACAGGCAGACCGAGCAGGATTCGAACCCGCGAATCACAGGCTTTTTTCACAGCAGTCGAGCAACCTATCACACAGCAGTTGCGTGTGTTACCACCTCTGGTGGCCGTTGGAGACAATTGAATAATTAACTTCATTATTTCATGTTACCCAACTGATTAATTCTATACCATTGATTTGACATCATATTAATGGGATAGTTCGAACCTATACCACTAAGGGCACTCCGGTGGTCTAGTGGTTATGACGCTGGTCTAGTAACCCAGAGGTCGCGGGTTCGAATCCCGCTCGGTCTGCGGGTGTTTGGAAAACGAAGACCGAAGACCGAAGACCCAATGTTGAATGTACAAAACACGTGCGCTAGCTAGGGATCCAGGGAGCCCGACTTTGGACTTTGCCTCCTACACGTGTTCTCGCCCCAACCAAACGTGTGCGCGCGGGAACTTCCGGGTCTTCGGTCTTCGGTCTTCGTTTTCCAAACCTGTTGTTGGGTGTCTGGAAAACGAAGACCGAAGACCGGGGATCTGTGATATAGCCTACCACTTATTTCATTATTATACTCAAATCCACGAATATTCTGCATTGCCAACTACATAATGATTCAGAAAAAGGTTTGCGGTACAACCATGTGAGTTGGAATAACTCCACGTTCCGGTCAGAATGCTCTGGCCGTCGTCAGGAGAATGAGAAGAGCGAATAAATCAGCAGAATTTATATATGAAGCAGCAATTCAATAAATAAAATGGATGCAAACACATAACATAGAAACCAGAGTATTCTGACCAGAGCATTCTGACCGGAACGTGGAGTTATTCCAACTCACATGGTTGTACCGCAAACCTTTTTCTGAATTACAACTTCACCATGCAAACCTTCAAATCCTATATTACATAATGATTAGCTAACATTCAAACTGCTTTCATTATTATACTCAGCTCAAATCCACGAATATTCTGCATTGCCAACTACATAATGATTAGCTAACATTCAAACTGCTTTCATTATTATACTCAGCTCAAATCCACTAATATTCTGCATTGCCAACTACATAATGATTAGCTAACATTCAAACTGCTTTATACTCAGCTCATATCCACGAACAATAAGCCTATTCTGTTAGCTATACATCAGCTAATCAGCAGTAGATGACAGGTTCGAATCCCGCTGGTTCCACTGGTTCTGACTTGTGATTTTCATTATAGATCGAGCATACGATCTTTAACACTGGGAGTAAAAGCCTAAAAATTTGTTTACAAATTAAAAAATATTCTGTTCCATTGCCAATAGGCCCTATTACACGACAAAACTGCTTTAATTTAAAAACGCAACATCATATTGCATTGAATATAGACTCAAATTTTTCAGTGCATTTTTCTCTTTCTACTCATGTACAATGTGTAATGCTCAGCTTTCTGGATCTTCAGATATGGGCCTACTGATGGCAAAACGTCTCCTATTTGAAGGTGACGCTGTACGTAGATGAGTTAAGCTCGTGAAGCTTGCATTAATTATTTTGCACTTTTACTCCCATTGACAACACGCAGATCCCCGGTCTTCGGTCTTCGTTTTCCAAACCTGTTGTTGGGTGTCTGGAAAACGAAGACCGAAGACCGGGGATCTTCAATTTTGGACTTTGGACTTTGCCTCCTACACGTGTTCTCGCCCCAACCAAACGTGTGCGCGCGGGAACTTCCGGGTCTTCGGTCTTCGGTCTTCGTTTTCAAAACCTGTTGTTGGGTGTCTGGAAAACGAAGACCGAAGACCGGGGATCTTCAATTTTGGACTTTGGACTTTGCCTCCTACACGTGTTCTCGCCCCAACCAAACGTGTGCGCGCGGGAACTTCCGGGTCTTCGGTCTTCGGTCTTCGGTCTTCGTTTTCCAAACCTGTTGTTGGGTGTCTGGAAAACGAAGACCGAAGACCGGGGATCTTCAATTTTGGACTTTGGACTTTGCCTCCTACACGTGTTCTCGCCCCAACCAAACGTGTGCGCGCGGGAACTTCCGGGTCTTCGGTCTTCGGTCTTCGTTTTCCAAACCTGTTGTTGGGTGTCTGGAAAACGAAGACCGAAGACCGGGGATCTTCAATTTTGGACTTTGGACTTTGCCTCCTACACGTGTTCTCGCCCCAACCAAACGTGTGCGCGCGGGAACTTCCGGGTCTTCGGTCTTCGTTTTCCAAACCTGTTGTTGGGTGTCTGGAAAACGAAGACCGAAGACCGGGGATCTTCAATTTTGGACTTTGGACTTTGCCTCCTACACGTGTTCTCGCCCCAACCAAACGTGTGCGCGCGGGAACTTCCGGGTCTTCGGTCTTCGGTCTTCGTTTTCCAAACCTGTTGTTGGGTGTCTGGAAAACGAAGACCGAAGTCCGGGATCTGTGATATAGCCTACCACTTATTTCATTATTATACTCAGTTCGAATCCAACAATATTCTGTTCTTGTATACGTATCAGCTATGGAATAGACCGAGCTTATATCTCTCTCCTTATAGAATACCGAAGTGATGACGTCACAAAAAGCTATTTTTTCATTTTGACATTTTTTATACCATATCTCAAAGGAACATGGTGAAAAACATCCAGAGCCCAAATTTTATGGCAATTGGCTCATTGGGCCCCGAGATATGACCGCATGACTACCTCCTTAGCCCCATTGAAGTCAGTGTTAAATTGGCCTGTTTCTATAAACTCTTAAGAACCAGGCCAATTTACACCGACTTCAATGGGGCTAATTAGATATTCATATAGCCATACCTTGGGCTACCATGAACTGATTCATGTCAAATTTGATGTGTGAACGTTTCCATCATGCTTTACCTAAATATGGTCATAAAAATACTGAAATACAAAAATAAAAAATAAAAAAAGAAAGACATAGAGAAATATGCAATAAACCATGTTTAAAAGTTCAGAATCATGAGTGATTGATTATTTGTGTAAAAAGTCAATGCAAATCACTTAAGTGAAATTTTCTCTATCTCTTTCTTTTCATGAGCATACAGTTTAATAGAAGCATATTGTCCCTGAAGAAATTCCTGAGAATTACATAACAATTTAAAAAAGAGAAAATTTCACTTTAGTGATTTGCATTGACTTTTTACACAAATAATCAATCACTCATGATTCTGAACTTTTAAACATGGTTTATTGCATATTTCTCTATCTCTTTCTTTTCATGAGCATACAGTTTAATAGAAGCATATTGTCCCTGAAGAAATTCCTGAGAATTACATAACTTAAAAAAGGTCATTTGCTAACTTGCATAGGAAATGTACACAATATGCTTCATAATAACCTTAAGTGCAACTTTATTTTTCCATGCATTTTGACATAAAATGCATTTTTTCACACCAATAATGATATTTGGTGGCAATGGTATGCCATTCATGTTATGAGTAATACAATCTCCTATCCATTCCCGTTTGAATTATGAAAATCGGTAAAATACTTTTTGAGATATATCCGAAAATGCTAGGGGGGAACTTACTTTTTTGGTTGAGTGTATATATATAGTCCAGTACCCATAGAAGCATACCGATAGGCAATCAGACACATGAACGCACGCACGTGACAAACACACTAAGTACTATAGAGTACCGAAGTGTGACGTCATCAAATTTTGATTTTTGTATTTCAGTATTTTTATGACCAACACGTGTAGGAGGCAAAGTCCAAAGTCCAAAATTGAAGATCCCCGGTCTTCGGTCTTCGTTTTCCAGACACCCAACAACAGGTTTGGAAAACGAAGACCGAAGACCGGGGATCTGCGTGTTGTCAATGGGACTAAAAGTGCAACATAATTAATGCAAGCTTCACGAGCTTAACTCATCTACGTACAGCGTCACCTTCAAATAGGAGACGTTTTGTCATCAGTAGGCCCATATCTGAAGATCCAGAAAGCTGAGCATTACACATTGTACATGAGTAGAAAGAGAAAAATGCACTGAAAAATTTGAGTCTATATTCAATGCAATATGATGTTGCGTTTTTAAATTAAAGCAGTTTTGTCGTGTAATAGGGCCTATTGGCAATGGAACAGAATATTTTTTAATTTGTAAACAAATTTTTAGGCTTTTACTCCCAGTGTTAAAGATCGTATGCTCGATCTATAATGAAAATCACAAGTCAGAAAAAATTGGAACCAGCGGGATTCGAACCTGTCATCTACTGCTGATTAGCTGATGTATAGCTAACAGAATAGGCTTATTGTTCGTGGATATGAGCTGAGTATAAAGCAGTTTGAATGTTAGCTAATCATTATGTAGTTGGCAATGCAGAATATTAGTGGATTTGAGCTGAGTATAATAATGAAAGCAGTTTGAATGTTAGCTAATCATTATGTAGTTGGCAATGCAGAATATTCGTGGATTTGAGCTGAGTATAATAATGAAAGCAGTTTGAATGTTAGCTAATCATTATGTAGTTGGCAATGCAGAATATTCGTGGATTTGAGCTGAGTATAATAATGAAATAAGTGGTAGGCTATATCACAGATCCCCGGTCTTCGGTCTTCGTTTTCCAGACACCCAACAACAGGTTTGGAAAACGAAGACCGAAGACCGAAGACCCGGAAGTTCCCGCGCGCACACGTTTGGTTGGGGCGAGAACACGTGTAGGAGGCAAAGTCCAAAGTCCAAAATTGAAGATCCCCGGTCTTCGGTCTTCGTTTTCCAGACACCCAACAACAGGTTTGGAAAACGAAGACCGAAGACCGGGGATCTGCGTACTGTCAATGGGAGTAAAAGTGCAAAATAATTAATGCAAGCTTCACGAGCTTAACTCATCTACGTACAGCGTCACCTTCAAATAGGAGACGTTGCCATCAGTAGGCCTATCTGAAGATCGAGAAAGCTGAGCATTACACATTGTACATGAGTAGAAAGAGCACTGAAAAATTTGAGTCTATTTTCAATGCAATATGATGTTGCGTTTTTAAATTAAAGCAGTTTTGTAGTGTAATTGGCAATGCAACAGAATATTGTTCGTGGATTTGAGCTGAGTATAATAATGAAAGCAGTTTGAATGTTAGCTAATCATTATGTAGTTGGCAATGCAGAATATTCGTGGATTTGAGCTGAGTATAATAATGAAATAAGTGGTAGGCTATATCACAGATCCCCGGTCTTCGGTCTTCGTTTTCCAGACACCCAACAACAGGTTTGGAAAACGAAGACCGAAGACCGAAGACCCGGAAGTTCCCGCGCGCACACGTTTGGTTGGGGCGAGAACACGTGTAGGAGGCAAAGTCCAAAGTCCAAAATTGAAGTTCCCCGGTCTTCGGTCTTCGTTTTCCAGACACCCAACAACAGGTTTGGAAAACGAAGACTGAAGACCGAAGACCCGGAAGTTCCCGCGCGCACACGTTTGGTTGGGGCGAGAACACGTGTAGGAGGCAAAGTCCAAAGTCGGGCTCCCCGGATCCCTAGCTAGCGCACGTGTTTTGTACATTCAACATTGGGTCTGCGGTCTTCGGTCTTCGGTCTTCGGTCTTTCTTCAGTCTTCGTTTTCCAAACACCCCTCGGTCTGCCTTTGGTTTTTTTTTCACAGCAGTCGATCAACCTATCACACAGCAGTTGCGTGTGTTACCACCTTCTGGTGGCCGTTGGAGACAATTGAATAATTAACTTCATTATTTAATGTTACCCAACTGATTAATTCTATACCAAGATTTAACTTGTTAACGCGCGTTATCGGTCCTTTACCAGATAGTATTACTAATGTCCGTATTATAATATTTAACAGACGAACAATATGTTCTTATGGCTTCTTGACTCCCCAACAAGTAAATGAGATTAATATTATAAATACCCACATCCGTCTTCCATAGAATCAGCATCGAAAACGGAACAGTCTGTATATACAGACCCATGTGAACGACGACATGTATGTATTTTCGCTTTTTTTTCGTTTTCACGCAATGCTTTGATATTAAAGATATTATATGTATCTTTTAATGAATAAAATTAATATTTAAAACTGGGCCATAAGATATCTTAATTTAATCATTTTTTTCTAAAATGAACACGATTTGGGTCTTCTTTCCGTAATTAGTCAATTACGGTATCCTCTTACCTACAAATCTAGATTCGCACATGGCAAAAGCCTCCTCGAGTTTTCTCAATTTTATAAATTCTAAGATGTCATAAGAAACACATCTTTTCATGTAAACGGGATGTTTGTATCACAAGCATTCATCTTCGCTGCCATTTTTTACATTTTGGAATAGTTTGGGGAAAACTGAGCCTCAAAATCTGTTTGGGTAATTGACGATAATTCCAATGGACTGTGATATAGCCGATGAGTATCGATATCACTGAGTTGTCGTTTATCATGTCTTCGTGAAACAGTTTTTCAGGCCCATGACATTTCCGTAGATCGCCGACAACAGTTATCATGGAGATGATTTGATGAAACGACCCCTAGTTAACTTTTATTTTGAATAGGGTTGGTAATATACAAATCGGAATCATCACATGGCACCAGTAGTGAGGGACTATATATGTTCATTGGGCAATAGGGGCAAGAATCATGCCAAAAGCGAAATCTAAGTCGAAACGAGGAAGACGACGGGCAGAATTAGCAGGCCCGATACCGGGCGGGGAGGGGGCTGAGCGTCCGAACAGGCCGCGGGCGGCCTCGGTGCACCGAGCTTCATCGGTCCCGAGGAGATCAACGAGGCGACAAAGCAACTGTACTAATACTAGTACTAGTGAGCTCCAGCAACAGACCGGCGAAAGTTCGAAAACGCCCCGAGCTTCATCGGTCCAGAGGAGATCAACGAGGGAGGAGAGCACTAGTGCTGCTGGTGGGGCGCAGCAACAAATCGGTGAGTCCTGTGAACCGAATATCGGCCTTATTTCATGGTCATCAGTCATACCGCAGGCCCCGGCTCCACCGGACCAGTCGCAACCGAGTACTTCGTACGCGCGGCCCATTACACGGCCATTACAGGTAGATCTAGATCTACTAGAACCAAGCCCAATGGGCTGTAGTCCCGAATTCGGAAACGTTGGGGCGTCCGAGCCTTCAAGTGAGTTCGTGTTACCCACTCGGTGGGGAAATAGCTCTCGCATTGAAAGAAAAGATTTGAAAGGGTGAATGCATTGAGTTAGCTTTGTTACTGAAGCAGGATGTGAGTGAGAGAGGTGAGGATAAGCTAGGATTACCCAATGCTACGTTCAGTATAAAGCCATCGGAATTTGGCACGGGGTTTCAACTTCAGCCACAAACAAGAAGTAGAAAGATCGTGTCAGTAGATGGACCTCAACTTTTCTGCTTTTTTCTTCTATATCGATGGAGAAGCACATTGAACGGGGTAGGGAATTAATAAAATACATGGCTCTCATCAGGCATGCCGCAAGGGCTTTGGGCGGCTACGGTTGGCGGGAATACGATGCTCAGTTCAGGCTCAGGCAGGCGCGTCGGCCCGCGCGATCTTGGGCAAGCGTTGACGCGGAACTATGGTTAATGCTTGTCGCGTCCGCCGGCCCCGACCCGCGGCATTTCGACAGCACAGTGGGGCATTTGGTAGGAGAGCCATGTCACCCTCTCCCGCACAAACCAGGGCACCAGGAGGTCTCGGTGCGCGTAATCGAGGGGTGTGCTACGCCTACAATAGAGGCAACTGTAAGCAAGGGAATAGATGCAGATATGAGCACGCATGTAACCGCTGCCGTGCGGCAGGCCACTGCGCTATGCAGTGTAACCGAGCACTACCCAAACCCGGCATCTCTGTCGGAAAATAGAGCTACTCGTTTAGCTTCGATTGCACCTACTCCAGTAAAATTGGGTGCGATGTTGCCCATGTTAGCATCTTATCCTAATCGGGAACATGCAAAATATTTGACTAATGGTTTCAAGTTCGGTTTTTCATTGCACTTTGACGGGGAGCGGGTCCCACTTACAACAACAAATTTAAAATCAGCATTTGATCACAGGGCAGTGTTGCAAACGAAATTGCGTAAAGAAATTGAACTGGGAAGGATTGTAGGCCCATTTAAAATACCTCCGTTCAAAAACTTCAGGTGTTCTCCTATAGGGCTGGTGCCCAAAATATCGCCGGGAGAATTTCGCTTGATTCAGCATCTTTCGGCTCCAAGGGGCAATTCCGTTAATGATAGTATACCAGAGGAGCGGTGTACTGTAACGTATTCATCTTTTGATTCAGCGGTCGAAATCGTAGCACGGTTAGGCCTGGGTGCTCATGGGGAAAACCGATATAAAATCGGCTTTTCGACTACTGCCAGTGAGTCCGAAAGATTTTGAATTGTTAGGCATGTGTGTGGATGGGGTTTATTATTATGATCGTTGTTTGCCCATGGGCTGCGCAGCTTCATGTTCTACGTTCGAGTGTTTTAGTACTTTTTTGGAATTTTGTACGCGACAAGTAGCAGAGTCGCAAAACATTGTACATTATCTTGACGATTTCTTTTTTGCAGGCAAATCATATGACAACGAATGCAGGCATGCAATGGCGTCATTTGCAGCGACTTGTGAGAGATTTGGGGTGCCAATTGCACATGAAAAGACGGAGGGTCCGGTCACAACAATGTCTTACCTCGGTCTGGAAATCGATACCGTTTCTCGGCAAATACGGGTCCCTACAGAAAAAATTGCAAATTTGGTCGGAAAGCTGACCGAGGCATCGAACCGTGGGAAAGTGTCACTGAGGGGTATACAATCGATTGTGGGGAGCCTCAACTTTGTAAGGCGATTTCCCCGTGCAGAGCATTCATGAGGAGGCTCATAGACTTGACAAGCAAAGCGAATGGGCCTTACCACATGATAAGGATAACGAAGGGCGCTCGAGCAGACATGCAAGCCTGGCTGGAATTTTTGGTTCATTTTAATGGGCAGGTTTTCTTTCGGGAACCTGGTTGGTACAGCAGCGAAGAAATCCAATTTTTCACCGACGCGGCGGCTAGCAGTGGATTTGGCATTCATTTCCGGGGTAGATGGGCACAGGCTAAATGGCCCGCACGTTTCGGCGCAACTAGCAAGTCGATAGCGTTTTTTGGAATTGTTCCCCATTTGGGTCGGCCTGGAGTTATGGGGCTCGGAACTTGTAAACAAGAGGGTGATGTTTAATTGCGACAGCAAATCGGTAGTGGCAGTGATTAATAAGCAATCAGCGCAATGCCCTGAGCTCATGAGCTTAGTACGCAAGTTGGTTATTATTTGTTTGAGTAATAACATAATGTTCAAGGCGATACATGTACCTGGGATCGATAACGGAATAGCCGATGCACTTTCTCGATTTCAGGTAGAGAGGTTTCGTTCTTTGGCACCCGGGGCCGCACGGCAGGGCGTCGAGGTACCGTCCCGACTGTGGAGCAGCTGGCTGTAGAGCAGACGCAGCTGCTGACGGCATCCAGGGCAACTAATACTCATACAACCTACGCAGTGGCTCTGGAAGCATTCAAGAAGTTTTGCAGGGTATATGATTACGACCCGCAAATACCTCCAGACATTGAAAAGGTAGCTCAATTTGTGGCCTATTTGTCTTGGTGTGGATATGCGGGGTCTACAGTCCAGACATACATTTCTGGTTTAGCCTTTTATTTGCAATCTGCAGGAGCAAATGATGCGACTCAGAGTTTCATTATTTCACGGTTAGTGGAGGGGTGTAGACGCCGGTCCTCAAGACGAGATACGAGGCATCCCATTACTTTGTCAATCTTGTTTCGAATATTACCCTGCCTGAATCATGTTTGCGAAAGTGATTACGATGTGTTGCTATACAAGGCCGCATTTTTATTGGCATTTCATGGATTTTTGCGGATCAGTGAATTCACGGTGACTGCACAACACAAGCAAGAACGCATGCTTCGCATGTCTGACGTACGAGTTGCGGGAAATACCCGCAAAGGAGGATAGAGCTATTCCTAAATGCTTAAAAAACCGATGAGAGAGGGAACGGCTGTACAATCTCAATACCCGAGGGCAACTCGGGAATTTGTCCTGTAAAGGCTGTCTTACAATATTTGGAAGTGCGTCCAAAGAGTGGAGAGGCTTTCTTTTGCTCTTATGGGGCAACCCCAATCACAAATTCGGGACCATAGTAAAGAAGTGCATGGAATATAGCGGGATGCCAGCAGCAAAATTTTCTTCGCATTCCGTTCGTATAGGCGCGGCTACTACTGCCGCCATGGCGGGCTTTTCGGATGCTCAAATTCAACATATGGGGCGATGGGCGTCCGTCGCACATCGCCGGTACATAAGATAATAATAGTGGCCACTTATATAGCGCTCATATCCGTCACGCAGTGACGCTCATGGCGCTTAGACATTATTATTACCCTGGTTATGCCAAAGTAACTAGCGCTCAAGCATATCAGGTACCCATTTACACCTGGGTGGAGAGTGGCAATGTAGATTTTTCCACTAGACCACAACAAGGTTTTATAGCTATCTGACTTATATCAATTATAAAGTGATGAATTGCAATGGTTTCAGCACATTTGCCCATATACAAAATACATGTACAACACGATGGGCATATTATACGATGTGCATTATATGTCAGTATAAATAACCAAGTCGGCCTAGTTTAATAAATAGAAAAAAAGAAATAAAGCCAGTTAAATAGATGACTAAATCAACAAATGCAAACCAACAAGCAATAAAAATGCTATTAATACATTATTTATACAATACAATGATTGTTTTGAACTTGTCACGTGTTTTGGAACCAGAAAGCTTCCCAGGCTCTCCTTTGTCTTGTTTTAACAGAACCGGCCGTATGGATAGTAGGCGACTCCATCGTCTACTGGGCTGAGCGCCGTGCTGAGCAGACAGGGATGACCGACCTGGGCATGGGGACTGCCGTCCGCTGGGCGGGAAGGCGGGGCCTGCACTTGGGCCAAGTAAACGCATTGTTGAAAACAGGTAACCCAAAACCGACGGTGTTGGTTCTACACGTCGGGACAAATGACTTGGAAGCCCTATCCAAAAAAACAGTTGGCAGATACGCTGAAAAACGTGTTCGAGTCGCAAGAAAACATACAAATAATTTGGTCAGACATCCTCGAGCGAGTGTGCTACAATAAATTTTGCCCCGAGGCTCAGGGAAGGGCAGACAACCGCCGGAGGGTTACTAATCGGTATGCACGAGCTCTCGCGGAAAAAAGGGGAGGCAATGCCATACGGCACTCGAACATAAACAGGGCAGACTTGCATCTATACAGACCAGACGGCCTCCATTTATCCACGAAAGGACTTGATCTATTTATTAACAATTTGAGAGTTGGACTCAGCGGTATTTGTACGCTTCAGTTGGCTCGCGTTACAGTAACGCGCTTCACAGCACCGAGTTTTGTTTGGTGTGCTGTTTGGATCTTCACGTTCCTTGTGTTTGGTTTGATTACCTGGCTTTATTAAATCATATGTACGTTATTGCTACTATGTATATATTTTTATTGAATTCATTGTTGGCGGGTCAGTAAAATATGATAATTTGGTAATCTTTTCCAATTTTCAAAGTTGACAATCTTCAATGTTTAACTTTATATGTTACCAATTTAAGGATTTGCTACTTGAGGGCTCATTTTTGGCAATACTATTTTCTCTGTCTAATCATACATAATGCATGATTTTAGAAAAGCTAGTCAAGAGTTATTGTACTACTCGTGCTCAACAGATTAAACTTGCATTTCGAGCCCTAAAATTGACGGGTCAGAATCGACGTGTTTTGGCGTGTTTTGGCGGCCGAGCATATTTTATAAGCTCGTTTGGCGGTAATTTTCAATTAGGCCGCCTAAACACACAAGGTTCTCATCATATCGAGCATGTCACGTTATGAAAAGTCATTATTTGTAAATTTAATGTAATTACAAAACCAATTTACAATTATAAGCTGTCACAATATTGTAAAACTGTACTTCAGCCCCACTCGTTTTTAAATGCGGGGAGGCTGCAATTTAATTTAGCAAAGCAGGTAAAGTACAGTAAAGTAAGATGTCACATTTAAACTGTCATTTTATTGGCCTCATCCGAGATCACATGCGGGGATGTTGGTATGTAATAAGGTTAATTTTGCTTCACTCGATTTCATATGCGGGGAGGTTGTATATAAGGTTCATTATTTTGCTTCACCCGATTTTCACATGCGGGGATGTTGGTATGTAATGAGGTTAATTTTGCTTCACTCGATTTCATATGCGGGGAGGTTGTATATAAGGTTTATTATTTTGCTTCACCCGATTTTCACATACGGGGAGGTTGGTATAAGCTAATTTGGCTTCACCCGATTTCATATGCGGGGAGGTTGGTATAATTATAAGGTCTATTATTTTGCTTCACCCGATTTAACATGCGGGGAGGTTGGTATAAGCCTAAGTTGGCTTCACCCGATTTCATATTATGCGGGGAGGCTGGGATCTGTAATCAGGATATATTTAATAGTATTCTAGTTGGAATTTTATAATTCAGTTATATGTTATAATTGTTTGTGACATCAGAATACGGATTTTTGACTTGCTAAGCGTCCACTGCAAATTATTCAATAAAGCCACGACAAATCGCAAAATTGTGTTTCTTGTTATTTTGTCAGTCGTGAATAAATAATATGTAGCCTCACCTTATATCAGCCAGAAATTAAAAAAAATTAAAATTGAAAAAAATAAAGTTAATTTAATTGCCTATAGGTAGATGATAAAAAAACCCATAAGGAAATGGTTTTCTGACACTGTGTTCTCTACCCCTTCCTCGCCAACGCTTGGGTATGTATCTGCATGAATTTTCTCATTCAAAGAAGGTCTACATTTTTCAACTTATACTTCCCAACTTGCGTGGCTTTGAAAAAACCAAAGAATATAATCCATTCTTAAACATTTACAAATAGCCTACAGGACAATAAGGCCTACTATATTATGGACTCACGAAGGAAATGAAATTTGAAACAAGTCTTACTTAAAGGAAATTATAATAACTTGCGTCATAAACTGAATGGACATGTTCCGAATTTGACTGCCCGTTTGCGAATTTGAATGCCCGAGGATATATTTTCGGCAGATGCCGATGAATTGGAATGATTCCTACTGCTAATTTGAATGCACGGAAATGAATTTTAATTCCACAAAAGCAAAATTCATTGCTCGAAACGCTAAGTTGAATGACTTAAATATACTTTGAATGACAAAAGTTGCTTTAAAAGATGTTTTTGCCCAGTTGAATGAACGTTCATTATAGTTTTTCCCTGCCAATTTCGCACTTTTGTAAGTCAATCTAATAAAACGCTCGTTCAGTTTAGAAAAAAAAACATCGTTTACTCCCTTGCATTCAAATAACATGTGCATCGTTGTATCTTGACACCTACATATAAAATATTCCATTTGAATAAATTGTTTTTTGACGGTAGTATTCTTGTGAAGAAGCTTGAAATTAAATTGTTTAATTCTGTTATCTTGTATATACTTAAATTTGAAGAACATAACTTTATCCCATACAAAATCATCTTTTAATTTCAAACAGTCAATCCAAAAATTAAAATAGTATGGTTCCATCAGTTTCAACTCAATGAATAAATTATTATAATGTTTGGCTTTCATAGTTCTTATAATTAATTAAATCGCCAGTAGAAATTTCGAACAAATCTTCTTGGTTGTACTCAGTAAACTGTTTTACGTTTGTTTTATTTACCCAAATTATCGGATTAAAAATAAAAATTGTTGATAGCTCAAAATGACACAATAATTTTTTTGATTCAAAATTAAAAATATCATTGTAAACAAATTTTTAGGCGTAACTCCCAGTGTTAAAGATCGTATGCTCGATCTGTAATGAAAATCACAAGTCAGAAAAAAAAATTGGAACCAGCGGGATTCGAAGCTGTCATCTACTGCTTGCCGGGCACCGACTTAACCACCAGGCTATTCTGGTTCACGGCCAAGTGACGATGAACTGGAATCAAATACCCAAGGTTCTCTTCTTTCTGACTCATTAATATTCAACGGTCCGCCGTATAAATTGTTAGTAAATGAAGAAGCTTAATGGGAGGAATTTTAATTTGTAAAATTTTTTTTAGGCGTTACTCCCAGTGTTAAAGATCGTATGCTCGATCTGTAATTCCAATTTTTTCTGACTTGTGATTTTCATTACAGATCGAGCATACGATCTTTAACACTGTGAGTAACGCCTAAAATTTGTTTACAAATTAAAATTCCTCCCATTAAGCTTCTTCATTTACTAAAAATATCATGTACTTCCTTCCAACGTCCATCTAATGTGACTTGTTTAACACTTATGATCCCCATATCGCGCCATCTTTGGAAGAATAGCATTTTGTTATCATAATTATTTTATATTACTATTTTTCCAAAGAATTTGATTTCCGATATTCGTTACCTTTAATAAATGAATGAATCTGATGGATGCCCAAACACTTAGATCCAAATTATTGTAATTTATTTTGTTTACCAAAACACACAAAATCTTTGTCTTGACAGTTAAATTTTAAAAATAAGGGGAATCCACCTATCTTACTTGTCCAGAAAGAAAAAAGAGCTTTTTAAGCCCTCCAAATTTTAAAATCCAAGATAATAGTAAGTAATTACATTTTGATTCAATATCAACCATTTGTTGTCCCCCGTTTAGCACTTTATTTATACATCTATTTCTTTTCACTTTGTCTCTGTTTGAATGCCCTAAAAATAATACATTAGCTTATTCAACTCTTTAATAACAGCAGGTGGCCGCTATAGACAGGTGGCCGCTAAGACAGGTTTGACTGTACTTGCGAACAATATAAACAAATTGCGATGCAACTAAAATTTTTAACACTTTTCCAAAATATGTCAAATTACGCATTTTCCATTGGTTTAAAATATTCTTTACTTTCCCTATCCTTCCTTCCCAGCTTGGTCTCTCTACCTCCACATGATTTTTACCCACATACACTCCTAAACATTTTACCGGTTGATAGGTTACATTTACATGGTCACCTCGATTGTATCAGTTAATTTCACAATGTTTGATTTATTCCAGTTCACTGCAGGTCCTGCTTTTTTGCCAAACTCATTGACATCGGACATAACATTTTTCATTAAGAATGCAGAATCTACAAATATAATAGTGTCTACTGCATACTGGGCAATTTTTATCTCTTTAATATTTATTTCATCTTCTTTCCCAATTTGTTTTGTTTTATTTTTTTCAGTGAAGACCTCTGCAACTATTATAAATAAAAGTGCAGATAAATGGCAGCCCTGACGCGCAACACGTTTAATATCAAACTTTTTTGACAGCCATCCGTAATTTAACACTTTCCCATTGGCATTTTGAGATAAGGTATAAAATGCATTTTCCGCAAATTTTTGTATAAAAAGGTATGTGTGACATTATCAAAGGCTTTACGAAATCCAAAAACATTATAATTCCTGGTTGATTCTTAACAATGCAATAATCGATGACATCTTGCACCAGTCGTACATTTTCTTTAGTTGCCCTGTTTCATAAACCCGGTTTGGTCATCAGATATAATATAACGAACTATACGTTTAAGTCGAATAGATAAAGCACAGGCAGCGATTTTGTAATCTATATTAAGCAATGATATGGGACGCCAATTGTCCAAACAAGATTTATTACCTTGTTGGTACAACAACGTGAGAATGGCTTGTCTTTGGGTTAATGACAACGTACCTCTTTCATAACCTTTATTAGGCCTACCAATTAACATTTCTTTTATATCGTTCCAAAAGTGCCTATAGAATTCAGCGCCATGCAAACCCATCGCTTCCAGGTGACTTATTAAAGTAGAACGTTAATGATTTTAAATATTGGCTTAATACTTATTATTGCATAGATGGAATAAATTAAACAAGGTTATCCAAATTCAACGCTTGGAAACATTTGAAGTAATGATTATTATCAATTATAAAACGGTAAAATACAGCCCCCGATATAGCAGCTGAAGAGCTCCTCGAACGCTGATGAGATATGTGACGACACACCATGGACCAGTCCTGTCTAAGCAGACGATGTCCCATAACATCTTACACATTTTTCAGAGCCTATTTTGTCATTTCCTCTTCACTTATTTCTCTTCCTTCACTAGCGTCAGTCTTAATGTTAGTCTGTTGCCTCACTCTTAACTTCGTGTATGGTATTATTTTGATGAAAAATGCAGCGTTAAAAAAATAAAGGAATCAGTCACTTGTAAACAAAATAAGACGCCATTGTATTTTCAGTTGCTTGCACCGGGGCATGTTCGGCGTTTCAAGAGGGAACGAATACCATCCTGCTATTATTCGGAGGGCTTTTCAATTTGAAAGTGGGGTTTATTTCATTGATCATTGACCCTTCTCCTGTGTATTTACAATCAAACGGTTTTAGCTATCAGAATCAGTTTCACTTTCCCTTTATAATGGTGTGAAATAAGGTCATCTTTAAATACACCAAACTCTTTATAATTTGATAAATAATTGCATTGCAATTACGTTCATTCATTATAGGACGTCGTCTGCTTAAGCAGGATCGATCCCGAGTGTGACAACATCAAAACATCGCTATATTTCTGGCGAATCCTCGGATATTCCAGATGCTGAGAAGAGCTTTTATTTGTGTTGTTTTTATAATCATCAGATACGCAGTTGACATAAAACTTATACGATTGCCATCTGTAAGCTTCCCAGTTTCTAGTGATACATTAATTGCCATATTTGTGATTTTCTTTGAATAGCTACTTTAACATTCATGGATAAAAGGGCTTCCCAACATTCTTTTTTTTTTGTAAGGTCACCTTCACATTCATTAGCCTGCTCTTCTCTTAGAGTTCGCAGCACTAAACCTCCCTGTTTTGTTTATAATTCCCCCTAAATAATGATTTTTAATTTAATTTCCTTCTTGAGTCCATAATATTGAAGACATAGGTCCTGTAGGCTACTTGTAAATTTTAAAGGATGGATTGTATTCTGCAGATTTCCCAAAGCCACGCAAGTTGGGGAATATACCTGAAGGTTTAATTTAAAAATAAAGGTCTATAACTTAAACGAGGAAATGTATGCACCTAAGCAGAGGCGACAATTTCCCCCGAGGAAGAAGTAGACAGCACAATGTCAGAAAACCAGGATTCCCTTATGGGTTTTTTTTTCTCATCTAACTATAGGTAACTGTAACTTTTAAAACCCTTCTTTATATCTACTTAGAACATGAGGTTAAATTTTCGTTATCATCCCCTGCATGACATAGCGGTATAATAACTTTCATTTGTCTTCTTGTCTTCTAAAATGTCTGCTAACATGTGTCCTCAATTACAAAGAAAATAATTGTATTTGTAAGTTCTCTCTCGCGACCTACAGTTGTTTCATGTTTTTATATATACATCCATGATCACGCGACAAAAAATTAATAAACCTTTATTCGTTCAAACGATGGGATCTTTAAAATTCGCCATAACCAAAAACATGCAGGTCCTATCTTGAATGGCAAATATCATGTCAAACACTAATACAAGACAATAGGAAAATATCACAAATAATGTTGGGGAAATTTTTTTAACTGAATGCTCAACACGCTAATTCAGCGTGAAAATTGGATGTTCCAATATGAATTCGAATGCAGGAACGGGTTTGTTGCGTGATCACTTGACCACGCGTTCCTAAATTTACCGAAGGCTTTATGAAATACGTGCTTGACCTATGAAATTGAATGTAAAGAGTGTTAATTTGAGTGCCTTAAATGTTAATTTGAATGCATGGTGAAAATCGTTTAAATTCAATGAATTTGACTGACAAAGTTGCGAAATTGGCCGGGAAAACCTATAAATTGACTAACAAAAGTGAGATTTTGGCCGGGAAAACCTATATTTGAAATAGACTATTTAAAGATAGTTTCTTTTAAATTTCTCACCATGTTTCTGTTTCAGTTGTTGCAAGAGTGTATTATACCTTGCGTCTTCAACATCGGTGACACTGTTGCGGCCTTGTGTAACTGAGTGTAATAGAACAAAAGCTTCATGATCTCCCTTCGGTTGAAACGACACAAGGTCTTGGGGCGTAAGTTTCAAGAAGCTGCACTTGAGTCGGGAATTTTGATCATTCATAATCCGTTCAATGAATCCAGCTGTAGATGTTTCTGCTGACAAGGAGAGAAATGCGACTTCTATTTCGCCGGAGTTTCCCATGATGTCCTGCTGCTCCATCCCGATTTTCTTTTAAGTCTGAGATATAAGTGAACAATCTCACATAGTATATGGCCTGCCTACAATGGATTGGTATATTTCTAACAGGTTTATTAAGTCTAATATCCCGTTAAATTCACACTTTGGAAACCATCGTGCTCATCCTAGCTTTACAATGGCCTACTCAAAACTTATAGGCGGTGCCAACCTATTTCAAGCATGCGCAGTGGCTCAATCATACGGTAGCCTATAAGAATACGTCGAGTTTATACTGACTAGTAGGCGGAGACAACAAAACAACATAATATAACGTCTTTTGACCAAAAATCCAAAACCTGCTCAGTGCCCAAGCAAAACTATAACGTCTGACATGTCTAACGATCGAATTAAAAAAGTTATTGTAAAAAATCTAGCCTAATTTTGAAAACGTGATTACGAAATTACTCATTATGCTGATTTATTCTTTGACGTGGCGAATCGGAGCGATTGGTGATTGCCCATCAGGGGGTTGGGCTTATGCTTGAGAGCTGAAAGTTGTCCTTCCTGTGTCACTTCATATATCGTCATCACGAATAATTCTCACATCATTCTAATACCAGGTATCGTTGGCTACATCAGGAGTCCTCTGTTCATAATACGCCATGGCTGATTCTTCAAACGAATTGGACGAATTGCGAAAGGATGTGCAAAGATACAAACCCGGTTCGGAAGTAAAAGGTCCCGAAGAAGTGATTTTCCCAAAACACCTTCATATTGGTAAGAAGAAAAGCTTTTTTTTTTGTTTTGCTCCAAAAAGAATTTGTCTGTTTTTAAGAAAAAAAAGTATATATAGAAACTTCATTCTCAAGTCAAGATTTCGAAATTAACTCCAATACCCCTTCGAACTGCAAAAATGTTCTATTTTCAAGCATGTGTAAAAAGTTACAAATATTAATTGGTTAGGCCTATTTTTGAGATTGTTTCAACAATGGTTGATAAGCTATTAATATATTGCTTACATGTAGTGAACGATATGTACTTCTGTCGTCCGCACTTGCATTCACAGCCTTCCGTCGGGAACACAACAAATATGCTAAAATTGTTAGAAAAAGCTAATGTAAACACTTTATGGCGTATCTTAATGAAATTTTAAAAATGAACAAAATAAACAAACACGATTGCAAAGACCTTCAGCAAATCAGCTCAAGGCAATTTTAAAAGCTATTGTATTGCCATGAATACATTTGCGGATTATGTAGTATATCATTTATGTTCGTACATGCCAACATGTAAAATACAAGGCTCTTGGGCCGTAACTTTAAAACTATAGTAAAGGCTTAAAAAATGCCTTTTCTAATGTTTTGCTTGTATATTCAGAAATTCCAACCAGGTAATTGCTAGAAAAGAGAAGAAGAAGCTTTTTTACTTACTAGCAGTAACTTACCCAGACTAGCAAAAACTCAGAATCAAAAGGAAAGGTTTGTTCTTGCAAGCAAAGGCTTGCCGGATTAGTAATGTCTTATTTGAAATGGAAGAATTGTCTTACATTATCAGGATTTTGCTTGGTATTTTACAATTTCCTCTCCTATTAGATTACGCCTTTACTTGCATGGACATGGTAGGGATGAAAAAGGTGTTCATTTTGCATCTTCAGCTGTCCTACCTTCTTTTCTATTAAAAATAATAGGTAGTTATTATTTTTCTTCAATTAGAGGTTTAAAAAATAAAACGTGAATTTAATTAGACATAAAGTAGAGGTGCCGTTGTCATTTGATTTAATCATTTGAATGGTCGTTGGTTCGAACCCCCACACGGCACTTATGTCCTTGAGCAAGGCATTTTATCAATATTGCTCCTCTCCATTCAAGTTTTAAATGGGTACCCGGTAGGATGCGAACATCGTGGCTGGAATGCTCCCACGTGAAGTGGAGAATGAGCACTATTAGTAAATCGTAAATGAATCGCATGACCCAAGGGCGCAAATCCAGGGGGACAGGGGGACATGCCCCGCAACCTTTTTGAAGATAGGCCAATGCCCCCCTCACCTGTTTTGAATAACCTTTTTTGTTTTGTTTTGTTGTGTTTTTTTTTTTGTTGTTGTTGTTTTTTTTTTGCTTGTCAGAGATTTTGGGTGGAAAACTACTATACCCCCAAAATGGATAACCCTTTTTTGTTTGTTTGTTTTTTGTCAGAAAATTTTCAGACATTTCGGACAGGGTACAAAAGTTAAAGCATGTGGTGACCCCTCCGAATTTCAAAATGGATTTGCGCCACTGCCATGACCAGGGTCATAGCACTATGAACATGGAGAACAAAGAAGCAGACAAAATATACAGCTCCTCATTGTACCTTCCACACTTGCTCTGGCAGACAAAAGAACATCCCTTCATTGCTATCGTGTAAAAATATGTAGAACATGTGCATATGCATATTCACCTGTTCTACTTATTTTACATAATAGCAATGAAGGGGTGCTCTTTTTTCTACCAGACCAATTGTTGAGGGTACAATGAGGAGCTGTATATTTTGTCCGCTCTCTTTGTCATCGTGTTCATAGTGCAGGCTTCAGAAAACGATTTGATCAATTGATAAATTAAAATTAATTGGAAAAGAGCTATATAAACGTTATTATTATCATTATTGTCACATTCAACAGCTACAGTAATTCAAAACACTCTCTACAGCCTCTCTAGAAAATGAGCAGTGAGCGAAAACAAAATGAAACTTTTGACTAAACGTTTGCCTCAGCATACATACCCCTTTTGTGATATTGTATTTCATATTACAAACATGCACAGCAACACACCAAAACTACAAAGAGTCATAAAATCTATTCATCGTGTAATAGAAATGAAAAAAAATTGTCGTTTTCTACCCCCTCAATTTATGCCATAAGTTCTCAAAAACTAATAATGCTGGAAATTGAGTAAAAAAAGATGATGGGAAAGAAAATTTGTAATGACAATGTTTTGGGCTTCTTTTGAATCACTTATTTACTTACGATATGTCTGAGGCTTACTGGAATCGCGATACGCAGGACATTCTTGTTATTTTTCAAAATGATCATATATTTCCTTCCTTAAAGATTTTGATAGCTGTTGTTGAAATTTTCTAGGTAATATTTATATAAAGGCAAATCAGTTAAACGCTTCAATTAGCCTTTTTAAAGAATCCCAATCACGCCAAAGAGTTGTCTAATATTAACGTTGCTAGGAGACAAATATAACACCGCTTTGCAATTATTCGCTTCGGCTTCCACAATACCGATATGTAACGATTTTCCATATTCAGGGGACCAAATTTATGTTATAGGTAGCTAGTATAATTATTGATGATACGAAACCGGCAGTCCTGTTTAATATTATTTGCTATCAACTTTTCCAAGATTAACAGTACATGAATTTATACAAGAATTGGATTATTAATTGGTTTAGAAAATATTTTGATGCATAGCTTTCCAAAAATCCCCCCATATATTTGTAATATATACATATATATAAACCCCTCAAAAAAGTTCTGCAATTCAAGTTTAAGCATTTATATCTCTCTAGTAACTGTATGATCATCATCAAGTTTGATATCATTGTAAAGCTTGTTTATTCACCTTCACAATGATACCACGTTTGTATTGATTATGTAATCACGGAATGTGCAGTGCACCTAAATATAGGGCAAAGTCAAAAGTGAAAAGTTGCATAATGCATTGTTATTGTTCACACTGAGCTCTTAACTGGAATGAAAGGTTTTGTTTCTTAGTTTGTTTTTGTTCCTTTTGGTTTGTTTAATATTTTATTAGGTGTGTATGTTTCTGCTGTAATCCCATGTTTGGTGGACAAATATTGTTTTCAGTGATTTTGAAGTGGAATTATTCTTTTGTTTTAAGATGGAATGTGTTTTAATCAGCAACTAATTGTGATAACATTAATATTGTGTTTTGGTTTCATGCAGAATATTGCAAGTTCCACCTTAGCAGTACACAACTGCGGTGGGGAAAAAAGTCTCCCCTCCCCTCATTTTCAGCCATGTAACCCTATCACAGAAACATAAGCAACACAAACTCTCCTCTTCTCTTGCATTGCTTTTCACTTCAACAAACACATTCCCCTTTCTTGATATGAACTCATGTTCTTTAACTCTCACTCCCCTCTCTAACGAAACAAAAACAAACACAAATACACAAATTTGCACTTTTTATTGAGTAACATGCACATCAAATGTGGAATAGCAAAGGATTAGAAGTTCAGTATCGAGTAGAAGATCCGAATACAGCTACGACAGCCTGGCATCTCCTCCTCCTCTCCTCCTGAAGCATTATCATGTTAAATG
Source organism: Heliocidaris erythrogramma (assembly GCA_025617745.1). Lineage (NCBI taxonomy): Eukaryota > Metazoa > Echinodermata > Echinoidea > Camarodonta > Echinometridae > Heliocidaris > Heliocidaris erythrogramma. Next base: position 255,522 of record CM046864.1, on the reverse strand, counting down.
CCCTGATTGATGTGTTTGTGAACCGCTGTGTCTTACATTTTAGTGACCTTAGCCTTCTTCCAGCTCGAAAAACTCATAAAATGAAAATAAAGGATGATTCGGATTTGTCATAATTTGTTTAGCCTTTAAAAAACTTTCTCTTATCACATTCTGTCTTTACGTCTCTCTTTACTCCGTGATTTTCCCGCTTGTTTAACTACATTTCCCTGTCTTCCCAGGTCTCCCTTTCTACAGCCTGCAAGCCATACAATACAGTTTCATAGAATAAAGGATGCAAAATTGAGAAATAAATAATAAAGGAGGCAAAAATGAAAAAAAAAAAATTTATTGTAATTTTCTTTTCAGGGGGATTATGGCCCCCTTATAGTCTTGGGAGACCGACGGATTGACCTTCCCCTACCGTCCCCACCACACCCCCGGATTGATATTCTATACGTGTTAATATCATAGAGGAAATATTTTCCAAGGAAATTTTGGTGGGGGGGGGGGGCCTCCTTATTTACACCGTGGCAACCGATATTCCTAAGTGACGTGATACACCTCGCCTCCCCTGAATGATGTCTACAAATCGGTTTAGTCTGTCATAAGGGAATGAATAATATATATATATATATATAATAATACAATATATACAATATACAATAACATGTTTCCAACTCTATGAGGGCCATTTCCCCATTCATGTCAATTTAGATGTTGATAATAGGAATGACTTATGCGACAGCCACCCAAACGTGCGCTATTACGTAAACCCTAAACCCTAACCCTAAACCATAAACCATAAACACTAACACTAAATCTAACCCTATATATTGTTTTCATTTTGAGTGGCTGTCGCAAAAGGAAGTTCATCTTAGTATATGCTTCCATGATATGATCAAAAAGTAGAAATAAATTGAAATAAAGAGTCCTAAAATATGAAGTGGCCGAAATCCCCCTCCCCCCTTTTTTCACATTTTACAGTTACATGTTCCTCCCCTTCACCCTGTATCATCGAACATCAACCCCCACAGCCCCCAGCGCGAGGGGAGGCGGGATTAATATCCTATACGTATTTATATCATAGTGGAAATATTTTCTTTACACCGTGGCAACCGATATTCCTAAGTGACGTGATCTCCTACACCTCCCCTCCCCCGAATGATGTCTACAGATCGGTTTAGTCTGTCATAAGGGAATGAATGATATATTTAAGGCGATATACAATAACATGTTTCCAATGGTATGAGGGTCATTTTCCCCATTCATGTCAATTTAGTTGTTGATAATAGGAATGACTTATGCGACAGCGACCCAAAATAAAAATTTAAATAAAAAGTCCTTAAATATGAAGTGGCCGAAATTCCCCCTTATTCTTTTACATTCTAACAGTTACAATGTTCCTCCCCTGCACCCTGCCTCATCGAACGTCAACCCCCACAAAAAACAAAAACAACTGTAGCACAGAAAGAATTAGGTTCAACTAAGAAACACCCCCTCCAAAAAACCAAACAAACAAAAACAAAAACAAAAATGTTGAAAGTTCAATTTAAAAAGTAAAGGAATGCTTACATAAATGAAACTTCCCAAGCAGCCGAATTTTCACAAATAAAATGCAGAAAAGTTTACAGGCACCTGAATCGACGACCGCCCCCCTAGGGATGCCTCATTGAGACCTTTACATCATCCGCGCAAATCACTTGGTGAATTAAAAGCAGATTGTAGTAGGGCAGATGTTGATACCCTAAACAGGGAAACCCGTCTATCTCTGTTTTTTTATACAATTAACGGCGATTAAATTATATCTTGCTTAATTTTACATCGTATTTGAGGATTACATTATGTATCCCCCCCCCCCCCCCCCCCCTTCTGCGGATCTATCATCTCTGAATTTGATACCTTTTTTCTAAACGCGTAACCCGGGTTATGCGCTTATTCATTAGTTTTCGTGTACGTGGATGATGCCTGATCTACCGGCCTCGGTGAGACATGACCTCCCCACCCCCCCCCCCCCCCCGGCGACCGCCGTGAAATCATAGAGTTACATCCACACAAAACTGTGTATGTGGAGCTACAAAATAATGATATAACTCTATGCGTGAAACATAGTAGATGAAGTACATGTATAGTGCAAGTGCACGTGCGCTGTGCGAACGAATAACACGTATGTTGTTGCGCCGCCGTATACATTGAAACCATACATGCCCTTGGATATGCCCTTGGAGTATAGTACACGTCATGTTTTTGGCAATACAGCAATAAAGTTTCTCCCCTTTACATGTAATCAGTATGGTTTGGGGGCATCACAGAAGGTACTTTTTCGTGCGAACGGCAGTGAGCTCTTCCATTGGCAGAATTATTACTCCCCCCGGAAATTCAATGTTTAGAAATGAATTTTTAAAAAGTGCCTCCCAACCCTCTAAGAACCATTCCCCGCCTGTGGGTACCAAAAGGTGGGGATCGAAAGAGCCAGGGGAGACGCCTACTCAAACCAAAGAAAGGACCCCAAAATCCTTAGCGTAATATATATATACAGACTGGCGGGACCCGTGGAAATCCACGGGTTCACTTTTTACATTGCACTCTCAACATTTTCACAATCGATGTGTACATTCTGATCTTGTGAGTTTATTTATTTATTTATTTATTTTTTGTTAATGAAATTATCACGCATACGTGTTCATGGCCACAATTACTTTAGAATATATGAGTTTGCTCGGGAATTCGCAGTCATCTCATATTGAGTGTTGTGCATGCAGTTTATTGTATCGCAAGCTATTAAGCCCGCCTAGTATGGTTGTATGGATATGCAATATCGCGTCGCATGCATTGAGCTTGCATTGAGATTGCACCGCAGTCTGGTGGGTGCTGCTCCTACATGGTATACTAATCACAAAGCAGACTATGATAGAAATCGTACATACATACCACGGACCTCTATTGAACATACCCATGGCATAATAAAGTGCACACATTGTGTGCGGGCATGTCAGAATCCAATGACCGGGTTAATAATATATCTGTAAAGCGCTTAGAAACACAACCATGTATTAGGCGCTATTTAAAAGCGGAATATTATTATTATTATTAATTATTTTCTTACGTGGGTTCCCCCAGTGAGAGATACAGAGTCTGCACTACGTACCGATCGCCGGAGGCACGCGCGGACCAAGATCGCTCACCTGCTGCCAACGCGATGTCGCGTCGTCGCCCAACGCGAAGGGGGCGACAACCATCTGACCATGCGGACCAGGCCGACCGGTCGGGATGGAAGGCGGCTCGCGGCGGGCAGCGGGAAAAAAATTCTCTAGAGTCCAACGGAGCCCATCCTGAAGCGTGCAAAGTCAATCTGGGCGGGCGCGTGGCCTTAATACCGAATTAATATATATATATATATTGACATTCATTTTGACTAACGTCAATAGATTAATAATAGAAATATAATAATTGAAAGTGCTCTGGTGAAAGGGTCTAATTTAAGGAGTTTATAGTCGACTGGTAGAGTCATTTCGAAGCTCTCCGCATGCGTCACGTCGACTCCTTCGTCCACTATAGTCAGGTCGAAAAGTGTCCACCATGGTTTTGCCATCCTCTCTAAAATGTGAACGTCGTCATCAGTTATGACGTCACATGAAGGAGAAACACAAAGAAATACATAAGCAAAGATGTGAGAATGAGTAGATAAGAGGAGAAGAACAAGGAATATATAGAGATAAGAGACACAAAATATAGAAAAACAAAGGATAACATAGGAATATAGAAAGTGAGATGAAATAAGTAGGAAAACAAAAAATTACATAAGGAAAGGGAGGAAAATAAGAGGATAGAAGGGTAAACAAAGAATTAAATAAGTAAAGATAGAAAGAAAAATGGAATGAGAGTAACAAATCAATAATATAAGTAAATATAGAAAGAAAAATGAAAGGATAAAACACAAAGAATATTATAAGAAAATATAAAGAGAAAACTCCATGAAGTTCCAGTCCACGTAAACTGAAATTTGTAATGTTTTTAACACTCGTAAACACGGTCTCTTGCTAACATTATATTTTCCCCTTCCTCTCTCTCACTCTCTCTTTTTAGCTTGTCCTATCACTCTGCCCTTTCTTTCTCCTTCTCTTTCCCTCTTCACCACTCTTCAATTTTTCCTTCTCACAGTGGGGTGAATTTGTAAATGATTCTTTATGCATTGTCATGTTAACAAAGTTGTAGTATATTCTTTCTTATTTATGTTATGGATGTATTATCATAGAGCTCTCCATATTATTATGTTTCATTGTATTATGATTAATGTTGTGTTATTTTTTGTAAAAAGATCAGCTTTTAAATAAATAAATAAATGAATATAAAGTAGTCGACGTGATGGTTAACCTTCACCGGTCGACGTGGACCCCGTCCACGTCCACACGATCGAAAACTCCCTGTTGTATCCTTATGCACGAACGTATAACCGCAGCCGCAGATTTGATCTGTGCTCAATGCATTGTGACACTTTGTTATTCGATTTCGTAACATTTCTTTCGAATTTCGCTTCACCAGATAATATTCTTCATTCGTTTTGAATATGTCTATATGCAAGGACTGAAAATAAAAATGTTCATTCGAAATTCGATAGCGCCGTTCTTGTAGTCTACATTCAGATTCAAATTTATTTTATTGATGATTTCAAACAAAATCAGGAATCACATTGCATTTGATTTGGGCAAAAATTCCTTATGTCCCAGCCACCTTATTTTTCCTTTTTTCTTTTTTTTTTTGCTACCATAGCTATATAATTTTTTTTTTACTGTTCTAATTTTCAAACAGACGATTGGTACTACAAAACTTAAAGATAACATTTAACAAATTCATAGTGACGAAGCTTTTCGACCTGCACTCATCGGGTCACAACGCAGGAATGAGAGAATACAAGAAAATACAAAAGTCAAGGAAGGGTGTGTATAGCGACCCGGGTATGATCCGGGCACGCTAGAATAATCGAAGCGCTTGTACAAACTCCTTTTGTCGGCACAATAGCGGATCTCTCGACTGAATGAACAACGCTTCTAAGAAGCGAAGATGTTGAAAGCTGCGTGCTCGGGCAACAATAGTGAACTGAGCCGGGTTATAAGCCTTGGAACAAGCCGGACTATTTAGCAAGTGCTGACCAATAGCAGAGTCGCTGTGACTGCGGCATTGAACATTAGCGACGCTAGCAGCGGTTTTGCAGTTACGCTTCGGCTGTGCTCGGCTACCAGCTGATGTCTGTCGTACCACGGAGGGTACGTGCTGTTTAATGCGGTCCGCTAGACGCTGAGATGTACGGCCAACATAGACGGCTTCACACCGACAATGATACTGATAAACGACATTGCTCATTTGGGGGGAAGGCAGTACATCCTTGCGAACTGCGGGTAGCATTCTATTAGTAGAGAACACGACACGCGTAGCCACGGCAACATCTTCGCTTCTTATAGAAGCGTTGTTCATTCAGTCGAGAGATCCGCTATTGTGCCGACAAAAGGAGTTTGTACAAGCGCTTCGATTATTCTAGCGTGCCCGGATCATACCCGGGTCGCTATACACACCCTTCCTTGACTTTTGTATTTTCTTGTATTCTCTCATTCCTGCGTTGTGACCCGATGAGTGCAGGTCGAAAAGCTTCGTCACTATGAATTTGTTAAATGTTATCTTTATGTTCTAATTTTTTTTTCACTGTTCTGTTTTTTAGTGGTTTGGACATACATGTAGGACCTATCCATTTTTAAATTTTAAATGAGTAAATAATAGCTTACCTTTAAGGTTTATAGAGCTCAACACTATCTTTTAGGAGAGCATCAAATAAGTCCTCCTGCTTGTGAGCATGTCTCCACATATATTCACTCAGGTGAAGGTTCCACTTGTCCTTGTGTGTCTTCGTTTGGCTTAACTGACGCTTTATCTGCCACCACAAATTCTCAATTGAATTAGTATTTGCGCCAGTTGTGGGATCCACAAAATTATAGGAATGATTAACTGTCAGATGTTGGAAACCAGCTGTAGAAAGATAGTCGTAGGCTTTCCAACAGTCACTGATGATAGTGCTTCCTGGTTTTATGTGAGCAGTTATCAGAGGTTCCAAAGTAGCTCTGTCACGTCTATTGTCTGGAAGTGGAACGAGGAATATTTCCTTTGTATTGCGACAGATTCCACCGAACACCCACTGTCCATCTACAATCCTTCCTTTATTATATTTTCTTTTACCAAATTTAGACTCGTCGATTTCTACAACCTCACCAGGACCACCAATATAGGTTTGTCGGTGTGTAGTTTATTTGCACTTGCCCATTGGCACACTTCCCTACAATAATTATAATAATCTGCAACTGTTTCATTACTGGTAGTTACAAATTTCTTTTCAGTGTCACTTTCACCCGATGAAGCAGACGTTTCATGAATTACTTGACTATATTGAAGTTTTTGAATGAAACAATAAGTTAAAAGTAAGCTTTTTCTAAATGAAATGTTTGACGAACTGAACCAAGTACCTTTTCTAACAGAAATTTGATTTTTTTTCCTCGACCTCGACACGTTCGTTTATTGCACTGAAATTTAAGTTCCGCTTTACGTCGTCCACGTTTTTGCACTTTATAAATCTTGTCTAAATCAATGTTGCATGTTGGACATTTTACTTTTCTTGCAATAAGTTCAATATCTTGACAGAATTTTAAGGTCGAATCTTCATCCTTCAATTTTTGGCTAAGTCTAAAAAAGTTTAATCCATGTATTTTACCACATCCCTTCTTTGTTTTAGTTGCAGTAGAAGTGGTAGGCTTACTAGAAGTAGATCGAAGTAGAAGTAGAAGCGCGTGTTTCACTCTCTGTAGTACTAGAATCTGTCACATTGCCGTATGTATTTGTTTCTTCTGAATCCCCCCTGTCGTTATCCGAAGAAATAGGTGCTGACATTAAAATAACATTTTGAGAAGAGTTTGGCAAGAGTTTGGCAATTCTAAGTCAAATATATACACACATCAATTATGAAAGTCAACAAGTGCTCTGAAAAACTTACAATGTACAGGCTAGGTATAGTTACGGTAGCAGTTTTGCAGCAGGATAAATAATGTAGACCCGACGACGCCGACGGAATATAGATCGCGGACTGATATACACACTTGTCGCGTGTATTTTTTTTTTACCGTAACCGTAATGCATCAATAATACAGTTTATTCCGTCAAGACTAGTCGGCATAGCGCATGAACACGAACAATGCTATATTGAGAATTGTCGCTTTACACAATCCAGAGTCTATAATTTTCAGTCCCATAATTGTTGGGTTTGGGTTAGAGTTAGGGTTAGGGTTAGGGTATAGGGTTAGGGTTTACTTCATACTTCATTTTCTCTATCTTGGATCACAACTTTCTACTACACACTACTTCTCCATATACTCAGAAGAGGGCTATTAACATTCCTGTCCAGTCTGACCTTGCCTGCTTTGTTTTTGTTTCGACCGTTGGAACCGACAGCTGCTTTTACGATCACTCTCTCCTTATGTGTGGGTGTGCGATGTCCAAGCCTGTTGCAGTCTACAGACTAGCATCTTTTGAAATTCATGTTTACAAACATTCTGGAGCTCACAATCAACGTGTATATGTCGCCCAGGAAGCGGTGTTTCCAGTGTCTCGAAGATGGAGCTTGAGGATAATGGCGGGATATAGACACTGACTCATTTTTGTCTTTTTTTAGTTTATAAGGGTGCAGGCGTGTGTGTCTGTGTGTATTTAAGGTGTCATGAACTTTCTTGTATTTTATTTTTTAATTTCGTGTTTATGTTCTTGCGGGGTTGCGTCTAGTTTTGAATATGTTACGCTAAAATCATTTAAACGCTTAAAATACTTTCACTCCCGAATTTTGTATTATCAGAACTCTGTGGCCACCTTTCAAACTACGTTATTTCAGACAAATAATCAAATATTTTATCGTCTTTTCCTATCTGGTGACGTAGAAACTAATCCCGGTCCAAACTACAAATTTCCTTGCGGTAAATGTGATAAACCCGTAAAAAACAACCAACATGGCCTATTGTGTTCCACCTGCCAAAAGTGGTACCATACTAAATGTCTTGAAATCTCTCTCTCTGAGTATACCAGGTTATATCATAACCCCAATGAAAATTGGGTCTGTTTGACGTGCTCATTACCACCTTTTTGTGACTCCCTTTTTACTCAATCCTGTGAAGATATTCAACCCTCTCAACCCTTTTTACCTCCTATCCCTGAAGTTAGAATACAGAATACTGTTGATGAAAGCGCTTTATATGAATCATTTAATGATACTTTTAATGGTAAAGGGTTGCATCTTGTTCATTTGAATGTTAGATCAATTCTGTTTAAAATACCTGAACTACGACTCCTTTTCTCCCAAAATAGAATCTCTGTAATTGCAATCACTGAAACGTGGTTAAACTCTTCCGTGAACGATGAAGAAGTTTGTATCGATGGATATTGTATTTTAAGACGAGACCGTGTAGGAGAACATGGTGGTGGAGTCTGTCTTTATATTAGAAATGATATTGCATTTAACGTACGAGAAGATCTTACACAAAATGATATTGAATCGTTATGGATTGACATTCTATTACCCCATACAAAACCCATTACTCTAGGTGTTGTGTACAGACCCCCTACAGATCATTATTTTATTGAATATCTCACTGACACCTTGGATAAATTAACAAAAGATGATGAGGTTATAATTTTAGGGGACATGAATATCTGCCTTTTGTAGCAGTCTTCATTATCCAAAAAATACAAGAATATTTTGAATTTAAATGGTTTGAGTCAACTTATAACTAAACCAACTCGAACAACATCGGCCACTTCATCATTAATAGACCATGTAATCAGCAGTAAAGAAGAAAATATTTGTCAAAGTGGTGTTATTGAAATTGGCCTAAGTGATCATTTTTTAACCTACTGCTCTAGGAAGCTAATAAGACCTGTATTCAGACAGCATAGAAATATAAATATTCGGTGTATGAGAAGCTATTGTATAGATGATTTTAATAATGTTTTATCTCGAGTCAATTGGTCTGACATATTAGAATGTAAAGAAGTAAATACTGCGTGGTCAATTTTCAAAAATATTTTCATGTCTATAGTTGATAAATGTGCTCCATTAAAACAAGTAAGAATTAAGCAAAGAACCGATAAGTGGATGAATGCTGAAATTATTTCGTTAATAAGACAAAGAAATATAGCTTTTAAAAGAACGAAAAAGGATTGTGGTAATTTAGAATTAGAAAAGAAATATAAACTTTTACGTAATTTGGTGCAAAGAAAAGTGAGACAGGCTAAAGATGAATACTTCCAAAATCAAATTGATGAGCATAAAAATGATTCTAAAAAGTTGTGGAAGAATCTGAAAGATTTAGGTTGTAAAAACAAACAAAAGATTATTAAAGAGAATGTTATTAATATCCAAGGGGAGTTATGTCATGATAATATGAGGATAGCGAACGAATTTAACAATTATTTCACAACTGTGGCAGAAAAATTAGCTAGTAATCTGCCAGATAGCAACGCAAATGAATTTGGAACGGACAGTGTTAAATTACAAAAATTATACGACACTAAGGGTGTGTCGAAAGGTTGTTTTCTTTTTTCTCCTGTCAAAGAAAAGTTTGTTTTAGATGAATTAAATAAGTTGAAAATATCAAAAAGTACCGGGCTTGACTTGGTACCTGCCAGATTTTTGAAGGATGGAGCTAAATATTTGTATGAACCTTTAACTTACATTATTAACTTATCTATCTCAACTTCCACCTTCCCTGATGAAATGAAAATTGCAAAAGGAACACCCCTTTATAAAAAGAAAGATAAAACTAATGTTAGCAATTATAGACCGATTAGCGTTTTAAGTATAGTCTCGAAGGTCCTAGAGAAATGTGTGTATGCCCAATTAGAGAACTACTTTCAAGAAAACAAAATAATATACGAATTTCAATCTGGTTTTAGAAATGGTTATTCCACTGAAACTTGTCTTTTAATATTCACCTGTTAGATTTTGTCAGGAACGAAATTTCCCAAGGACGTTTTGTCGGGATGGTTCTTCTTGACTTGCAAAAAGCCTTCGATACCGTTAACCATAATATACTGTTAAGTAAATTAGAAGTAATGGGTTTAAATTCTGCATGTGTGCAATGGTTTAGGTCTTACTTGACCAATCGTCATCAAGTTGTCTCGTTGCAAAATGTACTCTCCGATTCTATGCCCATAAGATGCGGAGTTCCCCAGGGGAGCATATTAGGTCCTATTCTTTTCATGTGCTACATTAATGATATGTGTGTTTGTGTCAACGACAGTAAATTACTTTTATATGCGGATGATAGTGTGTTACTATATTCTGGTACTGATCCTAAGCTGATCGGGGAGAAACTTAGCTTAGAATTATCAAACTGTGTTAATTGGATGACAGCAAATAAGCTTAGCTTACATATTGGTAAAACCGAAAGTATTTTGTTTTGTTCGCGGGGTAGGCTGAAGTATACTGATGATTTCAATATAAGTTATAACAATCAACTCATTAAGAGACAGGATTCTGTGAAGTATTTAGGACTAAATATAGCTAGTGATCTTTCTTGCTCAAGTTTGGCTGACCGTCCCTGATAGCAGAAAGTGGTAAAAATTACGTGATAATTACGTCGTGGTTTTCGTCTTTTTTACGTCGTGGTTTTCGTCTTTTTTACGTCCTGTAATTACGTCAATAAGACGACAACTTGCACCAACGCAAGACGTCAAGAGGACGTCTTATTTTGACGTCATCTGTACACTATAAAAACTGAAGTGCTGTATATAGCACTTTTTGAGGGCATGCATAGGGACTGCACTCAGAGTGCTATTGAATGCACACAGCGTGCTATTTCAGCACTTTCACGGGAGCTGGACCGGCTCAAACTGCTAAACATTCATTAAAAAAATGATTTGGGCGAGCTTCGAACCAGGGTCCGCTGATCGAGAATTGCTGGCATTACCGCTAGACTAACTCACATTGTACGATTTAGAGCAGATCATATTGTTACATAGTGAATTTACGACACCACATAGTTCATGTTATCTACTTGACTCCCATGACTAAACTGGATTGCAAGAAGCATTCGTTAGTCCATCGGTAATGTCAGCGCCTCTCAATCAGCGGAACCTGGTTCGAGGCTCGCCACGGTCACAATTTTTTTTTTTGCTGGTAAATTAGCACACTGCAAGTGCTATAAACAGCATTTCAGGTGCAGTCACTATACATGCCCCTAAAAGTAGCACTTTAGTTTTTACAGTGTACAAGAAGTAGAGATGACGTCAAAACAAGACGTCCTCTTGACGTCTTGCGTTGGTGCAAGTTGTCGTCTTATTGACGTAATTACAGGACGTAAAAAAGACGAAAACCACGACGTAAATATCACGTCATTTTTTAACACTTTCTGCTATCAGGGGTATTGTCAAAAAAGCTAATGCTCGTCTAAAATTTTGGTATCGTTATCAAAATTGCATGAACTTAAAATCAAGACGCATTTAAAGTTTTTCCTTAATACAATGTTTATTTGATTATGCTAATGCGGCATGGTACTGCAGTCTAGGCAAGGTGGATCAAAACAAGTTAAAAATAATTTAAAATAAGATTGTAAGATTTATCAATCACTTACCACCAAGAACACACATTGGGAAGAGTGAACTTGAAACAGCTGGTCTTCTTCATGTAAACCTTAGATCACAACTTTTAATTCACCTTTTTTACTTTAATGCAGATCACTATATTTCAAATAATTTTACTCGCTCTTCAAGTGTTCATGGGCATGACACTAGAAATAGTCAATTTAATTTCGTAGTGCCTAAGCGGAAAGGTAAAATTGGAAATTCCTTTTATTTTAACGGTATTCTTTTCTGGAATTCCCTCCCAAAGTCAGTTAAGAATTTTTTACATTTTAACCCGTTGAAGACTGAGCCCGCATATATGCGGGCTCAGTTTTCCCCGCTCGTGGACTGAGCCCGCATATATGCGGTCTGAGAAAATTGAAGAGACGAGCTCACTTTTACACCATTTATTTCACTCATTACTACATGAATAAACATAAATCCTTACTGATTCGAATGATTATACATTTGACATAGTGGTTTGCTTTGTTTTACTTTGAAATGATAACGATTTGGGGTAGAAAACACAGTTTCAAAACCTTATTTCCTCTTGAACTCTTGAACTCGAACTCGCATAGCAACGCTCTGGCTCACTGCCGAGAACCGACCAATCAAAATAGGCTTGTGCGCACACGTTCTATTCATTTCCATATGAATTACGTTTACCCTCGATCTCTGCCTTATTTGCATAGTTTATGCAAATTAAATCGATCGACCACTTCGCCTCGCGTGCCGAGTTCTTTTTCTCCAGCTTTGCATGCCACCGGATTGATTTTCATATAGAAACTTTTTTTCATTTTTGAATATATTTTCCACGGAAGTTTATTTTATCATTGATCGGATTTTTGTTACACTTTTCTCATCAATTGTTCTGCTTTCATTTCTGACCTTCTTTATTACCGTCTCTTGTTCTCCATTATAAACACTCTATTTTATATTTCTGTCACCCTCTTCAACAACAATTTCGTCTTCTGTGCTCGTCTATTGGTTTAGAATAGAACAGAAAAAAAAGACCAAGAGGAAAGGTGGAAACAAAGAGTACGATCAAAACTCATGAGGCCAAAAAAAAAAAAAAAATGTCAAATGCATAATGAAATAAAAGCGAAAGGTTACAAATAAATACATGAAAATCTTTTGGGGACATTTCTTCTACTTTTTGTTTTAAATTCATAGGTTTATTATGGAGTTCACGATTTCTCCTCATCATGCAGCATCATACTTTCATTATTGCTTCCTCTGCTGAATTGTTTTCTGTATAAAGGAGTAGCGTTATTCACATTTTTTGAACTACATACAGTATATTCAGTTTAGTCGCCTTACTTTACAAACAATAAACCGAGTCAAGCTTGGGTTCTAACGGTTTCAAAAGCATGAATGGATTTCCTGTCTTTTCATCGCAGATGAGAACAAAGGAAATACGAACGAAGGTTGCCAAGGCCACGCCAGATAATCCCCCATTTTGTCAATGGAGTTCCAATCCAGGAAGCGAGAGGATCTAACATAATAAAACACTCATCGATTACTTTCTTTTCCAAAGGCGGATCAAAGTTGGTGGCTGTAGAAAAGAATAATACCGAATATATATATGTATTTAAACTTGTACCAGTGTACCACTTATAACAGAGGAATTATTATTGAACATCCCTATTTAGACTTTAGAAGTTAGCAAAAGTCGAACTGATTTATAAGGTTTAAACTCTGTGAATTCATTAGTCTTCCGACCACTTCATGAGAGCTTATAATCTGCGGCAAAAAACCCCCCAAAACGCGAGAATAGATAACACAGAATCCACACGAAACGATTCTGTAAAGATGATTATAATAAGAGAAAAATCGTTTTGTTTTTATTTTTTGTTTTTTGCCAAAAAAAAAAACACATTAGCACTGTGAAAATGGTAGTCCTTTTCTTACTACGAAGCTGCTAAAGTTATCAATATTAATTTCTTATAATATAATCATCATTTTACATATACATCAACAAAATTGAATAACTTGAAAAGGCGACAAAATGGGAAAATACAGAATGATTCGGAGAAGCGTATAGTCTCGCTAAAATAATAAATTCCTATAACAGCAACCCATCATGATGGTATAATAATGACTACTAATGAAATATTGTTTGAAAGGAAATATGAATGATAAGACTGGAAAATAAGAATGAAAGTAAATGACTTTATTCATTCATTGTTAAATCAGCTTGAATAAGCATAATTCGAATTATTTAAATACATATAAAGCAATAAATAGAAAATATGATATGCAAACACGTTTATGAGTTATTGTTGCAATAATGTCTTATGAAAATAAATGAATAATACTTAAAAAAAACAGAATTGTGAGGATAATATTTTTGGCCGGCGGAACCGGGGGGCCCCCAATATTTTTGCATCGGATATATAAAATGTGTTACAAAAATTTGGACCCCCCCCCCCCATGTGTGTGATGACTATCGGCGATGTCCTTTGAACCATTTTTTTGGTTGGTTTTGTTTTGTTTTGTTTTTTTTTTTGGCTTGCCGGAAATGTCGACAACGGCGACGATATTGGGTTAGGGTTAGGGTTTAAGGTTTAGGGTTAGGGTTAGGGTTAGGGTTAGGGTTTAGGGTTTAGGGTTAGGGTTTAGGGTTTAGGATTAGGGTTAGGGTTTAGGGTTAGGGTATAGGGTTAGGGTTTAGGGTTAGGGTTAGGGTTTAGGGTTAGGGTTTAGGGTTTAGAGTTAGGGTATAGGGTTTAGGGTTTAGGGTTAGGGTTAGGGTTTAGGGTTAGGGTTTAGGGTTTAGGGTTAGGGTTTAGGGTGTAGCGCCTCTCTTGTAAATATTAATATATTCGTGTTTATTATGACCATTTAAATTTGAAATTTTCATACCTGTTTATATTTATAAAATATATGTTAAATCTCAGTTAATTTGAGAACCAAATTCAGCCATAGCTTTTAACATAGCTATTCAAAAGAAAATCTTTAGTCATAGCCATTAAACACAGCCTTTCAAAGAATAATCTTTTAATTCCTTCTTATGGCAGTTCAAGACACTGTTAAACAAAGGAGCTCCCTGTGTGCACCCCTGCCCTAAAGCTGCAATAAAATGGGTGACGAGTGACAAAGCACATTAATCCTTTGGGTCAGTCAAGCCATCGAAGTTGAGAAATAATGATATATTTTGTATATTTCACCCTATTTTGCACCTTTTTAAAATGATTGTGATTAAAGTATGTATATAATTCCATGTATCATAACATGCTCTTGTGAAATCAATAATTATTCTCATGATATATTGTTTCATATTCACACAAATTGAGTTACAAAATTGCAGAACTAGCAAACTGAAAGTTGAACTGGTTCTTGGCAAGTTCAGATTTGCATATAAACTGACCAATAAGGTCAAGTCTTCAGATTTGCATATAAACTGACCAATAAGGTCAAGTCTTGAGATTTGCATATTTCTTGAAGATTTGCATATCCAGCCGATCCTCTGCATGGGTATAAAAGGAGACATGAGTAGAGAAACCAAAAAAAAAAACTTCAGCTTAAACTTCACTTCAGCAATGTTCCGTCAGACCACTTGGACTCCAAATTTAATGTCTACTCTTCGATCCTCAGCGGATCATCTCGGATCATAGACATGGAACTCTGAATTTGCAAATCAACTCCGCCACAACTTAGCTCGCTGAACGACAGCTTGCTCCGAACTGCAACAAATCTTCAACTTTCTTCTTCGAGTCCACTTCTTCATATCTACAAGTTTCTAAGTGTCCACCGTCGCAGATTTCCTTGCTGTCTTTTAGAAATTCTGCTGGACATAATTTAATTTACACTGCATTGACACTTCTCACAGAGACCATTACTCTGTGTGAAAAATCTGTTCGTCGCAGTAACATCCACCGTTGGCTATATCTGGATAATTCTTCCAGAATAGATTTGTGAACTTTCACCGTGCCTTTCTCCGTTCCTGCTCTGCTAGTCATCTAACCTAATCTTAGGAGTCGAACGTCAACGTGACCTGATCCCGTTTCCATCGTTCTACGCATCTCTGCTACACTGCTACTATCTTCTGAAACCGACTGAGAACTCTCTACATCTCCTCGTCTCTCACGGACTCTCTCCATTCCCATGCAGATTCTGGTATCGTTTTAATTGTCGTTTTAATTATTAGAATTATTTTCATTGTTGTTGTTGTATTGATTTTCTATTTGATAATGATCAATATTTATCAAAGTTGAACGGGTTAGAATTAAATATACATAGAACTTAAATTAATGTGTTTAAAGAGTCTTCTTTTCTTGTAAGGATTATCTTAAAATTTATTCGATTGGTGTTGTGTTGTGGGACAAATATTGGTATTATATAATATTCATTATTTTGACCACGCACGCACAAGGGTTAGGGTTTAGGGTTAGGGTTTAGGGTTTAGGGTATAGGGTTAGGGTTTAGGGTTTAGGGTTTAGGTTTAGGGTTAGGGTTAGGGTTAGGGTTAGAGTCCTAGGGTCTAGAAAATTCTCAGTCCTAGACCTAGAGTCTATAATCCAGAGTCTTCGGGTCAAGATAATCTAGAGTCCTAGGGTCAAGTTAATCTACAATCCTAGGTTCAAGATAAATTTTTAATCTTCCAATGGAATAGGTCTCGTAATATTTTTATTCAAATGTCATGAAAGCAAGACTACATACAGCGTCACCGTACCTCTATATACTAGTTCACTCTCAACCACTGAAAATCAAGAAGAGCGCCATCTGCTGTTATAATTAAACAACTCTTTACTTCTTATAAGTATGTTATGAGGACCGAAACAGCTAACACGCCTTTACAGGTATACATCGTGAGAGCGTACGACTGCAAATCAAGAGATCAGCGGTTCGAATCAACCCAAGGTAAGAACAAAAATATGTAAATTATTGTATGTCAATATACATGTAAATATTTATGCAAATGAAACGATGAAATGATGAAGATGTAGAGAGACACATAGAGAGAAAGAGATAGCCGGTGAACGGATGTTGCAAAACAAAGCTTTAAAACTCTTTTAGTATACCCCAAAAAATACTATACCCCATTTTTACTCAACCCCCATCAAAAATGTCGCCCTCTTTTAGACAGTTGGAATAGTTAAAAAAAAAAAAAATAGTATGGTAGCAAAAAGAAAACCCCCCCAAAAAGAAAAAAAAGTGGCTGGGACAGAAGGAATTCTTTCCTTGATTTGATTTTGATTTGATTTATTTTCTTCTGTATTCATGCAACAGTTTTCGGTAACTTATATAAAATAGAGTACAAAAGTACTTTTTGACAATGAATCATAAATAAACAAGTAAATGTAACAATCATGTTTAAAAAAAACCACGAAATTATAGATTGTCAAATTATTGTATTTTATCAAAATATATAATCATTTGCGGAAGAAGGACTGCCATTGTAAGCAATTTGCTTGAGAATATGCCAAACAAATATCATGGAATAGCTAAATATGTTTAATAAGCAGTATGGATAAATAATTGAAATCCTAGATTAAAAGCATAATGACGATGATGTTGATGAAATGATGATGATGATGATGATGATGATAACCGTGATGATGATGATATCGGTAAGGATTAAATGACAGAAAGAATGATATTGTGCAAAGGACTAAAGAGTTGACACAGAAATTTTACCTTGTTATATTCTGATAGTAACGTCGTTTTAACTTTGGCTTTAAAGGAGAATGAAACTCAACAAACATAATAGCCGATAATCATTGAGGAAATTGTCAGCCTGTTTAAAATATCTTGAAAATACTAATTTTTTATTACACAGTAAGGAGAACAATGTCTCTAAAGTTTGCATATTCCTTGCTAGATATTATCCCATGGGGGCTGCCATTTAAAAAAAAAATGTGATGTAAAAGTCGCATATGTCCATTTACCTGTACACAATGGATATGATGTATCATAATGAATAGTTATTGTACAACTAAAGCAACCAATGCAAAATGGCAGCCATCTTGGTACCCCCATTGTCTCGCACAGGTAATATATAAGAGCAGGTGCAGGTCTTTGTCACTTCTTTGAAGAATGGACAAATCTTTGTCTGACCAAGCAACAACTTGTTCAGCACCTTAATTTATATTTACTGAATTTACCCGTCACAATTTCAGTCGTGAATATGGCAAGCAAATATTATCTTTTTGTCTAGTATTGACATTATGTATTTTATCAATAGTAATAAAGTATTTGAATGTACATTACAGATATGGTTTATTATGAGAGAATCCAATTTCATGCATTCTACAGGTGACCAAGAGGGTCATTGTAGCTAGTTTGCAGGTCAGTGGGTATCTCACAAATAGAACTCCTCTGACATTACTTTGTAAAGAAAATGGCACCCCCATGGGAGAATGTCTACCAAGGAAACTGCAACTTTTTGAAACACTGTTATCTCTCTTAAATAATCAAATAGGAGTAATTTCAAGATAATTGTAATAGGCTGACAGTTACCTACTTGATTATTTTCGATTGTGTGTTGCCTTTCATTCCCCTTTAAATGAGTAAAGGGAACAACGGGATTTAACGAATTCTGGGAAAGAATTCCATAATTCAGGATCATGGTATCTTATATATCTATGGGCAATAAGTAATTTTGGGTTGACTAGATGAAGCTTGGAGGAATTGCGAGTAGGGTAGGAGTGAATAGTGTTATTTAAAGTATAAAAGTTTTGAAATGAAAGAGGGAGCATGTCATTTAGATAATTAAATATAAACAGTAAACGATGTAGTGATTTGATGTCGAATACTGTTAAAGTTTTCAGTTGTTAAAATATGGGTCTGGTGTGAGATAAATATTGTGAACTCTTTTACAATAAGTAAATAGAGTTGATTTCTGTTTTGTTGATGGTGGCCCATACTATATCGGGCAATATCAAGGAATTGTAAAGCATAATGAGCGTTTTACAAGGGAAAATCTCTTTATTTTATAAAGTATACCAACATTCCTAGAAATAGAAGTAATTATGTGATAATCAGTATAATATTATGTTCGTTCCAATTTAAATTTTCATCGATAATGACGCCCCAAAATTTTGTGTGTCTCTTTCTTTCAAGAGGTACATTATCTATATGTAAGTTGTCAGGAAAATCAATGACATGAGAATTTACGTTGCTTGAAATGCATGAAATATCTTTTATCTGTATTAAGACAATCTATTGCATTTAAACCACAAAGATAACTTTGGTAATTCAATATTGGTTCAAGGACGAAGTCAATCGAAATCGGATTAGTTGCTGTGATCGATGTTTAATAGTCGATAAGGTACACCGTTACAACAAGACACGTACAGTGTATATATAATTCAATCTGCATGAAATAAAGCAAACAAATTGAACCGAAAATTAGTCATAAAATCACTGTGAAGTTTCTAGCTATATCAAGTTAACTGAGTAATTTTACCTCAATTATTTACTGTAAATACCAACATTTTATGAATGTGCTTTGTTATTTAAAACCAATAAATCATGATGTATAGTAAAGAAAATATGTCTCTGAGTCATTATTGAATACCACCAAGAGTGATAATTATTTCATCATGACTACGAGCCTATGTGGGTATTCATTCATAATTATGTTCATGAAATATCTGCTAAACCTTCCAGAAAATATGTAAGTTTGTATTATTTAAATAGTAACCAGTTTCAGTAAAAAATGCATAAGCAATAGACCCAACAAGGTCGTGAAGGTGGCAGACCAAATTTGTAAGTCACATTTGCATGCAATAACTTTTGGATAAATATCTTCAACTCTGGTTCTAACTGAATTATTTATTAATTAATAATTCAGGCCCAGAGATAAATCATCCTGAAAAATACAACCTTCTTCACAAATAATAATTTCAGAATGTGAATACTTCCACTAAACATAAACCCTTAAATTGGCACACTTATTTTTGTATGTGCGATCGATGCACAATTTTGGTCTGCTAACTTCAGTTACACTTTCATTACACTTCCATGACCAAAAATCTCAATAAATCACCTTTTCTTGTTTCATAGAGAAAAGTAATTTAACCCATAATAATTGCATCACAATAACTGTCTTTTATATCAGCAATTATATTCTATACCTAGTGTTTCCATCAAGAAAATCCTATCCTGATTAAACACTCCTGTCACATTCCCGTATGTGACGCTTTCCATGGAAATTATATGCAAATTAGTTTATCATGAACTTGAATCTGTTTTTTCCACTAAATTCACTTTCATTATATTTTTGTTCATTAAATCATTTATACGTCTTCTTAAACCACTACGAACACTCACTTCTTTGGCAGGAACTTTCGTCCAAAAACACTTCAGAATGCACCAAGGCAACTAATGCTGAAAACTGTTGAAATTAGACATTTCAAGCCTCCGGTCGAAACGTTGCATGCTTTCGGGTTTACTACACGCTTCAAACCTGAATTTAGAAGCATAGTTTTTTTTTGGTTAACAGAACGAGCTACTGTAGCTTTCATCTAAAAGAAAAATAAGAAAAAGAATCGCCTGATATCGCCAAATCAGTTTCGATCATCGAAACATCCTCCCGCCCCCAGGGGAAGGCAAAATTTGGTAGTGCTTGAAACGTCTTATTTCGAATATATCAAACTCATGTAAATACATGTAACATCAAATGAACATCGTAAATGACCTCACAATCAGAAATTTCACTATGTACTTTATATAGTTTGTAAAGTTCAGTTCGGACTTAGTCGTCGTATCCTTCTTCTGGGTAAATAACCGCGATTTTGGATATCGGTCTTCGATACTCTCCGGAACCGGTTATCAGTTTTACATTCCGAACCTTTCCATCAGGTCCTGGATAAGTCTGAATGACCCTAGCTATAGTCCATTTGCCTCGAACTGCGTTACTTTCCGCGAACATAACTACATCACCGACGCGAATGTTTCTTCTATCTGCGTTCCATTTCCTTGTTGGTACTAAAAGTGGTAAGACGCTTTGTGACCACTGCTTCCAAAAAGAATCAACAATCTGTTGCACAAACTCAAATCGATGACGTGGATTCTTAGTGTGCTTAAACGGACCTTGAGGTACATTTCTACTTGACCTACCTAACAAAATATCATTCGGGCATAAATAGCAACCATCATCCGGATCATTGGATTTCCGTCCTATCGGTCTTTCATTCATGAGATTGGCTACTTCACAAAAGCATGTATGCAATTCAAACGGAGTGAGCTCTTGCTCACCGATCGCTTTCTTGATCGCGATTTTCACACTTTTTACAAGAGATTCAGCGCACCTATTCTGATGGGGCGCTCCAGGGGTAATGAATTTCCACTGAATTCCCCGTTCCGCACAGAAATCTTTGAGCTCGTGCTCATTCCATCCTGAAATCATCTCACGAAGTTCGCGTTGTGCTCCCACGAATTGTGTTCCGTTGTCGCTAAGTATTTGCGCTGGCTGTCCTCTCACTGATACGAATCTTCTCAGAACTTGGAGAAACTCCATTGTTGAACAATCTGTCGCGATTTCCAAATGAACCGCACGCGTGTTTAAACAGGTGAAAATTACACCATAATGCTTCTCCCTCTTATTGCGACCGACTTTAACTTTGAAAGGACCAAAATAATCGCAAGAAGTGTAGTAGAAAGGTGGAGTATGGGGTGCTACGCGACTGCTGGGCAAATCAGCCATCTTCTGAGTTTCACGCTTACATTCGGCTGACCTGCACTTAACACAGCGATACTTCACGGTTTTAGCAAGGCGATGTCCTTGCAGAATCCAATACTTGCGTCTCGCCTTGGCAGTTGTAGTCTCGATCCCATGATGTCCAGTCTCATGGAAATGACGTGTTATGAGAAGAGCGATGTGATGCTTGGACGGGAGTAGGACAGGGTGTCTAGTTTCATAAGATGTCACCAAGTTCTCAACTCTACCCCCTACTCTGATCACTCCTCTACTATCAATGAAAGGAGTAAGAACTTTGAATTCTCCTTTCTCAACTCTGCTCTGAAGACTTTTCTGTGCCTCCTTCGTCCAATACTCCTCTGCGTCTTCCAACTCTCTCGGAGTCAAAGTAACATCATCTGGCTTAGATGCTTTCTTCAGCTTGGACTTGAGTATCCGGATGAATCGAAACGCATAGGCAGTCACTCTTACTAACTTTCGCCAGCTTGAAAAGTGCTCACAATCGATTGGTGTGACTGTCTCGCTGACTGTCTTGTTGACTAGGACTGTGTGGACCTTCCGTCTTTCTGCATTCACAAGGCTGGGGTCAATCAGAGCCTTGTCGACTGGCCACTCTGATTCGCTGTCTTGGAGAAATTTAGGACCACACATCCATTCATCCATTAGTTCATTCACTGCAATTCCTCTTGAGACCTTGTCTGCTACATTAGCTTCACCAGGAATGTGTTTCCATGTTGAGGGGTCAGTTAGTGTCTGGATCTCACCAACTCGGCTAGACACGAAAGGCTTATACACCCTGGATGAAGACTTGATCCACTGCAGAGTGATCATGCTATCCGTGAATAACACAACTTTCTCGACTTCTAGACTCATTTCTTCAATTATTGACTTGTACATTCTGGCAGCTAGCACCGCCGCTTGTAGCTCCAATCTTGGTATTGTCAATGTCTTTAACGGGGCTACTTTGGACTTTGATGCGACGAAGCGACTCTCATACCTGTTCTCTTCGGTCTGCCATCTCAGGTATGCGCAAGCACCGTATGCATTTTCGGATGCGTCAGAGAAAATGCACAACACCGGTTTACCTCTTGCTCCTGCAGGGGTAAGACATCTTTCTATCGATACTGCATTCAGTTCGTTCATCTCACTGAATAGAAGTCTCCATTCAGCATCATCTGCTGCGGACAGTGGATCATCCCAGTCATATCCTCTCTGCCACAACTTCTGCATCCCTATCTTCGCTCTGACAATCACTGGGGCGGCAAATCCTATGGGGTCAAATATATGGGCGATCTGACCAAGGATTCTTCTCTTTGTCAACAGTCCTTTACTCTCTCCGTCTGTAGGTGATCTCGTAACATCCTCCTTCAACTTCACTTTGTACGAGAAGGTATCCGTCTCTCTGTCCCAAACTACACCTAGGACCTTCTCTTCAGCTATCTCATCTAGCAGTTTCACGTTGCTCTGACTGGCATCTCCTACACCTGGCTCGTTAGAATGCCACCCTTTGACTTTGAAACCGCCATCGTTTAGCACCTCATCAATCTCTGTACTGAGTATCTTGGCTTCATCTACGGTTTTCACAGAGTCACAAATGTCATCCATATACACGTTCCTCTTTAAGACCGAAGCTGCATGTGGATGTGAACTCTCTCCTTCCTCTGCTGTTAGCTTGAGGGCTGTTTGGCCAATAGCGGGTGCTGGCCTGTCACCAAAGGTGACTACTTTCATCATGTACACATCCGGAGCTTTACTTTGATCCATGTCTCTCCAGAGGAACCTATGGACATGCTGATCCTCCTCTGGTATTGCTACTCGGTGGTACATCTTCGATATGTCTGTGCATAAAGCGACCTCGTTCTCCCTGAACCTGAGAAGTACACCAATCAAATTGTTCAGAAGGTCGGGGCCTTTCATCCAATAGTCATTTAATCGATGGCCGTTGAATGATGCCGATGAATTGAATACGATTCGAATCGGGGTGCTCTTTTTTCAGGTCTCACAACGGCATGATGGGATATGTAGTGGACTGCTCTGTCGTATTTCCTAATCTCATCTGCTGTAAGTTTCTTAGCGAATCCCAACTCTTCCAGCTCATGGATCTGCTTGTTGTATGCCTCAGCATGCTCTGGGCTCTTCTCAAGCCTCCTCTCGGTAGATTCCAATATCTTTAATGCTTGAGCCTTATTATCTGGGAGTTCCTTCGGATCCTTAAGCCAGGGATATGCTATTTCCCACTGCTTGCCTTTCTTCGATGCAGAAGCTCGGATGATCTCTTCCTCCTTCTGTTCTTGCCTGGTGAGCTTGATATCTCGACACTGACAATCAACACCTTTGGACTCTACACGCCAAAACTCTGAAAGATCGGGATTCTGGACTGAGACGTGAAGAACGTTAACACTGTTGGCGCTATTGCTGGTTCCACCAGAAACTACCCATCCAAGAGATGTCTTTCGAGCTATAATTTTTTCTCTTTCCTTGACCAGCCCACCAACTTGATACCTTGAATGATCATTGCCAATCAAGATTTCCACTGGTCCACCATCTCTCTGTAGCTCAGGAATGCAGAACTTGTCTCTTAACTCATTGATACTGACTGTATCCTCTTCCGTGATTGAGGGTACTCCAACTACATCTAGATACTGTGGTTTCTTGCTTGATTTCGGCTCGCGAATAGGTACCTTATATCTCATAGTCTCTAGCTCTTCTTCGACGTCGCCAAGCTTGTTGATGGTGATCGTCGTCTTTTCACCCTTCAGACAAAGACTTTCGGCCAATGAGTTTTTTATCAGACTAACTTGCGATCTATCTATGAGGACATTGGCTCGTCTTCCGGAATCACCAGCATCTACGGTGAGGATTGGTAACAGCGATGCTCCGACGGAAGTTGCAACGTTAATGCTGTTCTTGCTTCCTTCACCCTCTGACTGATCGTTGTCTCCCGTGTGTAGCAACGGATGGTGGTTGTAGGAGCAGCCTTCCTCGGGACATCTTTTCTTTCTCCTACAATTGGCCATGTAGTGGTTCTTACCGGCTTTCTTCAAACAGCTGAAACAACATCTATTGTCTTTGAAGAATTTTAGTCGTTCCGAGGCAGTCATAGACATTACCCGCTTGCACTGGTCAATCCAATGGTCGTTCGTGTTGCAATACCAGCATCTGTTCTGTCTCGGTTTATCTTGCTGCACTGACTCTTGCCGATTACCACTGGACTGCTTACTGTTCTCCTTTACTGACATCTGATTGACGTTGGCTGAACGGCTTTCAGGATGAGCTCTCAATGGCGCCGAAGCTCTCATCCTTGCTTTCATCTCCAGATCAAGCCACGTCAACAACGTCTGAAGACAAACACTCTGCTTCTCAATTTCCTGGTATCGAAACCAACTCTTTCTGTCACTTGAGCACATCTTCCTTTCGATCGTTGCAAGCATGTGGCAGTTGTCCATATCACTGCTCTTCCCAACAAGCTTAAGAACATTGTAGCTCCTTCTCACGAGATTAACTAATTCCGCAAATCTATTGTCTTCACTCTCCTTTAGCGGTCTGAACTTGTTCAAGTCGTTGATGATAGTGTCTGCTACGATCCGGGGTCACCGTAGATTGAGTCAAGCAAGTCCCATGCAGCGTCATAGTCGTTTCCGATTCCTTGAATTAAATCAAATGGCCGACCCACCAGGCAACTTCTAAGTATGGTTATGGCGTCCCTCTTCCCATACCTGGCATTGATGTGGTTGAAGTCAGACTTGAATATCTCATAATTTCGCACATCTCCACTGAACTTTGGTAGCTTCGGCTTTTCTACTCTGAAAAGGCAAGTCTCGGGACTCTGCATTGGTTCTGGTGTTGGGCTCGCCACTGGGTTTAAAGGCTCGTGAACTTCTGTCACCTCTAGCTGCTGGGAGCAATAATCTGTCACGACTATCTGTAGCTGGAGAAACTCTTTTTGGCACTGGCTGAACCATTGCTCCTCTGTTTCAAAGTCTGCTTCGTTTTCAATGAACTTCTCGTGTGCTTCCTGGAGCTTCTCATATGACTCCTCGACTTGCTTGAATGCTCGTTCGATTTCCGGCGGTTCGCGGTTGCTATCTAGCAACAGCTGGAGACCGTTGCTACTCCTTGTGAACCGGGCCTTGGCTCCCCTCCTCGCTAACTTCACTGACTTCTTGTCCTCCGCCATAGTATCTCAGCGAAGCTCCAAAGAAATTGAATAGTATGGATCAAGGACGAAGTCAATCGAAATCGGATTAGTTGCTGTGATCGATGTTTAATAGTCGATAAGGTACACCGTTACAGCAAGACACGTACAGTGTATATATAATTCAATCTGCATGAAATAAAGCAAACAAATTGAACCGAAAATTAGTCATAAAATCACTTTGAAGTTTCTAGCTATATCAAGTTAACTGAGTAATTTTACCTCAATTATTTACTGTAAATACCAACATTTTATGAATGTGCTTTGTTATTTAAAACCAATAAATCATGATGTATAGTAAAGAAAATATGTCTATGTCTGCTAACTTCAGTTACACTTTCATTACACTTCCATGACCAAAAATCTCAATAAATCACCTTTTCTTGTTTCATAGAGAAAAGTAATTTAACCCATGATAATTGCATCACAATAACTGTCTTTTATATCAGCAATTATATTCTATACCTAGTGTTTCCATCATGAAAATCCTATCCTGATTAAACACTCTGTTTTTTCCACTAAATTCACTTTCATTATATTTTTGTTCATTAAATCATTTATACGTCTTCTTAAACCACTACGAACACTCACTTCTTTGGCAGGAACTTTCGTCCAAAAACACTTCAGAATGCACCAAGGCAACTAATGCTGAAAACTGTTGAAATTAGACATTTCAAGCCTCCGGTCGAAACGTTGCATGCTTTCGGGTTTACTACACGCTTCAAACCTGAATTTAGAAGCATAGTTTTTTTGGTTAACAGAACGAGCTACTGTAGCTTTCATCTAAAAGAAAAATAAGAAAAAGAATCGCCTGATATCGCCAAATCAGTTTCGATCATCGAAACAAATATTAAGTGTATTTACTAGGGTATTTAAGTTAAGATGTGAACAGAAGATGTTCGTGTCATCTGTAAATAATATGACAGATAAGTGAGGCGTTGCATTGGTTAAATCATTAATATAATAGAAATCGTAAAGGACCTAGTATTGACCCTTGTGGAACACCGCATTTGATTAGTGGGATATTTGAAGAAACTTCATTTTACACTGCATATTGTTGTCTGTTAGATAAATAGCTCTCAAACCAGGAAAGGGCAATAAAACTTCATTAAGTATTACAGATGTAATAAACAGAAAAGACATTGACTATTTTTCTAAAGGTAATATCAAAACAAGGAGAGTGAAACAGGAGTATGGAAATTTACTTATTTTCTTTGAAATTATATGAGTCGATCGTGCTTCTTTTTCGGCGCGTATTAAAAGATAAGCAAAAACAAGCGAACATAGAAACTGAAGTTGAAGATTTGTAATATCTACAAGACTTTTAGCATATAATCTATCTCTTGTTCGTTTAACATTGCTTCTCATAAAAAAGCTTACACTAAATTCGATGCAGCCGAATCATGCAATTGACGATTTAAGAAAAATCAAAACAAAAACAAAACAAAACAAAGACAAGATATCAGTATCAATTCATAGTGAAGTACTCGCAGAGCCTCTTATTAGAGAAATTAAACAGGTTTCTTTTCGAATACTCTTTCTCTATATTCTCCATTTCTCCTAAATGCATTGGTTAAATCATTAATATAATAGAAATCGTAAAGGACCTAGTATTGACCATTGTGGAACAGCGCATTTGATTAGTGGGATATTTGAAGAAACATCATTTTACACTGCATATTGTTTGTTATATAAATAGCCCTCAAACCAGGAAAGGCAACTTGACAAATTCCATAAGAGTGAATTTCTTTAAAGCAGATAACCGGAGAAATGTCCCATAAAATAAGAAAATAGGACAAATACATTTTTGGAAAGCTAATCCCCCAACGAATACGATGAAATTAAATTTTAGAGATGTAAGCTGTTCAAAAAGATTATCAGGACTTTTTTTCAAGACCCCTGACAGGGTCTCAGGTGAGCCACGAAAGCGAGAATTCTTGCAATAGAAAAATGACGTCATTCTCGGGACAGCTAGCTTACGGTATACGGCTTGACTGTACTGTAACTGTATGAATCATATATGTGTGTGTGGGGCTGCTGCAGTGATTCACCCAGTGATTGATGGAATGACGGTGTGATTCCAGGTTCTAACATCTGAATCAGGGCCAAAATCAGACATTTTGTCGACAAGATTTTCAAAGATTGGAAGAAATCAGTAGCTTACCTCGAACCGTGAACGTTATGTGCGCGCGCTGTATTGACGTGATCGTGAGCTAGCTAGAAGCAAACAAGTGTGTCCCGAGTATTACGTCACATTGCAGATACAATAGGAAATTTTTGTCGTAATACATCTGTAACTTTATATTTAAATTTTCGTATGCAATATTTGCGTCTAACTCACAATACATATCCAAACATTCTTCTCTTGCTAGATCACTTTTGAGGGATTCAATATTTTGGGGTGTTTGCTTTCTGTACATGCTTCATTTAACTGACTTTTTAATTGAAATGTCATTATTACACATTACAAAAATTGGCAAATGGTCAGATATATCGGAGTATAGTAATCCGCTAGTCATGTCTTTGTCGAATATATTATTTTAAAAATTATTTATAAGGGTTGAGGATTGACCATCAATCCTGGTTGGTTTATTTATATGTGGATAACAACTATTAGAATATGTAATATGAAGAAGGGTGTAATAACTATTATGAGTTAACAAGTTTATATTAAAATCACGCATTATATATCAATGAAAAATGAATTTATAGGACCATGAGGGGGTCTGCAAATTAATCTGATTATACTTTTGTTGTTTGAATTCATGGTTTCTAAAAACAATTATTCACTTTGTTTTAATGATATATGCTTTCAGAGTTTAAATTGTAGTTGTTCATTGACTTAAAATGCTATACCCCTTCCCCTCTTTTCTTATCGATCATTGTCAGATCAAAGTATTATTTTGTATTTCAAATAGCTTTAAGGTGAAGTGTTATGAAGCCAAGTTTCCGTGACGCCAATAATAGAAAAGGGAAAAAATTTCCAGAGAATCAAAATTTGTGCTTAGACTTCTAGCATTTACGTGAAGTAAACTAAAGCTATTCCCTGCTGGTTTTTTTTAACTAGTAGTAAATTCATCAGTTGAGTAGTAGTTACTATCATAGGATAAATTGTTAGTATTCAAATTAGATAACTGGTCTAGATCAGTAGTCATATAAAATAGCTATTATTACTAATCTATTGTGATTAAGGGTGTAACAACTTATTCGCATGTACAGTTTTTGTGTCGTACTAGTATGACAGTAGTAATGATTATGAGATGGAAAGAGAGTGGAACGAGGATGTAAAGATAGGAGGCAAGGGCGTTAATCGCTCCTCAAACGTAGGGGGACATATTTTTGTATTTTTGTTTTAATTAGTAGTGTATATATATATATATATGTGAAAGAAATTGCGAGAATAACGTTGCGTAGCTCAATCAAAGTTCCCCAGAGCTGTCCTCCCTTTTTGAAATTTTTGCAAAGGCTGAAAAAATGTCTCCGCCGGGAATCGAACCCGGGTCGTTGGCTTAGAACGCCAATGCCTTAACCACTAGACCACGGAGACGGGTTAGTGGTTTCGGCGACACCAGATTCAATTGACCGACAGATTGACAAATCCTCAACCTTATTAATTAATTCCTTTGTCGGGGGCAGGTGAGTTTTGAACAAAGACAAGCCGCGTGCCTCAGCTGGATCCAAGCGAATGCTTTGAATACATGTATACATTAGAATAATTTTTAACAAGTGTAAGGAAATAACATATACAACAGCTTTGGCAAATCTCGTGGAAATAAATACAAATGTGAAAGAAATTGCGAGAATAACGTTGCGTAGCTCAATCAAAGTTCCCAGAGCTGTCCTCCCTTTTTGAAATTTTTGCAAAGGCTGAAAAAATGTCTCCGCCGGGAATCGAACCCGGGTCGTTGGCTTAGAACGCCAATGCCTTAACCACTAGACCACGGAGACGGGTAATATATATATATATATATATATATATATATATATATATATAAATATATCACTGGATGGTACGTTAGCGGGACAGTGAACAATGAGGTTTATTCCGTCACAATACATTGCTGTACATTAGCAGGACACTCGCGGACATTAGCAGGACATTCAGACAATGCTCCTAACAAAGCACTGTCCTGCTAAGGTACCATATAGAGTTATATATATATATATATATATTCGTATAATATTTATATGTATATATATATATATATATATATATATATTACAAAAGGTTACATTATAGGTGAACACATCACAATGCGGTTTATTTCATAATAGCGCCCCACCTACATTAGGTGGACAGTTGAGCATAGAAATAAGACAAAAACTGTCCACCTAATGTAGCCTTTAGAGTATCTTCATCCCTATTTCTCTCCCACATACTCTTTTTTAGGCGGAAAGTTATACTTCGACGCCAGGTCTGCTTTTGATTATTTCGACGCAACATTTCACATGTAAGGGAGCGAAGCTAGTGGCGTATCTAGGGATTATGGCGCCCAGGGCAAACAATGAAGTTAGTGCCCCCCGGTCCCGGTTATTGTAGAAGCGAGGGGGCAAAGCGACCGTGCGGCATATTTTTCAGGAAATTTTGCATTTGACCACCGCAGTTGAGCGGTAGAGAATTTTTATACATTGATAATAAATAATAAAAATAATAATAATATAAGATTTATAAGGCGCCGAATCCACTTGATGATCAAATACGCAACTTGTCCAAAAGATGAAATACATCACAAATAAGCAAAAGTGCAATAGGGTATGTACGGACATGAAAGGTATTGGTAATCAATTATAGGCCAAATTAAACAGATATACTTTTTAAGATTATTTTTGAACACTTCAACAGAACTGCTATTTCTAATCCCTTGAGGAAGAGTATTCCATATCGACGGCCCAACATGAGCTCCCCCCCCCCCCCCCCCCCCCATTTTGTGTTAAAGGAGAATTAACCCCTGATTACAAATTTACTTATATTGGAAGGTGTAATATATTCCTACTTATTGGCCTAAATAATTTTCTAATAAGATATCAGAAAAGGGTATAAATAAAGATATTCCAACACACGGTATCGTCTCCTACTCATTTACATGGGGGCTGCCATTTTCTTGCTGATTTGGAGTTGTACATGAACCATTGATAAATGTTCTAGTCAGGAAGATATTTTGAATCCAAATCCTAAATTGATTTTCTTCATTACCTAAAATCCCATATGACTTTGTGACAAAAAATATAAAGTGGGTGTTTACATGTATTATAAAAATGAAATATTTATAATGATACTTTTAAATTGTCTGGTTTTGCTTAACAAAAATCTATTTTCTTGGGTTTGCCAATTAGAGCAGAACATAATATATGCAGCATGCATTCTGACTTTTCAAGTCCTTATCCGAAAGCAGGTGAATGGATAGTTTGCCGCTATAGATGCTCAGGGAAGAAGCATCCATAAAATTTGAATTAATTTGCTCCGTCCCATACGTCCAGTATCGAGAAAATAGATTTCTATTAAGCGAATATCGATTTTCAACAGAAATATATCAGGAAATTGTCGGTTTAGAAATAAATTGACATATCTATTCTATATTTTTAATCTCAAATGGGTTTTTAATTTTGTAAGAGGCAATTGAGCATTAGGATTAAGAAAATCTTCTTGTACACATAAACAAAATGGCAGCCCCCATGTGCTGCTAGCAGACGATACATATTGCTAGCAGATGGTAAATTTTGCTCAGAAAATCTTGATTCGTATCGATCTCGTATATTTTGACGCGAAGCCATATAGTCTAACAAGTAGGAATAAATAACACCTTTGAACACTATCATCTTTATTTTTGAGCGTAATTCTCCTTTAAGCCTAGGAATAACAAGTAAGCCAGAGTTTTGAGAACGTAACATCTAGAGGGAATGTAATGCTTCATCAAACCAATGTTGTACTGCGGAGCAGAGCCATGTATATAGTGAAATAATAACAGAAGAATATTGAAAACAATACGTTCTTCTACAGGCAACCAATGAAGTGATTTGAGAACTGGTGTAATGTGACACGAGCAGCGGCATTCTGTAATTTTTGTAATTTTGCAAGTAGGTTGTGAGGCAAACGAAACAAGAGGCCATTACCAAAATCCAAGCAAGATGAGATTAAAGCATGAGTAATTTTCTCAGTGGCACTACGGTTAAGGTATTTCCGAATAAAACCTAAATTGCGTAACTGATAACGAACTTCTACAATCGGGAGCAGAACGAAAACCCTATAGGCTTGAGAAAGAATCGAGAAAATCAGCAAGGCGACCTGAAGTTGAGATTTCTTTCAAAAGTTGAACCTCTGCAAATGCTGCTTTATACACTTTATCCTATATTGGGAGCGCAATATTTAGCAGGAGTATTATATCGTTATATAGCGAGCAAAGCAATTACATCTTTATTTGTTTTCAAACTTTTTGAACCCTTTAAGCTATTAAAGAACTATATACTGGGGGAGCGAAATTACGAGATCCTGAAAGAAAATAATTATGCGAGGGAGCAAAGCGACCGAGCTTTGGAAAAATTTCGCATTTCAAACGATTTGTTTTCATTTTCTTCGATATTTTCGCATTGAAATAATGGCATTTCTTATTTCCTTACTTCTAATCATTAAAGAATGTGATGATATTTCAAGATCAAATATCATGAGTTTGGGTAATTATTAGTTTTAAGTAAATGTATCATAATTCTTATCTTAACGTGGAGAAGGTTTACGGTTCACCATGTGTGTTGGTAGGAGGAAAGGGAAATAGGAAATTAGAAATGGATAGACGAGAAAGGATGACAAGAGAGAAAAGAAGAAATATTCTTTCGTGACAATGGGTGAAGTCCTGAAAAGGACTGTAAACCTATAGGAAGGTTTACTGGTTCACCAGGTGTATGGATAGGTGATGGGTGATGGATGATCTGTAAACCAGATGAGATGAGATGAGAAGACTTGGTTGATGATCGATGGATGAGTAGCGATGGATTGAGTAGCGAAGGTTTGAGTAGATGAGGCTTGAGTAGGAGGTTACTCGACGTTTCGGACAGGTTGACTGTCCGTCATCAGGAGTGAAGTGTGCGTGTGTGTGTGTGTAATTGGGTTTTTACAGACGTGTATCAATCAGATATGATTATTTACGTCTGGGACCGACCTTTAACGTCACCATCCGAAAGACGTGACTCAGTCTCGAACCTGGGTCCGCTGAATCAGTTTATAACTTCCACTGGTAGCTGGATTACAGGCGCACGCCACAACGCCCAGCTAGACGAGCGGCGGGGTTTTATGGTGTGTATGCGGACGTCGGAGGAATCGGCGGCCGGTGGTGTGGGCGGGGTTGCTGTCGGTGGTGGCGCTATTATGTCCGAGAGTTGAGTGGGCGTGAGTGCGGATGTCGGAGGGATTGGTAGCGGGTGGCTGGCGGCGTGAAGTCCTTTGTGTGGTTGATGGTCGAGGGCGGAGATTGTACCGGGTTTGAGTAGGTGGGACGGCGAGCTGTGGTGTCGGGGGTGCGTCGGCCTGAGGCTTGGGTGGTGTGGTGGCGTTGGTAGTCGGCGGGTCGGCGTGCTGGATGGTCGGCTGGTCGGCGGGTTGAGTGGGCTGTGAGTCGGCGGGTTTGGTGGGCGGCGATTCAGTGAATTGAGTTGTCAGTGGTGCTGGTTGTGTGGATTGGGTTTGGTGTTGGTTGGTGCCTCTGTGAAGGATTGGGTGCCAGATGTGGTTGAGTTGAAGTCCTGTGTCCTGTGGTACTGTGTCGTGGCGTTATAAGCTCCACCATGCAAACCTTCAAAAAATTCTTATCTTATCGACACCCATGGTAACAGGGATGGGTGCAGGGGAGAGAAGAGTTATTTCCCCCTTCACGTGCAAAGCGCGAAAAACTTTGACGTTTTAGCAAATTTTGAGAGCCATATAACGGCTTGTAGCGCCTTTTTAGGCCCTTTTCTCTCACTTCCCCCGCTTTTTCGCTCTCGCTTTTTTATATATTTTTTAAGTGGCTGAGTAGGGGGGGGCATGGCCCCCGGTGCCCCCTGTCTACGCCAGTGTTCATATACCTGTAACTCTTTCATGTTTCTTGCATTAGCCTACGACTTTATTACAAAACAAATAGAACAGTAGAAACTAATACTAAGTAATCTTCATGAATAG
Organism: Heliocidaris erythrogramma; assembly: GCA_025617745.1. Classification (NCBI taxonomy): domain Eukaryota; kingdom Metazoa; phylum Echinodermata; class Echinoidea; order Camarodonta; family Echinometridae; genus Heliocidaris; species Heliocidaris erythrogramma. The sequence goes on along the minus strand of CM046864.1, from coordinate 221,913 downwards.
CCTCATGTACTTGGACTCCACCGTTAGTGGAAACATGAACATTTAAGTCTAATGATCACATGTTCACTTTACATACTCTAATTTTTATTTGAGCAGTAGTGTTTTATATTCAAACACTTTCACATTCAGGCTTTTCATTTACATGCTAATTGCATAATGAATATATACCAGAAACTTAGTTATTGCAGTATGAAAATTTAAGGCAGTGAAAGTGCATGTGTTTTACAATCCTATGTTTACTCCTCTTTTTCACAATTTCATTTTTCCCTTTAGTACAAAACTAACCAGGCACTGGAAACATGCTCTATATTTCTTTAATGGATAACAGAAATTTCTTCATGTCCAGATTTTACACAGAAATGCAGCATTGCATTGCACTATCCGTGGGTATTAAAATAAATCATAGCAGCATGAACATAGTAGACAATAAATATATGTAATGTACACACACACACACACACACACACACACATAATATATATGGTAGGGTCAAAATGCTTAAAGCTTTATCTTTTAGGCACTACACATACATGTATACACACACATTCACAAAATCATCAAATGGCAAAATACAATAATATGCCATGTGTGCAACACAAAATTACTGAGTATTTCAGATAACAATTAAAGTTATTAAGATTTGCTATTTTTTTCAATCACTCTACGTACTCTCTCTCGTCATATTTCCATCATTTGCATGGAATGTCAGCTTACTGCAATGTAATAGCCAAAGCACAGTTTGTAAAATGGTTGTAAAGTAGTATTTCAAATAAATATGTGGAATTATTTTGAAATGAGAGACACATAAAAGATTAAGGGGAGGTACACTTTTACTACACAGAGACATTTGGAGACAAATATAATAGTCCTTATGAACTAAAATCCAATTGCTCCTTGAAAAAATACCCGCACAACAATACCTGTTAGTTTGTCACCATTACTATTCAATGAAACATTTGGGCAGAAGAAAGCATGGGCTTATTGGTTTTGCTTTTCGTTTCCATTGTTTGGTTGGTTTCTTTCATGCTAGGTTGGCTAGCATTTATCATTGCACTACTCAACAAAAAAAAATGCAAAGAAAATATTAGTGAGTCATCTGAAAGCGGCCTGGCCTAGCACCTGGCCATGACGACACAGTGACGCATGTTCATCAGTCTGACTAATAGCCCCCTCACACCTGACCGAATGTAGGCGGACGAAGGGTGACGAATGGGAAAAATGCACGAAATGCACGCGAATTCAACGAATTCAAATAAAATTTCCGTCAAATCATGCGATCAGTAACTATTGTCAAATTTTATCAACGAACGGTAAGCGAAGGATAAATATGACATGCGAAGGATATCGATTTTTCGGTTCACCTCTTTTAGTAAATTGCAGGCGAAGGCGAGCGAAGGGCTGATATAACCCAATAAGACGAACGAACAGTGACCAATGGTTTGATATGGCGTGCGATTAGAAACGAAGACGAGGGAATAGATCGGGCGTTCTTGTACGTTACGGCCAGAGAAGTCATCCACGCAACATGCCTACAGTGAAAGGAAGAGGCAAAGGCAGAGGGAAGGCACGAAAGACTGCATCTACCGGGAGTATTCGCATTCGCAATCGCATTCGCAATCCGTAGTTTGTCTTAAGCAGCTCTCATACATCTGAGAATGTTCATTACGAAAAGGTACGATTCTTTGCGACAAAAAAATCGCAGATTTTCCCAGCATTTCGTAATGAACATTCGCAGAGGTTCGTAACGTTCGTAAATGTTCGTCAGAATTCGCAGCCGAGTGCAGGCTTCGCAGAATTTTTTCAACATGTTCAAAAATTTCAGGAAACGTAATTATTCGTAATGTAACGTAACATATTCGTATTTCATTCGTATCTATCGTAACTCATTCGTATATTTCGTAACTCATTCTTAATGACTTGACAGCCAAGAATTTGATACGAATTAATGCGAATATTACGAATATCTGCGAATTATATACGGAACAGTGTACAATTGGAAAAATGTAGAGAGAATGTCATGAAAAGTTGCTGTAGAATTGTGAAACGCTGTGAAAACGCGCGGAAAATACGTCACTTCCGGTTATATCGCATATAAATCGCAAACATTCGTAACTTTTCCGTAACTTTTCCGTAACTGTTCCGTAAGTATCGCAGTCAATCGCAAACATTCGTGGATTTTCACATCGTTACCATTCGTATCCAAATTCGTAAAATATTCTCGCATGTATGCGAGAGGCTTTAGTATCTCTTAGCCTTGTCTTCGTGTATGTATCGCTATTAAAATTTAGTAAAAGTAAGTATTGGTTTCCCTTCGCATAGAAGATGGCAAGCGAAAATCCGTTTGTCATAGTATCTTCGTTTCCATGCGCAACTCATATTTTGTCATCGTGTTGCTTCGTTAAGGGTTCTTTCGAGATCGGTCCACTTTGGCAAAAGCGCGATGAGGGACTATGCGCGACAATAACACACGAACGATAAACGAACGATTACCGCAGACTAAATAAGAGATGCGAATTCAAACAGATGACCAACGATTTTTTAATTCGTCGGGAAATTTTAAACATGTTCAAAATTTCCGCGCGAATTTGAATAATCGCAGCTGTTAGTTCAGAAGGTGTACGAACCCAAACACGAAGGGTAAATATGATTTACTATCAGTTACCATTGAAAACGATTTAAAAAAAAATTCCTTTCGCCAGCCATCGCAAGGCATATTTCAGGCAATTCGGTTAGGTGTGAGGGGGCTTTAAGGTAGATGTTAGCGTATTGTATAGCTAGACATGCAATACACGCGGAACCGCAAATAAAGTAGCGATGTCATCGAGTCGTACGCCTACGCACGCCTACATAATGTTTCCATTATGATACAATCGCCATCTCCAAAAGGCATTTTTTTTTTTTTTTTTTTTTTGCACTAGTTCTTAACGTAAGAAATATATATATATATATATATACTTGGAAATTTGACGATAGGTAATTTCGGTTTTGAATGATTTGTTTTCTTTTCATAATAAAAGTCCCAAAAGTGTGGGGAACGTTTGATATTGTGTCCCCCACCTTGAAATTGGTGGGGGACACTTCCCCCCGTCCCCCGGGATTGACGCCCTTGATAGGAGGTGACATAAGGATGAATGATGATGATTATGAGTTCCTAAAGCGTTAATCAGATTAACTTTCATAATGACAAGTTCACAAATTTTGAGCATCTCAGCCATGAAATACATTCATAAATTATGGAACCCTTAATGAACACTTTGTCTCAGCACCGCTGCATCACATAACAACGCGTGTACTGTTGTTTAATTTTAATTATGACATAGTGATATTATACACGATTTATCAATAGTCAATTTGGGAAAAACGTGATTCGAATGAATTCCTTTCGAAGTAGAATTGAGGATTGATTCTTTTCATGAAAAGGAGCAGTGCAGAGACAAAGGTTGTACATGTTTGCATAAAACTTCATTAAGTATTACAGATGTAATAAACAGATAAGATATTGACTATTATATTATAATTTGTAAATTGTAAATTGTAAAGGTAATATTAAAACAAGGAGAGTGAAATGCTTGAAAACAGGAGTATGGAAATTTACTTATTTTCTTTGAAATTATATGAATCGATCGTGCTTCTTTTCCGGCGCGTATTAAAAGATAAGCAAAAACAAGCGAACATAGAAACTTTGAAGATTTGTAATATCTACAAGACTTTTAGCAGATACTCTATCTTTTGTTCGTTTAACATTGCTTCTCATAAAAAAGCTTTAAAAAAGAAGGAAAAATATTATTATTGGATAACTGGGCGTTGTGGCGTGCGCCTGTAATCCAGCTAACAGTGGAAGTTATAAACTGATTCAGCGGACCCAGGTTCGAGACTGAGTCACGTTTTTGGGATGGTGACGTTAAAGGTCGGTCCCCAGACGTAAATAATCATATCTGATTGATACACGTCTGTAAAAACCCAATTACACACACACACACACACACACACACACTATTATCGTTTTACATTTGGTGCATAATGAATATCAGTAAATTGGAACAACACTAAATTCGATGTAGCCGAATCATGCAATTGACGATTTAAGAAAAACCAAAACATAAACAAAACAAAACAAAGACAAGATATCAGTATCAATTCATAGTGAAGTACACGCAGAGCCTCTTATTAGAGAAATTAAACAGGTTTCTTTCCGAATACTCTTTCTCTCTTTTCTCCATTTCTCCTATATGCATTTGCATGTGACAGAATATACTCCTTTAAAATACGTAACAAAAATTACAAAATTCGAATTCAAACGTGAATACAAGATATTCCTTTCTTCTGCGTATACTGATAACTGCCGTGGTACATACAAAATGAGAGAATGATCAGCCTGTATCTCATTGTCTCGCTTTCTACTTCCTTATTTTTCTTTTACGGTATTTTTTGAAAAATATATTTTGATGTATAGTATTATGCAAATTTACATTTTTCCCCCCTTTTCTCTCCTTCCTCTCTCTTCCCCTTTGGAAAGAGATACGAGAAGGTGAACTAGAGAAAGAAAAATGACAATGGAAGAGCAAAAGGGGAATATTGGGTCCAGAGCATAAGGGAGTGAAGAGGGGTGTGTAGAGCCCACAAATGTAAAAATCTACCACAAATGTAAAAACATTGCAGCCGCAATTGTCAAAATAGCCACAAATGTCATAACATGTCAACCACAAGTGTTAAAATAACCACAAATGTAAACAACATGTCAACCACAAGTGTTAAAATAATTCCGCGCACATATGTTCAAATCTGCTTAAAGGAGAATGAAACTCAACATACATTACCTGATAATCATGTGGAAAATTCTCAGCCTGTTCAAAATATCTTGAAAATACTCTGATTTTATTACTCAGTAAAGAGAACAGTCTCTCTAAAGTTTGCAGATTTCTTGATAGATATTATCCCATGGGGGCTGCCATTTTGAAAAAAAAAACTGTGATGTCATTGCGGTACATGTCCATTTACCTGTACACAATGGATAAGATGTTGCATAATGAATAGCTATTGTACAACTAAAGCCATCCATGCAAAATGGCAGCCATCTTAGTACCCCCATTGTCTCGCACAGGTAATATCTAAGAGCAGTTGTAGGTATTTGTCACTTCTTTGAAGAATTGACAAAACCTTAAACGCTGGTCCCATCCCGCTGTACTTGCAAGTGCGTGATGTCTACTTGCAAAAACGTGGGCAAAATTTGGTGATCCGTACGTGGTGAGTACCGCCTCAGTACGGATTTGGGAGCACGCAGACACGCCGTAGCACTTTTAGTGCACGAGGAACTTTCGCTTCGTTCAGGCTGCGGGCGGTCTATAGATTCACCCCCAGTACGGGTGACGTGCGTTGACGTGCGTGCCCTCTGCTGCTAACGAGCGCACAACGCACGGACTCCGTGAGTTTTTGAAATTTTCCCCCACAGTTACAATGCACCTAGCACGTGTGTGCTCCGCACGTGATAAGTGCGGGGTCCGTGCTTATTCGGCGCTTCTCCAGTTCGATTGTCCAGTGAGCACGCAGAACTCACGTAAACCGCACCGAGGAAGTACGTGCTATGCACTTGCAACGCACGTTGTGCGCGCTGATTTCTGCAGGATATACAAAAGCCGAGCACACTGACGAGACAGCTAATAGGGCCAGAGAGGCCCAACAGCATGGGCGTAGACACGCATAATTATCCATTGTTAGTGGGGGGGGGGGGGTGTTCTATTCATCATCCCCCCCCCCCACTAACAATAGAAAGTGTGTTCGTATCTACGCCACTGCCCAACAGAAACGGGCCGTAGATGATGTAAAGGCAGGCGACGAACAGATGAGGAGCGATGAAGACTCGGCAGATGGTGACGGGAAAAACTCACGTTTATCGCACTTGTACGGACTTACGCCCTGCAAGTCAGTAAGGACACCGTACGTGAAAGTACGGCCTCCGTACGATAACGAGGCAACCGCACGGCGATCGTACGTTGTAAGCACGTTGTAAGCACGTACAACTCACTTACCAGGTGCGCAACGTACGATGCACGCACCACTCACGTCCAGGCGTGGCGTGCCGGCCACGTACTTACACCTTGCGTAGTAGTGCGTGTGAAGTGCGTTGACGTACTCTTTCCCTGCTCTTGCTACTCCCTCCCCACGTTTTCAGAAACACGTGGCGGACGTGGCCTCCGCAGAACACGTACGGACTAAAAACACGCACGGCGGGATGTGACCATGCCTTAAGTCAGACCAAGCGACTTAAGGCGCTGTCACACTCTACCGTATAGAGGCAGCGTATGAGGAACGTATCGAATATTTCGAAAAATTGTTTATACGCACAACTTTTCAGCGTATGAGGTCGATTTTCGGTTAATGACCGTTAGAGTAACGTGAGCCTAGCATACCGTCAGCGTATGAGTAGCGTACGCATAGCGTATGTGAGCGTATGTGAGCGTATGTGATGTGATGTGTATTTGAGTTGGACGTATACCGACGTATGAGTAACGTATATCAGCGTACCTCCGACGTATGAGAAACGTATGCGGAACGTCAGCCTAACGTATGAGGAGCGTACACAGCGGGGGGTATAAAAGGTGGCACCCAGATTGCACGTCTCATTCTACGCCTTCTTCTTCTGTGTCTAGCATACTCAACTGCCAACTGTAACAAATCTTGGTAATGTTGCAGCACAGCAACCTCCATCTCTGAACTGCTGGTACAAACTGATACAGATTTGGAAATGTGAGACTTTATATACCCCCATGCGCTGCAAATACGCATGTAATACGCATGGGATAAGTTGGCTGTACGCTCAGAACACGTTAGACACACGTCAGACACACGTTCATTATACGCTCCTCTAACGCTAGGTTTCCTGACCCACTCTATTTCAACGTATGAGAAGCGTATGAGTAACGTACCTTCAGCGTACCTCTAGCGTGTTCAGCGTATGAGGAACGTATGAGGAGCGTAAAATTCATACGTCGGCATACGCTGAAAATTTTTGTGCATGTTCAAAAAATTATTTGGCCGTCAGCGTACATCAGCGTACACCGACGTACCCCGGCGTACTACAAACGTATTCCAGCGTACCCCTAGCGTGTTTCAGCGTATGTCAGCGTATGCCCAAAAAGTCCATACGTTCCTCATACGCTGCCTCTATACGGTAGAGTGTGACAGCGCCTTTACAAGTGCATGCCAAATCCTGCTTTACAAAAGAAAACAGCTGAATCAAATATCTTGACACAAATAGGTTATATGACAGGATAAAAGTATCTTCATTTGAATGTACATGACTACAGAAATGGTTTATTATGAGAAAATCCAGTGTCATGCATTCCACAGCTGATCATTAGTGTCACGGTAGCTAGTGTATAGGTCAGTGGGTATCTCACAAATAGAACTGCCCTGGCATTACTTTGTAAAGAAAATGGCAGCCCCCATGGGATAATGTCAAGCAAGGAAAGCGCAACTTTTGGAGAAACTGTTCTCCTTCTTAAATAATCACATAGGAGTAATTTCAAGATATTTGTATTAGGCTGACAATTATCTACGTGATTATAGGCTAATGTTTGTTGCCTTTTATTTCCCTTTAATAGTACACGGCTCCTCGTCACAATTTCAAGGGATACTTAAAAATTTTCTGTAGAATCTGATTTTTTGTGCTATATCCCCTATTTTGGGGGTGCTGAACATGAATTTACTTGTTGCCATTTTCCTAAATGACGTCTTCGGCCGTTGCCATGGTAACGGATTATTTTCTGCCCGTTCGATTAAAATCAAAATCACAGTTGTCAAAGGTCATGTTATGCTCAAAATGCTATGGCAACAAATGATGCAAAAGCTAAAGTAGGTATGCGTGAAATTAATTTCAGTGCATTTGTTAATATACCTAAAATCTGCCCCCTCCCCTTGGACATATTTTTTTCCCCACTCTGTTCTTTCTTGTTACCCAGATGTCTCGGCCATCAATATCATTATCTGCCTCTTTGCCATAAAAAAGAATGGTGGATGAACGCGCCAGAGACGTAGCCACGGTAACAAATTAATTTCGTAAAGTAAAATATCTTTGAGTAAAAAACGAAAAGGCATAAATTTATTATCTAAGAACATATCTTCCAGCTACAAGTTAGGCTGCAATAAACATCTCAATTATCCCAGTTCATGGTTATACTCTAAAATTGGCGTTGCTATGGTAACGTCTGAATATTCAGAAAAGTATGTATTTGTAATGGAACAATCAATCAAGTAAGGTAGAACTTCCGAGATCCATGGATAAGTTCTTTCCAGCAACCTTTGTCATTCATGAGTTCAGCGATGTCTCGCATCTCCTGGAGACCAGTGTCAATCCTTAATGAATCGACATGTCCTCCTAGAATAGGTTGAGAATAGGCTTCGTCCCCAAGGCCTCTAATCATTCGCTTTACCAGATAAAACTGCATATGAGCGCCAGCTATCCTGAGGGAAACTTCGGAGGGAACCAGCTACTAGATGGTTCGATTAGTCTTTCTTCTTGCATCTCAATGAAGGGGTTCCCACAGGACCACTCAGTGTAGTGTGAGCTCTGGATGCCTTTGATCATGACCTGAAAGCTTCAATCTCCTCTGGGTTACTTTTGAGCTGAGCTTTGGAAGATTTCCCTACAGCTCCCAGTTCCTCATCTCGTTGCGTATTGGTTGACGCTTAGAGCCATCCTTTAAAATTATAGTGTAGCACCCATCACCCATCTGAGTAAGTCTCTTTGTAAGCGTCCAGGTCTCTGACCCATACAACAAAACTGGCTGTGAAGAGACTTATCTTTAGGTCTTTACGGAGGTCTAATTCCAATACTGACTTCAGGCTGTGGCATGCTGCACAGGCCTTCCTCACATTATCCACAACGTCATCCTCTGGGTTCCTGATCTTTGCACCCAAGTACAGGAAGTCATCAACCAATTCAATTGGCTTCCCACCAGCACTCACAATTCCTTCTGGCTCCAAGACGTTCTCCACCAGATAGTCTTGCTCTCATTTATCCGCAGTCCTACATTCATAGATACCTCCTCCACCTCTCTTAGTAACTCTTCTGCCTCATTTACTGTGTTTGCCAACAGAACTATGTCGTCAGCAAACTCAGCATCTGAGATCTTCTTAGCCTTAACTCTCCTGCTCCAAGGCGGGGTTACAGTGAAGCCAGAGTCCTGGTATTTCTCCAGTGCCAGGCTCAATTACGATCACAAAAAGATATGGAGCTAATATATCGCCCTGGAGTACTCCGTCTGTATCTCGAACTCTGTCAGCCCATCAGGTGTGATGACCTGGGCTTTGGTGTTTGTGTACAGCAGGGATATCAGGTCCATCTTCTTGGGGATTCCAGAAGCCCATACGATGTTCATCAGGCAGTTTCGGACTTCAGAATCAAAGGCTTTTCTGAAGTCATTTAACACCATGACAGCAGAGAGGCTCTTTGCTCTGGCACCTCTAGAATCCTCCTGACTAGTGGTGGATCTTCCCTCTCTAAAGCCATTCTGGCTGTCTCTGAGCTGCTTCTCAATTTCTGGCTGGATTCAGTTCAGAATCATCCTGTTGAGGGTCTATGCAGCAAGTAACGTTAGTGAGATGCCCCTGTAGTTGTTGGTGTCAGTGAGGTCACCTTTCTTTGGTACTGGGACAGTGTTACTTATCCTCCATTGATCTGGGACAACACTCTTCTCCAGTGCCTGATTACAGAACTCTGGGCTGATATAACTAAACTCACATCTCTTCATCACCTCCCGCCACACTCCGTCATCTCCATACCCCTTACTCTCCTTGATTCGCCCCCGCCCTCCTCACTGGTAAAGGGCCCTGTCTCGATATCCATTTCTTTGAATAGCTGCCTGATCACCCTGGTGTTCTGAGCTGTGGGAGGGGGTTGTCCTAGTAAGGTCTTAAAATGGTCCAGCCACTTCCCCTTCCTATCCTCAGGGACTGTTCCTTGGATCTGACTCGAACTCCCTCTCTTCCTCCCCGTGATCTCGTTGATGATCGTCCAACTCTCTATGCTCTTACAACTGTCTTCTCAATCAGCAAGGACTCCTCCCTGGCTTTAGTGTAGTTGGCACGAGTTCTTCCTTCCTATCCTCGTCCATAGCAGCTCTTAGGTGTTCTCTGGCTGCACACAATCTGGGATCTTCAGAGTAGTCATCTTCCTCTTCCTCTTCGGCACCAAGGCCTCTCCAGCTTCTGTTACTGCAGTGGTGAAGTGAAGAAACTATAGTTGATAAAGTAGGAACATGAGGAAGGCATTCCCCATTCGTTTTGTACACAAAACTCAGAAATTCTCCATTTTCGGGCTGACATGAGGTCACAAAAGGTCATGTGATTTGGTAACAGTATGACCGATTTTTTAAAACATGATGTCACAAAATGTGGAAGACTTTAAAGAAAAAGTCAGAAGGTGGCGTGGCGTGAAATGCAGTGGTTCGAACCCCCCCCCCCCCGTACAAACAGATGATGGGTGTTGAATATTGGAATTTTAAAAAAATATACACTTTGTGGCTGACATCATGAAAATGTGAAATAAGGGTCAAACGTTAAATGTGCTTTTCTGCAAGATTCCCAATCGATAAAGGCCATGGCTATGCCAGACAAGGGTCATTGCTATAAACATATGATAGACAAAAAATGTGTAACAAGATTATCTTTGAACAATTGACAACATTTGGCAATGGATTTATAGCTGAATCTGGAATGTTGCCGAACAACGTTCAACTCCAAAAAAAGTTAAAAGTATGCGTGCTAGGCCTACAAAATTAATGGATATAAAGGTAATATTGGCTCCCTCAAAATTTTATCCTCCTGCCTCTCCTATGTAACATCTTAATGCATGTTGTAGGGTATGAACTTTTAGATCTTGCCCATCAATAGAAGCTTTTCGGTTCCTGCAGATTATCGAAATGGCCTAGAGGATGACTATTGCATGTTCCAGATAATAACGTCATACTTGCAACCAATAGGTGTCCTTTCAAGTTCTACAAAGTGTTAAACCTGAATATATGAACACAGGAGGAAAACTGCTAGAGGAACTGGTAGATCTAGTCTCTTTCTGGGCCGGACTTGATCTAGATCTATTTATATGCATGTAGCTAGGTCAGAGCATAATTTGAGACCTCAAAGGTGCCTCCAGACCTGAGAATGCAGTCTTAGAAGATCAGAGTAACAACCGCTACATGCAGGGCTGTGTGACATCCGGTGGGGGGGGGGGGGGGGTTAGGGGGTTTAGGGGGTTAACCCCCTCCCCCCCCCCCCTTGGGCTGCCAATTAAAAATTTAGAAAAACGCCATCATAATATGTCCAGACCCACACGTTAGTAGATGCCAGGAAAACATCACTTACGGGGGTTCAAAATAGCAAAAGAATTAGGCTCGCCGCTATGGGGCTCGCGGACATCGCCGCTCCGCGGCTTTTTATGGTCTCCATTGCGTTATTAGATGCCAGGTAAACATCAAAAAATCGGCTCGCCGCGGCTCGCGGCTTGTGAACGATGCTTCGCATCGTCGTTGGGTCAGACCCCCCCCCCCCTTGGAAAAAATCTAGATCCGCCCCTGACATCTACTCAGGCATAAAAAATCAAGTCTGCTTTTTTTTCAAGGGAGGTTGAAACTGGGGTTTCAGAAAAAGGATTTGTTGGCATTATTTGCGTTTGCCCAGATATTTTCAAAACTGGCATCGGAAACTGGTTTCATTTTACCATTCTTTTTGGTTGTAGTTTTAATCACGATCTACGTATTTAATGTTTTCAAATTATATGTAAAGGCTATAAAAAGTTATTAAATATTTCTTCTTTTACAATTTCAAAATTTAACTGATCAATTACTATGGCAATGTCTCTGGAATGTTTGGATTATCACTCAGGCAATCAGGGAAGATTATGATAGAGAGTCTGTTGGTAGATCCCATGAGACACGGGCGTACACTTCCTACATATTAGCCCATGCACTTTTATTATTGATTTCACACATCAATGTGTTGTCATAGCAACTGTTCTATCAGACATGACCGTTACCTTTAAAATATATCTAAAATACATCTTTATTGAAAATAATTAGAGAGTTGGAAATTTGTGTACTTAGACATTTTTACTACTCACTTAGACAATGTTTTTTGTATCAGTGTTAAGAAATACCCTATTTTTTCTCAAAATATCAGTCTCAACCTGGTCGTTGCCATAGTAACGACCATGGTATAAAAACACTGTTGTAAGACTTTGTATGACCAAGATTTCGATGGCAATTAAATTTGCAGCATAAACGGACAAACGAAGACACTTATGTTTATAGGTTGTTACATCACAAATATATGACATTTTCTAGAAATTCAGATATTACCATGGTAACAGCCAATTTGGAGCATAACCATGACCTTGAATAAGTCAGATTTTAACTGCAAGGTAATGTGCAGCTTGAAAGAGCTATTCTGAGACATTAACGACATGAATTTATGTTGTATATATTTATATTTATGAAAATATGTTATTTTCTGAGAAGTAATTTGTTACCATGGCAACGTCTCTAGCACTTTCATCCACCACCAATTTGATGGCAAATAGGCACATAATGATAACAGATTCATCTGGGTAACAAAAAATAACAGAATGGATAAAACTGTGTTTAAGAGGATGGGGTACGTTTTGGGTATATTAGCCTATACACTTTTGTTATTGATTTCCTGAGCCATTCATACCTACTTTAACTTTGGCATCATTTTGTTGCCATAGCAACTGTCTAATCAGGCATGACTGTTACCTCACATCTAGACTTAAAAGAATTTGAAAGTGGAAAGTATTTGTACTTAGAAATTGTTATTATGTTTTGTTTTTTGTTTTGATAAAAAAAACTATTTTTTTCTTAACATACCAATTTCTACCATTTTGTGGCATAAATATGACATCGGACGACCAAGACTGTGATGGAAATCAAAGTTTTGGCATGAAATAGAAATGTTTATACACTTCTATTATGTTTATGATTTTTCATTACAGAACTATGCTATTTTTGAAAAAAATTAGGCGTTACCATAGCAACGGCCCTTTTTTAGCGTAACCATGCCCTTTGACAACTGAGATTTTGATTTTAATCGAACGGGTAGCTTGAAATTTATACACTTCATCACTAAGATTATATTTTTATGTTGCTCGTTAAGAGAATATTTTTTAGAAAATATTTCGTTACCATGACAATGGCCGAAGACGTCATTTAGAAAAAAAAATGGCAACAAGTAAATTGATGTCCAGCACTATCAAAATACGGGATATAGCACAAAAAAATCAGATTCTACAGAAAATTTTAAGTAACCTTTCAACTTGCCATCTACTATAACCACAAATGTCAAAAAAAGAATAGTCTACAAATGTAAAAAAAAAATGATATTTTTACCTCAAATGGCAAAGATTAGATATATGAATTCATAACTGGAATCAGCTTATTAGTATTTACTGTAAATTCATCCTGATAATAGGGAATATGGATGCTATGATATATTTACATTTAATGGAAATCAACAGAGTTTCCTATTAAAATAAGTTTCATATACGATACAAGGTTATAGCTAAATGTTATTACGTTGATTATTAAGTGTTAAATTCCATTTGGGATACATACAATATCATTTTAAATTATTCGTTACAGTGAATTGGATTCTTATTTTAACATTCTGGACTAGGTTAATCAAATGATATTCGAATTTATAACGCTCATAAAGAGTCAATGACAGGATTTACAATAGTTTTCGAACATGATTATGATGATTGACATTTGTTTGATTTTAAATGTTTGTGATAGAAATGAGAGACTGGACGCCCCTTTAATGTTCGATCATTTGAGAGAGATCAATTAAGTATGGTAGAATTGCAGAGGTTCGCATTTTTGTGAAATTGCCAAAGGCATGGTCGGCCGCCACTTGATCAATTTTTGGATGTTTTCCTTGATACCTGTACGATATAGGGGGCGCTATGCCTCTTAAATATCAAGTTTTATAAACAAGAATGTTTTGGAAATTAACACTGAAAGAAAGTATATTAAATATGTCAGTGTTTGATAATTCGATTATATTCAATCTTACCTTCAATACTAGGACTCTTTGGCATGACTGGATGTGGAAAATCGTCATTGATTAACTCGTTCATGTTTGCAGCTGCGGGGATTTTAAAACGACGCCACTGGGTACAGACTGCACCTCTGGAAAAGGGGGGAGGGCACAATTGGTATAGAAAAGCTGTTCGTATCACCAATGGCATTTATGTGGTCGACAACCGAGGTCTTGATGACGCAAGCACCGACACAGCGCTTGCGGAGATTGGTGCACAGCTGGGTAAGTAAAGCAAATTCGTAAACAATAAAGAGCTTTCATGCTGTTGTGGGTTAAAGCCGTCTTTACATGTTATCAACTATTGGTCATTGGTGAGAAAAATGAATGATACTTCCTTATCGTATAATACGAAGTTGTGGTTTTCTGGACGCTCATAAATTATTTATCGCAATCGTTGTATAAAATATAATAATTTACAGTAGTAAATAACGAGTTGCTTTCAGACCACAATAAATTTGTTGAAGTTAATGATTAAACAATTTTAAAATATATATAGAGACATATGTATATGTATACAGTGTAAGTCAATAAAAAGGAAACGCATATTCAAGCCCCAATGTCTTAAAAAACAACCAAGATCGTTGAAATGTATTATAATTATTTCATAGTTGATAATGTTTCTTTAATTTGGTAGGCTGCTCACCCAAATGCGATTATGGATGACTGCGCACATGCCGGGGGGGGGGGGGGGGGGGGGGGGTATGTCTCATTTAGGCCTGTACGGCATCTGCGTCCATTAAAACTAGTAAAAAGGGTTGTTTTTTGAACACTAGACGGGTAACCCGGGTATCTCGTTTAGGGTATCAAAAACAGGACAATTCTCAAAAAGGGTATCAAATTCACGATTAATAAAAGAACCTCGAAAAGGGTAGAAAATTTAAATTTGACAGTATTCGGGAGCCGGTCAGAAGCCCAACGAACAGCTGCATGATTTATGCTTAACCGGCTGTCAGCTGTCAATAATCTCGGGAATCTTCATTATTAGTAGCTTGTTTGGTTTATTTTCCGCGGGATTGGGCTTTTTTCACTCGAATTCCATGAAATATTTCTGTTTTTACGCGGGTTTCGCCCCGGTTTTGGCGAGATTTTCGCGGTTTGGGGTTTTGTGCTATGGTTTTGTGAACGAACATACGATAGCCTATATGTTTCATATTACCCTTCTCGGCTTCTGCCTCCACAAACTGGTTAAGTTATTTTATTTTGTAAGAATATTTATCCATGTAATGAGGCAAAATCAAGGCAGACTGGACCAGGAAATAAGAAGGAAAAAGGGGGAAAATATTGAAATCGCGTCACAAACATGGTAAAACGTAGCTGTACTGTTCGATCCCGAATAATTATACATTATATATCGCGCTATAAAGCTAGCTATTATTGTCAAAGCTCATTCATGTACATGTACATAATAGGTACTGTATTATGTAAAAATGTTTCATAAAGCATGTAATTCTATGCCGAATATGAAAGAAAATGTTGAAACCTACACTCTAAAAACTTAAGTGCTGTATTTAGCACTTTTGAGGGCATATGCATAGGGACTGCACTCAGAGTGCTATTGAATGCACACAGCGTGCTATTTCAGCACTTTAACGGGAGCTGGACCGGCTCCTTAAACATTCATAAAAAAATCGTGATTTTGGCGAGCCACGAAACAGGGTCCGCTGATCGAGAATTGCTGGCATTACCGCTAGACGAACTCACATCGTACGATTTAGAGCAGATCATATTAGGTACGTTCACACGTAGAGCGATAGCATCGATGCTATCTAGGTTTCCATACTATTTTGGTGAAGACCAAACGCTGTCTGAACGCAGATAGTCACGAAATAGAAGCGAGTTTCCAAACTATTCTTGCAGCGAGTTTAGCAGGAGTAAATCTCAGTATCCAGCGACAAATTAAGCATCGACGCTTTGCGGTAGACCACCCACCGCGCTTGTAACTATTTGTAATGTGAGCGCAATCGCTGCTATCTTCACTCGCTGCTATTATAATTCTGTCTGTTTCATGTGGTGCTATAATATAATGCAACTAGCAGAAGCAGCCCGTGGACATCCACGGGCGCCAGCTGTGTTTATGATTAATCACCGTACCGTTAATTTGTCACAATCAAGTGAATAAATAAAAAAGTCGGATAAAGTAATTTTTTACCAAAAAGTATTTACAACATGTGCATTGGCGGATCAGGGTGGGGGTACTTCCGGTCCTTGCCCTCCCAACCCCCCTTTTTGGAAGGAAAGTATGCATTTTGACCATGTACGATCCGCCCTTTTGTCGATTGTGCCCCCCCCCCCTTTAGAATGAAAACCTTTTTTGCTTGTCAAAGAATTATGCAGGGACTCCCATAACCACCACTAATGAGCGAATTTTGGAGGTCTGACGAAAAGAAAAATTGTCGCCACCTCCCCCCTGGCAAGACCACAAAATACAGGTCTACCTTTTCCAAAAGTTGACAAACCTGCACTTGTGTGCCCCGCCTTATACTAAATTCTGGATCCGCCCCTGAAAATATGTGAGTATGTCTTATTTATCCAAAGCTTGCATGAGTTAAAAAAAAATTACATTTTCATCTTGATGAAGATTAATGATATGGATATAATAATGTTCCAATACAATATCCATGCATACAGTCGCGGCTCTACACTGCGATTAACTGCCCAAAAGCTTTCGCTCCTTCCTGCTTAATTTGCATAAAATAAACAAGTTGTTTACGTAAAACCGCTACCGAAGAGTCTCAGCTAAATTGTGAAATCTCGCCCGAGAAACAACCAAATGAAATGAACTAAACGTCAAATTCCAGAATAAGAGTTGCTCTAACCCATAATTAGTATCACTCGTAGTCAAATCATTTTTTAATTTGTGAAAACTTGGAGAAATGAGGAGCCATATTATTTTTTTTAAAGTCTGAAAATGTAGCATTATTTTTCACATTTGCTCTCATTGCGCAAGATCAAAACTTTCACATATGAAAAATCAAAGTATATTGAGGGGATCCTCGAAATATCTTTCCATAATCATCCGTCGAACGGTTATGTCTGGAAAAAATCGAAGGCAATGCATTCATGAACCCTCTACCGTTCTTCGCGTGTAGTCCCACGTATAGCGGTGCATGCAGGATGGTTTCAACTCAAGTGTACGCTAAACAGGGGGCGTGTCTTGTCAGTGATTGTTACCGACAAATTTGTTCTCAGCCAATCAGATTGCAAGGATTTCAGTATTTTTCACGTTAAGTCTTCGATTTTTGATGGCAGTTTTACACAAAACTACTAACTGCGCAAACTTGAAACTGCCCAGGGAGTGAGACTGGAGTTTAAAGTTTAGCAATATGTTATTTGTTTGCATATTCATTTCGTCCCAGACTTGTGTCGGGAAAAAAACAAAACCTCATTTCTCGGCCCTCTGAAACAGAAAAATACTCGTATCTCAAAAAATACTCATCTGTTTTCAGTGAAAATTAATAAGAAGCATAATATCCTCATTTCCTATCTACTCTGGAATTTTCATGATATTTAAGGCCCGAATGGGGGAGATACGAGAATGTGCATTTTCGAGGATTTCTGCTCCTCGCTCAGCGGAGGGCTTCGATAGCCGTTACGAATTCAAAAGCTTTGACGACTTTACAAAGACGTTAATTGGGGTGTAGAGCCGCCCCTGCATAGACCTAGAGGGAGCGATTTGATCTTGCCATGTTTCTGTGGTTTAATACTCAGAGAAATCAAGGCCATGAAAACATAACATCCATAATTAGCGGTACGTCCCCTGTAAAGGATGCAAAAATGAGGAAAAAAATGAATTTGTCATTTTATTTTCAGGGGTATTATGGCCCCCTTATATGGGTCTTGGGAGGACCGACGGATTGCATTTTCCCTCTATATACACCCTCTCCCCATTCCAATGTCATCCCACCAACCCCAGCGCGAGGGGAGAAGGGATTAATATCATTATACGTATTCATATCATAGTGGAAATAATTTCGAAGGAATTTTTTGTTTTTGTTGTTCGTTTTTTTGTTTGTTTGTTTTTGTTTGTTTGTTGTTGTTGTTTTGGGGGGCTCCTTCTTTACACCGTTGCAACCGATATTCCTAAGTGACGTGATCTCCTACACATCCCCTCCCCCGAATGATGTCTACATATCAGTTTAGTCTGTCATATCTAAGGGAATGAATTGAGGCGATATACCATAACATCTTTCCAAAGGTATGAAGGCCATTCCCCATTCATGTCTGTTGGTGGTTGTCGCATAACTTATGTGACAAACACCCAAATGTGCGGTTAGGTAAACCCGTGATAAAGTCCCCACTATACCCTAACCCTAATTAGGGTCCTTTGTCTGGAAAATTGGCAATTTTTACCCCTGTGGATGCCAGGTTGGGTTTGTACATTTGAGGGTGGATGGAGAGTGACAGCCCTGGCTAGCCCTGGGGTTTGTTAGCCATTTGGGTCAATCTAGACCCAGGGTTTGTTAGCAGACCTGTTAGCCATCTTTGATTAAGCGTTTGGATGCCAAAATATAATGGTAAATCTGCCTTTCGTCCTGGCATGGTCACTATAAAGATGGCCATGAACGGTTTGTCACTCAAAACACGCATGGGATGTTCTATTCTTCTCTCAAGGGCTGATCCCGAAGATATGTTTTCTTTAGCCACGTGTAAATGTGTACGACTCTCGTTTATTATTCTCACCCAGCATCGTAAGATTTCCATTCATACTGCATAAGGTATTATAAAAACAAACGAAGCATATTAAAATGAACTTTTCTTGACAATTGTCTCGGATATACACAGCACAAAACGCAATCAGTTTGTTTTATTCCACCGTTTATAGTGCTGAATTATGTCTGACATTCACTCTCACTTGACCTCCTTTACCTTAAATTTCAGTCCGCTAAGATGAGGCGTCTTAATCCCCCTCCCCCCTCTAGTCCAGGGAAAATATGAAGTGTTGGAAGCCTGAAATTACTTTGAACCACCGAACCACAACACGTATAGTGGTCATATTGACAACTAAGGCGGTGGAAGCAAAAAATACTACGTATTTTCTATCGCATATACTAAAGTTAGGGGGAGAAAATTAAGATAACTATTTTAAATACTTCCTTTCAAATTCAGCTCTTAAAAATCTCACTCTTACCTCAAATGCCGTTAGGAACAACTTCTGATATATTTCCAGCAAACTCCAAAGTCAAAATCATGTCCAAAACCGAAGAAATCCCCGCCGATTTTTTTCACGCTCGCAAGTTGTTTTTATTCCGCCGATGTCTTGAGGTTAAACTCGGCCAAATAAATTGTGTCCACAGATATACTCGGTATCGCGCGCATCTCGATCTCTACGATCGCGCTCGGACTTTTACGTGTGCATGCACGATAGGGACCGAATTTTTAACAACAACATTCTTTCGGGGAGATGTCAGCGCCCGCGGCGACCAAGAAGTGTACACAATGACTCCGATCGCTGGTTTTGCCAGAATCGACAGTAAATTACGGATTTGATTTTTGGAATTATCTTATCCAACATCGGTGATTTGAATGTACTGTATTTCAATTAGTATAGTAAAGTTGCTATGATTGCTTCGAACCAGTGAACAAGGCGAGAAGTGCAAGAAAGGTTTCGATGGTACTGTTGACGGCCCATCTCCCAGAATGAACTTGTTGGATAGACGGTCAGAACTGAACCGAATGAGGGCGCAAGGTGTGTGAAACGCGAGAGAATTATCGAGTCATTTATGAATAAGCATTGCCAAAGAAAGTAAGCCTGTTCGGCGCGAGTTTCCCCCATTCATTTTTTCCCTTCATTTTTTTCCCCCACAACAATATAAAAATAACCAAGAGAAATCTATACAAAAATAGAATAGACCTCTACAAGAAAATATGAACACGCAGAATCAACATTGGAGAGAATACGAAGGGATGCATATTATCTTTGGGGAGAGGGAGGGAGAACCAAAAAGATGGCTTCCATCACATAACATACATGTATCAATTAGGCAGACAATGGCATAAGTAATTTAATAGACTTTCACAGAGGGGAGAAAAAAAAATGATGTTCGACTCTATAGACTCTTGTTGAGCTATAACTCGGTATCTATCAACAACTTTTCAAGATTACGTTTAAAAGAATGGAACGACGCTGAACGCTGAATTTTTAAATTTCTTTCTTTTAAAAAACTTTGCAGTTTAGGGTAACGCTAGCCTGTCTAAACCTAGGCGAACGTACGGACCAAACTAGACCAGAATCTGTCTAGACTGGCCTAGGTTACTTTCTGTTTCATGAAGTTAGGCAGTATATAAGCTCTCGTTTACTATGATAAGGCAGATCTTCAGCCAGACCTACCGATATTACATCATCTCAGTCCTACTGTACGGTCCTTACGTCCTGTGTGTGTAGTAACACACGCAGAATAGACGGGGGCGTCATCCAAGGGGGGGGGGGGGGGGGGGGCAAAAGGCAATGTGCAGCCCGTTTGAAACAAGGTCAATATCGTGGGCATTCATGCACTTAAAGATCTCTTGGGGGAAAAAAAGAAGTTTACTTCACTTTTTTACCGGTTGATGACGCGGTGTGTCCAGACTTGCTGATCATCGTTTTTTTTTATTTATTTATTTATTTTATTTATTGATTTATTTATTCAAGGCGTATTATCTAAATCCATAAACAATGTACCAAACGTAATTTTAAAAAATAACAAAAAGCCCTAATTAGATTCTTTTACAGCATACGCGTTGGGGTGTTCATATTTACTGCCGATAGCAGTAGTAATTTATCAAATAAATTACTGCCAGGAGCGGCGCTACGGGAAGGGGAGGCAGTCCACTTTTGAAAATAAAAAGAAGAAAGAAAAAAAAAAGAAAGATTGCAAGAAAAGGAAAGAAAGAAGAAAGAAGAGTATAAAAAAGAGAGGTCTGGGTCATATAAACCTACATTACCCCTGTTATTCACTTGAGAAAGAAAATGACGCCACTTTTAGCCTAATAATACTCCCCCCCCCCCCCCCCCCCACACACACACACCTATCAAAATACCTTAGCGACGACTCTGGTGTAAAAGAACTAGATATGAACACACACACACACATACACATTTACTGTAAATCATCAACAGCCAATCAAAACACGGTAAACGAATGGGAGAGGGGTGGGGAAAAACACGCAAATATTGTGACTGGACGTGTTGAGACTTGACCGATTTCGCTTTGCTAACTCGTCGAGGTGCACAAGTCAAATTTCACATTTCCATTTCAGGAATTACCGTGAACATGCCTGGCAAACCGCTCAAAATTGCTTATCCTGTTCGGAAAGAAAAGGATAAATGCACAAATTGCTCAAACTGTGGCGGTCAAGGCACAGTCGTGACCGTAAGGAGGTCACTTTTAGTGATGTCCTGCGGTCATCGATTGTGCCTTGACTGCCTACGTTTTACAATAAATTACCTCGCCCCTCAATATCGATTTCCGCGCCAAGTGCTCGGCCAATACCTCACATGCTTCAGGTGTGCCCGCCCGAAGAAAGACTCAAACTAGTTTGTTTTGTTTTGTTTTTGTGTTTTTCTTTTGGGGGGGGGGGGGAGGCAAGCACACCTCCTCGCCCACCTAAAAAAATGACATTGATCCCTACCGATCATTTCAAATCATGTTCATGTACTTCTTTTTTATTGCTTTTATTTTGATTTGCCATCACGATAATTCCAATGGCTACCTTCTCGGAGGGCGTCCACGTCGCGGTAGCTGGATAGTGCTGCAATAGGTTCTATTCAATTTCAAAGCAAACCTGAATTTTGGAGAGAGAAAAAAATAGACCTATTGCAGCATAAACCGACACTCCGAGCCCCTCTCCTCCTTGCCCCGAGGAAGAAAAAAAAATTCTCGTTGTTGACATGTATCTTTCTTTTTTAATCCAATATAGGCCCAAATCCCACTTGGATCATTTTTTTACAAAATATTTGTGTATCAAGCCCTTAACATGTTTTTAATAGGCCCTACTATTGTTATTATTCATAAGAAGGGGGTGCAGAATAGGCTTAAGTTGTAATAAGATCTAACTTACCTGTTTAAAAAAAGATGAATTCGGGTGTCTCCTCCACAGTTACACGTGACCAAATCCACCATTGGGCATCTCGGGCTTGATTGTCATAAAAAAAATGGATGACATAACAATTACCATGGTAAAAAAAAGTAAAACACGAAGGACCAAAATAATACCAAGAATACGCATAAAGATGAAGAAATGATGCGAAGACCCTACAGAAAGCTAGCGCAGGCATGGTGGCGATTATTCAAAGTGAGAGAGCAAAAAGTAGTTAGTTCGCTTTTCACATCCCATGAAACCAGTTTTGTTTTCCTTGTGTTAACCCATTCGCGACAGAGTGACCACATTATGTGGGTTGCCGCCTTGTTTACAAGAAAACTAGAAAGTTTGATGACGCCAAACTTTTCACGCGCTTTGGCGAAATCGATAGCCGACTATTTCTTTAATTACAATTCAGTTAGATTCCGGGTACCCCAGCTCGTCCAATTTCTCCTCTATTTCTTATCTTTCGTGCATTTCTATTTATTTCCTTCTTCTTTTTCGACTTTGTTGTGGAATGTTTTGTGATTTATTTTATCCTGGTGGACGTGGTGGACGTGATTATAAATTGTTTTCGGTGAAAATCTGGTGATTTTTGTTCGACGTGAGCGAGTCTCTCGCACACAGTAGCGTTTGCGTGTGTTTGTGAATGGGCTGTGTGTGGCGTGAGTATGGTAGTGCCTGTGCTGTGTGCAGTGCATGGGCTGTGATTTCTTCGAATTAAACTTTGCCTACGCCGGTCCTGTAATATGATTATGAGCTTTGAGTTAGTTTATTTGTGTCTGTTTGAGTGAATTTGGTAGTTGTTGTATATAATTTCAGGAATATTCGTGGGGATTTGCAAAATTTCTCTGGTTTTGTTTCACCTGAGGCTCGCCGAATGTACGCGAGTCTATGCACCTTTTTTGACTTAGTGTGATAGGTGATATAACTGAGTGAGTGAGAACTGTGCCTCGCCTGTGCCTGTCATCATTTCACATTGAAGTCGAGATCTAACTTATTTCGTTATTTTTATTTTATCCAAGCCCGATGGAACCCCCCCCCCCCCCCATTTACAATGCTATGTAAAGAAAGAACATGAATACATTTACTAACACCTGAACACTGAATAGGCCTACAATGAATACAATTTCCTAACATTTTTTCCCTCTCTAAATAGGGGGGGGGGGGATGTTTTCAATAATAATAATTCAAAAAAAAATATTGACGAAGGATCTTCTCATGTAAGAAGTTCTAACATTGGTGGATCCAGGATTCTCGAGGGGGAGGGGGCACAGTCTGGCAAAGTTTCCAAATCACCTGGCAAAATTTTTAAAATATCACATTTTCAGAAGTACTTTTTCAAGGGTGGGGACACAGAGTTATGACCTGGATACCGCAAATATGAAATATAGATGTCGAAATTCCCTTTCTAGATACAAATGCAAGGCAACACTTTTGCCTTCTTAGTAATTATATTTTAGTCATATAAGCTAACTATTTCTGCAATTTCAAGAATAAAGTAAGACCTGGAATGAAATGTACTCTTCAACGTAAAGGAAAATCATGCTTGAGGTCCTCATTCAGCATACCAATTTTCACCAGTGTTATTGTTTACATAATTGGGGGGTGGGGTGGGGGTGTGTGTGTATCGTTGAGTCATGAACTGTACTACGTTCCTGGTCACTAGGTGACGTGTATAGAGAGGGCTATAGTAGTTTACAACTACTGGTCTTGGGTAGAATTGTATTTATTTTTTGCTTACATTCTTTGTTGTAATATAGGTTTATGGCAGTTCAAACATTCAACAGTTATTCTTACTACATATATGAGACCATTATATTCCACTCCCAACACGTTCAATCTGATAATCAAAGAACTCCGAGAAGTAACGAGAGAGAGAGAGAGAGAGAGTGAGAGAGAGAGAGGAAGAAAGAGAGAGGGGAGGAGAGAGAGAGAGTGAGATAGAGAAAGATGAGAGAGGAAAGACTGTCTCGGTTAAGCTCACTTGGGAACTACCACAAGGTCCTGCCCAACTATACCGGGTTTGTGCGCTCAATCGTCCTTCTGATTAAAAAATAAAAATCTTTTCGATATCTTTTTTTATTCCGAAAACCCATCGAGCATGCAACATCGGCATCAAATATATTGGCTTTAAAACAATTTTATGGCAGGATGAACGGAGCCTGTCGGAATGAACTATAAGACAGGCGTGCTTCAAGATATTAAAAAATAAATAAATAAAAAGAGCCTTAACGAGTCATCATGGCCGATGCAGGTATTCAAACGTCACGTCTTGGTGAAAGTAGTAGTAGCAGCAGCAGCATCAGCAGCAGCAGTGGTAGGGAGAGGAGTAGCCATGGCAGAGGAGAAGAAGAAGAAGAAGACGGAGAAGAAGAAGAAGAAGAAGAAGAAGAAGAACAACAACAACATCGACAGCCGTGGCTCGATGCTCGTAGACACCCTCCACACGACCCACCCCTACCCAAACCTAAACGTCACGGGCCTCTTCGAGTGGACGAGGAGGTAGAAAAAGACAAAGAATGCTCCTTGGTCGACTCTGTCCTTTCGTCTTTGTCTTTGTCTTCGTCGTTCAGTAACCAGACGGTCTCTCGTCAGCCGCCCGTCCTTACAAGCATTATGAACGACCGGTTACAACATTTCGATCTCGTCTCGTCTCGGGTATTTCGCCAATTGGTAAGAAGCAACAACGCACAGCCGCGCGTGGATATCGACGTTGCCCATTCCGCAGTAACGCACGGCGATATGGAAGCCTTGTTGGGGGACGAGGACAAAGCAAGGACAGTTCATTCTATGAACACTGGTCAGTGCCCGTTTGTATGCGTGTCGGATGTTAGCCATCTTCTTTCCAAATGTACCAGTCTGATCCGGTTAAATCTGTCGGGATGCGCCCACGTGTTCAATAATACAAGGACTGATTTTTTTGTCAATACCCTTACGCTTCCCGTGTTAGGCCAGCTGGAGTATCTGAATTTAAGTCGTTGCGATATCAGCTTCCGTCAAGCCAGCGGGCTTTTTCCTGCCCTGAAATCTGTTGTGTTTTTGAACCTGACCCACAACTGCCAGTTGGGAGGGCCCGTCTATCCGTCGGATCAGAGTTATAATCTGGCCAATACCTTACAGTATTTACCATGTCCGGAAAAACTGCAGAGTTTATATTTAAATCACATTTTCATGCGGAACCAGCAGACGGGGAGCGAATTGCTGCGGTGTATTCAGCGGCGCTTTACCCATTTAAGAGAGTTATACGTCTCCAACATATCCAAGCCAAACGCCTCGTTTCATCGGGAATATCAGTTCGACGTCGTCGCCGCCCCCCACCGCGCTGATGGCAATCCCACCTTACTTCAACTCGTCGCTTCCTTGCCCGAGCTCGAGCGTTTGGATATCTCGTACAATACCCTTTACGTCGATATGGAAGATGTCGTCGGCGCGGGTGTGGTACTGCGCAGAACGCTGGAAGACTGTAAAACTAGACTAGAGTTTTTCGGTGCGTTTGGTACGCTCCTCAAGATGCCCGTTTGGCTCAACGGACGAGAAATGTTTAGCTTTTTAAAGAAAACGGCTTATCCAGAGAAGTACTTCACGGTGAACGGGGCGGAGACTGGCTCAGCGGGGCTGCCTGGCCACGTTTTTAAGAGCGAGTATAGAATGTACAAAAGTTACGTCCTTTCTGCCTACAGTTTACAAAATCATCCGTTAGACAGAGTCGTCCACTTTTTAAAATTTAAACACTTTGACCCCGTGTTATTCGAGCTACGAGACATAAAACGCCTGATCAGCCTCGTGTACAAACCCCACATGCTGTCGACCTTGAATCCGAGAGAGGAAGAAGAGCATACGCTGATTTTGGATTCTACGCTGGGCACGTTGGCCCGTTTTATTTTCGAAGAACGCGATCTGCCCCGTACCTGTTCCATTCCGCTCGGTGATCTTTTAAAGGTGGTCGTCTCCGGCACATGCCTTTACGGCAATTATAACCGCGCCACGTACTGTAAAGACGTTTTAGAGTTGTTTCGAAGTTATTTGCTCAAAAGCCACCTCGGTCCTGACGGGTCGCCTTACTATTTTCACGAAATCGTGTCACCGTCGTCGGTTGCCGATTGCATGAGGATACTGATACGTTCGTTACCGTGTTACTCAGAAGATGGCGCGGGGTCGTCGGAAGAACGGGAACTGATGGTTCACTTTTTGGATATTTTAGATAGGGTATCTGGCCTGATCAACGGCTCGAACGACGGTCATGCTTGCGGCCCGGACGTGCTGTTCCTGAGTACCATCTTGCTGGTTCGTCTAGCGACGTATTATTCGGCGGAGGTAGGAAGAACGCGTTGGAAAAAGCACTGGTATCATCTGCGCAACTTGTCCTTTGCCAACAGAACAGCGGAGGGAAAGACGTATTTTCTAGAGTGGTTTTTGCGTAACGGGGGATACGTTGTTTTGCGGGTACTCCTGGAGCAGAAGGCTACGGTAGTAGAGGACGAGTTGCTGGACGTTTACAGACGCTTCAATCCAGCTTCGGACAACTACCTTTTCGACGGCTTCGAAAAACAGATAGAGGATGATCCGTCCAGAGGACTGGTCTTGAGGGATTACGTGTTCCACGCGCTGAGTTTTATGCGGAGGCCGACGGAAAGGGTGGAGAGTAAGAAGTCGTTGTTGCGCCGAAGTTACGCCTTTTTCAAAAGAATGATCGTCGCCACGCGAGGGAGCTTCGTCGATCAGCTGTTGCAAGAAGGCGCATTGAGCGTCGTACAGGTGACCGGTTCCACGCTCAACAATGCCGTGATGGATGGTTCTCCTTCGCCAATAGTAGAATTGCTCGAATTATTTGGGGCGATGGAGAAATACGGCAGGGGCGGAAGGGCGTTGAAACAGCTCCTGGTGGACAGAGGAAGCGCGAGGTGCTTGTTCTTCGATACTCTGGGGATGGGGGCCTCGAACAACGTCCGTTTGGTGAACTCGGTAGTGGAAAGGGTTGTGAGAGGGGACATAGCGGACGGCGGGTCTCAAGAAAGGCCGGTTGTCGAGGACTACGAGGGCGGGATATTGCTTTGTCGGCTCCTTCAACACTACACGGACCCGAAGTTTGTCGAGAGAGTGGGATCTCATATCGACTTCATGTTAAGAGATTTGATGCCGACCAAGAAATCCATGTCGGCCACGGTCAAGAGGGAGCTTGTCGCTAGATTATCGGTGAGAGATCCCGATCTGGTGACCACGCTATCGTCGTGTTTGTCAACGTACATGGAACGTAAATCGTTGGACGCCATCGGGTTTGCAGTGGTATTCTTGAAACAGCTGTTGATCCTGTTGAAAGAAACGGTTCGATGTACCGCCGACAGTGAACGGATAGAAGATACGCTGAAGCGACTCCGTCAACGCTGAAAAGAGTACGAGAAGGAGAGTAAGAGAGTGGGAGCAAGGGGAAGTAAAGAAGAAGAAGAAGAAGAAAAAGAAAAAGAAGAAGATGATGATATTTTTAAAAAGATACAAGCCTCGTTTACTTTTGTTCAATTTCGTGTCTCTAGGGGTTTTGTACAAGCGGGGCAAATCAGATGGGCGGGCAGACGGTCCTCGAAAGACAATCCGTCCAACCCGATCACCATGCGGTCAAATAGACACTTTGGGTGGAAATAGGTTCGGTCGCAACAAGCCGTATGGATCACCTCGCCATCGTCTCTACAACAGAGGTTGCAGGTGCCCCGGTTTGGATGGCGGGTTAAGGTGACTTCCCCGCACCGTGCTTGACACACTCGATACAACGCTTCGATGAGAGGCTGACAAAAGTACAGATTGTCTCGTACCACATCGAGGCATATTTGCGTGGTGGATTTCTCATCGAGCTCGCTGGGCCGGATACAAAGATCTCTCACCGTGTGGCAAAAGATATCGTAAAAAACCTCCTCCTCCTTGGAAAATTCGTCCAAGATGAGGCCAAGGACTCGATTTTCGCCACCCCCCAATCGAAAGGGCATTTGAAATACCAGGCGGAGGCGTTGTACCGAGTGGGTCTCCATGTTGCAAACGAGGTACCGATGCGCCCGTCCTCGTACTCCTCCTCCCCCCTCGCTATTTATTCGGTCTAGGAAACTACACACCTTTCACTTCCTCAGGCTAAGCTCTCTATTTATTTTACACACACGGCGGTCACTTACCTTCTCTCTGGCCTCCGCAGCTTTTGGGGTGGGTGGTCTAGGAAACGACACGACTATGACTTCTTTACATTGTGGCTAGGCGAGAGGGTATCTTCATGTTCTTGTTCTCCTTCTTCTTCTTGTACTGGCTCGTCGTGTTGGGAAACGAGGTACCGATGCATCCGTCCTTCTCCTCTCAGAGGCTGAGACTAAATGAGACTGTACGTGGTACGGTATTTTATGTATAAATGTACCCAACTGTCACTTCCTCACATTCTGTCAGAATTTGCGTTTTCGCGAACCACATAGCTATGGGAGCAATCGGATTGGTTAAAGAAACAACTAAGACAAACCCACATCGCACGTACACGCTGTGCTGCCTAATTGCATAAAATAAACAATTTTTGTTTATGTGAAACCGCTACAGAAGAGTCTCGGCTGAACTGTAAATGTCTCCTTAGAAACCATTATACTGTTGTGTAAATGCGGCTATGGGGTTTTGGGAAACCCAAATTCTTGCGACCGGGCCTCCGTAGATTTTTGGCGAAGTCTTGGCTAGACGACCGGGAATCCGTCCTCCTCTCTATTTATCCAATCCAATTCAATCCAGTTTAGATATTTATAAAGCGTCAATATCTAGTTGCCTCATAAAGACATTAATGAAACTGAGAAGAATAAATATACTGTATGTGGTACGGCATTTATTCGGTCTAGGATTATACACACCTGTCACTTCATCACGCTCTGCAACTTGGGGGAGGGGGGGGGGGGGAGCGATCTATGAAACGACACAACTATCACTTCTTTATATTCTGACAAGACCAGCAGATATCTTCATCTCGTTCTCCTTCTTGTAATGGCTCATCGTATTGTAAACCGATGCATCTTGTCCTCCTCTCTATTTTTCCGGTCTAGGACTGTACACGACCGACTTTCTGACACTCTGGCTAGACGACCAGGCAACTGCAGCTTTTGGGTGGTCGATGAATCTCTTTCTCGGCATGATCCTCTTCTTCCTCTGATTCCGATAACCTTATCGCCTTTGTCCTCCTCTTGTTCCTTATATCCCCGTCTTCTTCTTCTTCCTCCTCCTCCTCCTCCTCGTTTTTCCTTTCTCGTTCCTTCCTTTTACGATGGGCAAGACCCTCTTTACGGAGGGACTGGGAATAACTCGTTTCTCGACTCAGACGAGGATAGAGGGACTTGTTATTTGGACCCATCGCCATCAACCTGCCCTTGCCCATTTTAATCCACCTCTCCATGTTCTCGTTGAGAAGAACGGCAGAGTGTCTGAGCTGGTTCTCGACAGACCTCTCGGCCTTCCACCGACCCTGGACCAGGCCCACAACATAATCGTGGAAGAGGGAATAAGGACACTTTCCCGTCCCTCCCTCTTCTTTGTATTCGTCCTCTACACTTTCGTAGACGGTCTTGACGATCTCGGTGATGTCCTCTCCGGTACGCAGTCTTTTGCTCAGGGAATGTTCCAACATGCCGGGCTTGCAGCCATAATATACTTCCTTCTGCCCCAACGAAATGAAACCCGGTTCGTAAAACATGCAGAAGGTGTTGAGCTGGGCCAGGGCCTCGGTCGACCCGAGGAGAGCGTGTTTCTGGGACAGTTTGATAATACTGTTTGTCATGTTTCGACCGTGCAGGACACCGTTGGATGGAACGTTGCTCGCTTCCCGACAGTCGATCTGCACATAGTGTTGGATATTGAGAGGGGCCTTTTGTTTCATCCGTTTCGAGATATAATTACCCAAGAATCCGCGTATAAAGTTATCCAAGGTCCTCCAACGGCTGGCGAAATTATCGCTACTCCACCCTCTCACCGTTCTGCTCCATTCCTTCCGCTCAACGTACCACGCATTGAAGACAATAACATCGACCTCGTCTATGGGAAGATTGTCGAAATCGGTTGGATCCTCGAAATCGTAGCGAACGGGCACGATAAGGGGAGCGGTCTCGACCATGTCAGCGATCAACTCTTTGATCCTTTTTCGTAAATCTTCCATGTTGTTGGGACGAGTCGTCACATAAATCCTGTCGAGAACACCGGTACGGCAGAGTTCTTCCAGTACACAACTTCCAAAATTTGTGCGCCCACCTACCAGTAAAACCTTTTTGCCTTTCAGACCCTTCCAACGGCGGTGGCCTGGAAGGTTCTCTCGAGAGGAGAGGCCTTCCGAAATACACCCTTCGCAGGTATGGGTGTGAAAATAGATGCTTTTCATGTAGGATTCGTTGGGACAGTATTCATCGCATACGACGCACCTTCTTCTGCTGTAGAAATTGCGGGCCGGTACCACACCCCCGCAATATCCCATCCCGTTTTCAGCGTTTCGGCCTTGATTCAAAAAGCCTCCTTGGTACACTTCGTAAAAAGTGTCGTCGTTGATGGCCAACCGGTACTCGTCGTCGTACCAGGCGGTGAGTCTAGCCGAACACCTGCAGAGTCTTTGGATGGAGGAGGCCCGTTGCAACAGAAATGTCTTGCTCGTTTTAAAAGAGTGGGTGTACTCGGGACTATACGTGATGGTGTCGGTACACGGTTCGTAGACCAACATGGTCATGGTGCAGTCGAAAGGCTTGTAAATATCCTCCGGGCAGTCTGCCGCGAGGTAGATGACGTTTAGGGCAATGTCCATGATGCCATCTGGCCGCTGGTCTTTGAAGAAGATATCGGAAAAGGAATTCTTGAAAGCGACGGGATTGCTGCAATAGATGTCGATGTCTCCCGGTAAAAGTTGGCAATAGACCGATCTTTCCTTTTCATCGAGGCATCGGCAGTCTGTGGCAACGGCATCCACGAAAGATGCGTGGTTTTTGAGTTGAGCGCATCTATCGGCAAATGCCACGAACGAACCGCTGACAAACCAGCCCGGATATTTCAAGAACTCGACAATCCTCTCCTCCCTGATGTGTCTGGCTCTAAGAATTTCAACCAGGCTTTTACGCACGAAGTTGCATGTAGATGACATGGTAGATGCCATCGTACCTGCTTACTGGAAGGTGCTCACTCGTAGGTGCTCTGCTGGAACCTCGTCCGGTGGAGCTATATAGGCTCGTATCGTGGTTCAGGTAGACCGTCACCTGTCACTGCCGCCACTGGACGGAACGCGCAACGGGGATACAGCAGCGGTCTGTGGGTAAACCATTTCTTTCAAAACAGACGTCTTTTATAGCCTGAGAAGAAGAAGAAGAAGGAGAAGAAGGAGAAGAAGGAGAAGAAGGAGAAGAAGGAGAAGAAGGAGAAGAAGCATAATCACGCTCAAGCTACCAATCCATACTCGCTACCACTTTGGATGGCGTGGCATGACACGGTCTGGTGGCGTCTGGTTTTGGATTAAAATTCGAATAAACGTGTAAATCTTATGGCAGTAAGATTTGACACGAGGATTGTTGACATCTACAGTTTCGAGGTACCCTTTTACATCCTCCATATAGCTGCACCATGATTCCGACCGTATACGTGAGAAAACGGTGTTCTCCATAGACAAACCCCAAAAATCAGTGTATTTGTCGCTGCGGTATCCCTTCTTCAAGAGGTATAAGGCTTTATCTAAAAACATATCTAATCGAGGGAGCCAATCGAAGTGCCGCTGCTGCAGCCGCAGGGAATACATCACGACGACAACGTAAACCAAGGCAACTTGCAGAAAGGAAACAACTAATTCCGCGTCAGACGTGTTCCACGTCCCGTCCCGTTTCTCGAACACTTGGCCGACGAGGTGGGTTTTCTGCATGGCGCAAAGCGCTTTCATCTGTTGGGGCTTTACCGTTAAATCGGCATCTGTCGCGGCAGGCATAAAAAGTTGGGTACATATGCCAACTGCATCTTCATAACAAATCTTGGTCAAAAATTCCTCTCTCGAGAAACGAGTAATCGCAGCCTCTTTTTTTCCGTGTTTGGCGTGCACATCGATAACTTGCTCGATCAATTTAAAGAGGTGCTGGGAACCACGCAATTCTATCGCGGCATCACGGACGTCTATTCCATGATGAAGAATACCAAAAATTTCTTGCACCGCGTAATGATATATTTTAGACTGCACTTCCGTTATACGCCCGCGTTGCAATACTAGCATCCCCAGTTTGTAGGCGACCTGCAACGAGTAATCAATGCCCAGTAACCCGCGATCCAGATGGAGCTCCGGTAGGACGGGGGAAGTTTGTGGACCGTATATCCCATAAAACAGGCACTCTTTGTAGACTTCCACGTATTTTCCGGCGTAAAAAATTCTGGCCGCGGGTGAAGACAGTATGTTCCATGCCCTTTCGAAAATGGGGACATGATCTTCCACGGTTCGAGAGTATGCCCATTGGAGAAAATCATGGCGGTGTCCGTAACGAGCGAAGAAATAGTCGTAAAATTTGTCCTCTGTACCAAAACTTTTCACGAAGCGATTGAGGATATCCTCGCACGACTGCGCCGACGTGATTGAATTCAAATGCAACTTTTCGAACTGGTCCGCCGATAGAGCGCGCACCCGTCCGACGTCTACCTCGCATCCGGACACGTCCAGCTCTTCCAATGAGGGCAGATGCTCCAAATAGTCCCAACAATCGGTGTAGGTCGATATGTGTCCGTGCGTCTCGGCATACGGAGTGGAATCGATGGATAGATCCAACACTCGCAATTGTTTTAAATTGCCGACGATACGGCCGGTCAGTTCGGGCATGCGGACACAGTTTTGAAGAACGAGCTCTGATATGCATCGACGACCGAGTTGGATGCAAAGGTCAGGTCCTAGCCAGAAGGCGCTGTTCAGTCTGATCACCGACAGACTCGGCATAACTCTCAGTACCTTCGAAACGGTCTGTGATGCTGGGTCGCATCCTATCAGGGTAAGGGTTTTGAGAGAGGTAAATTTTTCAAATACACCGGCAAAATCCGCACTCTCACTCTGGAACACACGATAACATCCCGTCAAATCCAACACGCGTAAGTTTGGACAATATTCCGCCAACAATCGGAGATGGTCTAACTCGAAGTTTGTGCAGAATCTTGCTCGGAACAGTTGGAGGCGCTTGCAATCGGTTTTCGCTCTTTCAAAATTTCTTTTCAATCGATCGACGCTGATGTTGGTGGAAAAGGAAATGTCTATACTCGCGTTTTTCAGGAAACCGTGCTTACAGAGGAAATCGAAAGTGCGTGGTTCAAATTTATTTCGAAGCACGCAATGTTTGACAATATCAACGTCGCACAGCGCCACCAGCCACTTCAAGTCGGTACCGTCCCATCGGCTGGGATTGATATCGCTTAAAATGTTGACAGCCGCGTAAGCTCGCAAGGGTGCAGGGACGTTCATCGTTATCTTCTGTCGTAATGTGCGGCAACATTGTTTTAATACGTCTGTAAATTGTTTCTTTTCTTTTTCTACTTCTTCTTCTTCTTCTTCTTCGTCTTCTTTCGTTAGTTTAATCGATATCATCTATATTGCTAACGACGGCATCATCTCCGTTGTAAACAAAGTCGAAGAGAAGGTTTGTGGCTGGATGCTCGATCACAACGACGATGGAGCCTTTATTGCCGTATCTTCTGCACTCCTGAAGGAGCCCTACGATTTTGTCAACTCCCGTTTCATCCACCTCCAGAAGATATACCTCGAGGTCTTCTTCGTCGTTGACATTCTTCCGTTTTTCTATGTCCGCCATGTATGCGATGGGAGCGTTAAGATAGACAGTTAAGTTCCTATCGCTATGTACGATGATATCGTAAAGCATGTTGGTCGTATTTAACATAAGCTAACATAAAACAACCCCACGATCATTCATTCCACACTTGTCTTCTCTTTTTATACTTTGGTGCACAGGACAATGTGTCACTACTTTATCGGGGCTGGGGGTGAACTTTTACAATCTTCGTGGTCATGGCTTGATTTTAGTGAAAGCGAAAGAAATTGTAGAAAGAGCAAGAAAGAACAAGAGAGAGAGAGAGAGAGAGAGGGTGAGTAAGAGAGAACTTCCCCTCCCTCGACTCTGTTTTGGAAGCAAAGGGGAATTTGAACCGTGTCTTTCGTACATATGCTGTGCCGTTTCTAATAGAATTCGTGAAAACAATCGGACAGCCATACGTACATGTGCATTTTCAATCCACGTTTAACCAACGTTACTTTACTTTATTTTGTCATAGTTTGTGTGTATACATTGTGGAAGGATATAAAAACCAAAGTGTCGTTTTATCACTCTTTCAACAGTTCGTTTCTCCAAACGTCTTGTATAGCATTGGCCACCGTTGTTTGTCGGTCTGTACTTTGCCTTTCTCCTTCTTCTCCTCCCCCCCTCCCTCGTTTTTGCCTTCTTCCTCTCACTTTTGCGTGCGCAGGCGAGGAGGAGGAAAAAATGCCGCTGACAGGATTTCTACTCGCAGGCGGTACTTTCAAACGGACAGTATCGCTGTAAAGTATATTTTCGTTGATTTGCTTAAAATTGAAACGTTTGAATGTACAAATGCCTTTTTCTAGGTTTTTGATCGTCTTGTAACTCACGAGGCCAGTGGTTTTGTCGTCGCCGTCGCCGCTGTCGTTGTCGGTGTCGTGCCTTTTAGGATGAAAGATGAATTTTTTGAAAATGTCCTCTCCGCTACTGGACACTCGGGTACCCTTATAATTGGTAGGATTTTCCAAAGCCTCTACAAACTCTTGACCCACAGACTCGATATCGGGACGGTATGCGTCGCACTTGGCGGCGTGAGTCCCTACCAAAGCACAGCCTACGCGGAAGCGATACAGCCGACAAAGTCTTCGTTGTTCCTTTTGGCGATGAGGAAGGTGATCGTAGTTGTAGCAATTGGAACGCTGTAAATTAGAGAGGTAGATGAACGAAAACCGAGAATTTCTCTCTGTTTGCCGTTGAGAATGGGAGAAGATGGAACGATAAAACGGGATGGTTTTCTTACGAGGGTTCCATTCTAAGGCGTTATTCTTCTGGTAAATGAAAAGTGCCTCGTGATACTCTGGACAAGTGATCGGGTTCGTCAGATCCAACCTGTTGAGACAGACCAGGTGGAGATGATCGTTGTGGGGATGAAAGATACGGTACTGGTTTTGCACGAGATGCTGGATTGCACGCAGTAGATTGGTCTTTCGCAGGCCGTTGCCGCTGCTATGGACGTTGGTATTGTTCCTGCCACGAGGTATCAGAAATCCAAAGTTTGAGATGTCCGCCGTGTCATCGACGGACATCGCATCGAGTTGATAAAATGGGATATAAAACCGTTGATCGCCGCTGTACCGAGGAGACATCCATTCATCGGCACGAGTCAGGTCAAACCTGCAATGGCTCATGAGACTGCACATGGTGATCTTGGAATAGTCTACCCATACGTCAGTCTTCAGGGCCCCCACCAACTTTTTCATGGAGGAGATAGGTTGGTCGGTATAGCGTAGCCATTACCACTCCTGCAGAGAACGCGCTGCACATGGATCCTGTTATCCCATGCATAATGATGGAGCATGGTGTAGAGGAAAAATGGAAAGTGTAGATAAACCAATACGTGATTGTCGATAAACATCATACCCTGTACAACTCCTCCTGCTCCCACTTCCCTTCTTTCCTTCGACACGTTTGGAAAGCACAGTGGATGTATTTCCAAGGGACGTCCGTCGGTATCCAAACACAGGTATTCGTAAATACCCAACTTTTCTTTCAGGAGTTGTAAGGTGTCGAGGTTTCCAAAATAAAAGGAACAATAAGTAAGTTGGGTACCGGTCTTGTCATCGATAATGTCGAATGATGGCGACAGCGGTGGTGAAAGGTGAGTTCGAGGATGGTCCCGAGAAGAGGAAGGAGGGGATGGACAAGGTGAAGAACCAGGAGAAGGAGAAACGGTAGCGGTGGCGAAGTGCGGATAGAAATAAGTTGAAAAAGCTGGAGAGTCTCCTCGTGCTGCGTTACCAAATTGATGTGGGCCATAAGACTCAGCGAAACGTCGAACAGGTTTGGATTTCCTCACCGCAGGTTGATGTAACGTTGTAGGTCTCCAAGTAGTTTTCCGAGGCCACCTCGACGGTAATAGCGTTTATTTTGAATCGAATTTCGGTTCAGCCTACACGCCCACGCGATTTCTAAATTCGTAGAAATAGTA
>CM046864.1:85404-185017 GCA_025617745.1 Heliocidaris erythrogramma | reverse complement strand
AACGTATGCTACACATGCATATGCATTTGTTACATATTGCAAATCCATATTAGCATTCCAGGCTCGAAGCAAATTTGGATTGAACTGATTTATCCATACATCTCGTGGTTCTCTTTTAATGATTACACTTTCCTGTGATGCAATTTCATTATGTGCCTTCTCAAACTGATCTTGGGTGATGTCAAGTTTTTCAAAGAGATGCCTTGCATTTTCATATTCTGTTCCATCAGTTAATGCATCTTTGACAGAATTCAACAACTCCTTTGCATTGGTTTGAGCATTTTCAGAAACTTCTGGTTGACTCTCATCCTTTACTTCAATTTTTAATTTCCTGTTATCATTAGCTTTACGTTTCACTTTCCTGTTATTAGCTTTATTATCTTCAACAGGTTTTATAATGAATGTTCGTT
The DNA here is from genome assembly GCA_025617745.1 of Heliocidaris erythrogramma. Taxonomy (NCBI): domain Eukaryota; kingdom Metazoa; phylum Echinodermata; class Echinoidea; order Camarodonta; family Echinometridae; genus Heliocidaris; species Heliocidaris erythrogramma. Next base: position 184,607 of record CM046864.1, on the reverse strand, counting down.
CAGAGGGTGGTCTTGGGAAATTAAATCTACATGCAGTTCCTTTCTTTTTGCAAGATTTTGAATGTTTCTTACTGTGTTGTTGAACGGAGCCAACTATTTCATGTAGTTGGGTCTTCTTTTTCATCAGGTTTTTTGCAGGAAATATACTTATCTACGAACTGTCTGACTTTATCATCATTATCAATTCCCAACTGTGGAGCATTCTCAACCCAGAACAAAGCATGTGTGTGAAAGGCACCTCTCATTTGTACTTCATGACGTAGTGCATAATCCGATATTTTCCCAATTGGTGCAGCTGAAGACAAGATTACATTTTTCAAAAAAGTGTGGAATCTTTTGTCATACATTCTTGCTACTGTTACAGGATTTGATTTTATAAGGTTGCATTTTTCTCTGCCCAATCTAATTCAGTTGATTTCCTGCTGTCTCCATTTTGTCTAAGCAATGTATTGATTATTTCTGGCCATCTCATATCAGCACATGAAAATGATGCGAACCATGTTGGCTTGCCAAGTTGTCGTACCATTGCCAATATATCTTTTTGTGTCCTTTGCCAGAATGGTGGTGTTCCACGAATTTGCTTGAGAAATTTGTATCCCTTGTCTGATTTTAGAATATTTTGAACATTTTCAGCATTTTTCAAATCTGAAACAGTAATTAACGATGAGTCATACTTTTTGCTTCGACTTTGTCTCAATGCAATGGAAACTTGCGACAAAACTTGTTGAATCTCATATATATACTGTGCATAAAAGATGTAATCTGTATTTTGAGCAAATCTCTTGTCCACATGCATCAATCGATTGTGCAGATAGCGTCCCAAGGTTATCTTAACATCTCTTTTATCATGGAATGTCGGTTGACCTTCAGGAAATAATACTGGAAAACATTTAGCTTCATTACTCACATCTTGCAGAATCGATATAGGACTTTTCCCTTCGCAAGGAGCACAACATATTATGTCATCAAAATACTGATCTAAAATTTCTTGCCCGATATCAACTGGTTGTAGACAGGTATCTAAATGAATTCCATGTAATCGTTCCTCCATATCATCTTCAGTATCATTGTCATCTAGTTTTGGGAGTAATTTGATTTTGTCTTGTATGCTTTCAATATCATTTTTGTCTTTCATCAATATGTTATCCAACTGCTCTTCCATGTCCTTCCAATAGTTTGATAAACGAGCTTTACCAGAGGTTTCCACTTCGTCTTCGTTTTCATTATCTTTTTCATTTAGTTCCATTGAATTTTCCCATTCTTCATTCACAGCAACTTTATCATAATACTTATTATTCGTTTTCAAATATTGCAGAGCATTTATCAATTTAGATTTATCTACAAATTTGTACTCATAATGACCTTTGTATGACAATTTTCTTTTCAGTTTAACACGGATCAACTGATCTTCTGTTTGTGGTCTAGGCAATATCTGTACAGTTTCATAAGTGTTTGAAGGGACGCAAACTACAGGACCATGGACACAATTTTGACCACCTTTAGGCAAAGCCATCAACTTCATGAAAGGGATATTTAGTGCAATCAAATGCTGTTCTAAAGTGTTTAAGTTGCCAAGTTCTTCTGGGACTTCATGTACTTGTAAATTATTTATGTTCGCTTCTCCAGGTATTTTTCCAGATTGCAACTTTCTGTGACAAGTGTAACATATCCATAATGCTGATCTACTTGAGTGGTTGATTTCACATTCTGATCTGCATTCTGAATTGCAAACATGCAAATATCTTTCACTTATACATGTCTGAAGTTTGTAATTGCTTTTTATACATTTAACTACTTGGTTTTTGTAGAGAAGTTTAAAGCACACACAGCAAACATATTGTGGGCCATGACAAATAATCTTCCTAAACTCTTGTAGTACATTATCAAACTCCGACATTCTTAATGTTTTAGCTAGCGCTCTTTTACGATTCAGTTCAATAATTTTCTGTCTATACTTTCCTATTTTTTTATACTTCATTTTTAAACTTATCAGTTTATTTTGCTTTATATCTTTCATTCTATATCTAGTTTGGGAAAGAATTTTCTTTTTTTCCTTGAAGTTTTCTTCATTCCGGTATCTGTTTCTCATGATATTTCTCATAGTAACCTTTTGCTTTTTTTTGAAGTTTTCTTCATTCCGATATCTGTTTCTCATGGTAACCTTTTGCTTTTTCTTGAAGTTTTCTTCATTCCGGTATCTGTTTCTCATGATATTTCTCATAGTAACCTTTTGCTTTTTTTTGAAGTTTTCTTCATTCCGATATCTGTTTCTCATGGTAACCTTTTGCTTTTTCTTGAAGTTTTCTTCATTCCGGTATCTGTTTCTCATGATATTTCTCATAGTAACCTTTTGCTTTTTTTTGAAGTTTTCTTCATTCCGATATTTGTTTCTTATGCTACTTCTCATACATCTTTTAACATTGTCTCTGAATTGTTTATCAATCGTATATTTCTGTCTATTTGTAATAAGCATTTGCTTCCTATACTGTGCATCAGAGTGGTATTTGTTTCTCATAGAAGTGACTTGTTTCTTCTTAAAATTTAGATCTTGTTTGTATTTTTTGTTTTGAATCACAGAATTATTGCCTTTCATTTCTTTGTATCTTTGTTTCATACGATTTATTTTTTCTATTTTCAAAATAAGATCAGAATGATATTTCTGTTTCTTTGCAATCTTTTTTTGCTTTTTACATAGGTCTGCAGTATGATGCTTTTTTTCGTCACTTCTATTTTCCCTTTCCTTGGCCAAAGCTCGTTTTTTTCTCATATGCTCTTTTTTCAATTTCCTAATCTGCTCAACACTTTTCCTTTGATGTTTTTTCTTTGAAAAGCCAGCATTTTTAACACTTTTCGTTTCATCATTCTCTCCCTGCTTGATATTTGTCCCTGCATTTTCATTCGTTTTTGCCAATTTAATTTTTTTGTCTTCCTTGCAAAGATCATCTACTTCGACATCATTTTCGAGGTTACACAACTTTCTTTTTCTGCCCAAGCTTGCATTGGAATTCTGAACATTGTCCACTACATTTAATTCATCACAGTCATTTCCACATTTTATATGATTCTTGGAATTTCCTTTCTCTTCATTCATGTGTTCTGTTTTGACAGAATCATGTCCTTTCATAAGGCACAAATCTGGACTGCTGATCACTTTTTGTTCAGGAATACTCTGATCCAATCTTTGAATTTCATCAGGATCTTCAGATTCTATACAAGATTGAGAGCTTTCACTAAGCACGTTTGATAATGTACTTTGATCGACAGAAATGTTTTGTAACTGTGGATAGCCTTTCAATGTTTCATTTCTACTCGAAAATGCTTTGGCATAGACACCAGTAACTTCATATTCAGTATTCATAGAACATGCCATTGTCTTTGCTAATCTAATGCAATGTTTGTACACACCTTCCCAGCTAGGAGTATATTGAAGAACGCTGTGTCCATCGTCACTCAACAATCCATGTCTGTTTCTGGAATGAGAATCAAATATGAAATAACCATCTTGACTTGATATAACCATAAAAGTACTGCCACCGAAAGTTAAAAAGCATGCATCAGAATCATTACAAAGTTCTCTTTCAAGTGCCTGTTTCAATGGCAGTGATAGACATTGAGCCAAAATGTTTTCATCTCCATCTAATAATCCACTGACTGATTCACAACACTTAATCTCAAATAATTCGTCATATGTCTCCAAGACTTCAGGTAGATCAGAAATTAATAGATATTCTTGCTCACGTGAAACAAAATGCCTTATGAAACGATACAATTCATCACCATTAATCAGAATCCTGTCTAAATCTTTGCTGTTCCAATCATTAGCACTTTTCACTTTGCTATATAACAGAGCAGATAATGAATTGGCAACACATTGCTTTCCTGCTGAATAACCAAATCTTGTATGGCCTTGATTGAAAGTTCCTTGTGCAATTTGGCTTATTTTTGTATTGATTGTTAAACTTTCATCATTTGTTATTCTTGTCTGCTCTAATGAATCGACAATGACAGTGTTGACAGATTCCACAACATTAAAATGAACATTATCAGTGTATTGTATGTGAATTCCCTTGTCAGATGTTTGAACATTTATTCTTCCAGGTTTCTTTGCCGAGTACAACTGCCAACATGGTACTTGATCGTTGTAGGAATAGATATCAATATCAATTAAATTTGCCAATGCACTTATTTCAGTGTCTGTAGCCCAAGTTCCATCTTCAATTATTCTCCTTTCCAAAACATATTCTCTGACAGTTCTGAACTCTCTTCCCAATGTATTCTTGAACATATCATTGGTTTTTAATAAATGTTTTACAGTAGCATTCCTCAAAATTGCATGATTAGATTCAGTTCCAGAAATGACATATGAAATTGCACGAAAGAAACAATTGCCATCACCACTTATTTTTTTGATACGTGAAGGAACTCCGATAAATTCATGTCTATTTATCCTTCCATCATAGCTTCTACCTCTATAGGAAATGTTCATTTTTGTACATAGGTTCTGTTTGTCATTTATCTCAAGAGGTGAGAATGTGAAAAATTTGTCTGGTCTATCACACATTCCAAGATCCGATATAAATTCTACTTCCTCTCCTGATTCATCAGAACAGCTGTACATAGTATCTTGATTTGCTTCTTCAATAATTTCCTCTTTAACTTGTGGCTTTGAAAGAGACTCCAAGGAATTTGTCGAAAGAAAATGATCATCAAGTTGTTTTTCTTCATCACATGTATTGCTGATCTTTTCATTCAATACTAAGTCTGGAATAATTTCATCATGACATGTATTGTCATTTAGGTCATTTGTACTAATACACTGACTTGACTTTTCACTTTCAGCCAAATTGCTGGGTAGTACTAAATCACATTCAAGACATGCGTCTGTATCAGATTCTATATAAGTTTGTTTGACTACTGTATCAATGCCACTATCATCACTTTCTTCAAGATTAATCTCTGAATCAGCTTGCATAACTCTATCTGCACAAGTCTTGTTTGCTATATTGCAAATATGCCGGTCTGACTTTTCGTCCTTTGGACATGCAAATGCATCTTCTTGATCACTTTCATCTGCACATATCTTTCGATCATGTTTGTCATTCGCATCTCTCAAGTCTAGGCCTATTCCATTTTCTTGGTCTAATCTAATCAATGTATCAGTATTCTTCAGGATATTTGAAACAGGTCCCTTATCACAAGAATTTACAAATTCATTATCACTCAACTCTTCGTTGATTGATTCCCTTTTGTCTTCATGTTTACACATCTTGGACACATCAAAGCACTTCCTTTCATCAGTACCTTTGTTTTTCTTTTCAAACCTTCCCTTCTTGTTCCTTCCTTGAGGTTGCCTTTTCTTTCCACCAGCATAGACTTTGTATCTCTGTAACTCCTTCATCTGTTCAAAAAGGTTACAAGTATGTGCATCAGTTTCAACATCAGATACTGTTCTTGGCAATGGAGACGAATTATCAACTACATCAGCCCAAGATCGATTTTGCATTCTTTCAATTTCCTCACAGGCTTCATTGTACAAGTTCATTGAATGTGGGGACTTCACACAAGATGCGTATACATCTAACAGACTTTCTGTATAAGATTGCAAACTGACATTTTTCTCCACATTATTCACATTTTCCTTTCTCTTACATTCTTCTTTCTTCTGGTTTCTATTTTTTCTGTTACGACTTGTCTGGAAAATCTTGATTGCTCTCCCAATGTAAGTCACACCCGGTTCCAAGAATACACCATTGATTGATCTCATGTGTTTTTTGTCTGGTCCATAATCATTTCTTGATGTGGAATGTGATCTTGCTTCCTTTCTTTTCTCCATTAATTTTATTCTCTTTGATTTCACAGTTACCCACTCATCATCAGATTCCTCTCTCTGTAGGTTTTCAACTCTGGCTTGAAAAGCAATTTCCTTAGCTACAGGATCAGGTTTAGATCTGTTACATTCGCTACTTCTCATGTCATTTTTACTTTCTTTCTCTGTAAACACAGTGCTCTTTCGTCCTTTAACATACCTCTTGTTTGATCTGCCATTTTTTCTCGTTTTCTGTTTCTTGATTGGTTGCGGTTGTTCAAAGTTTTCCTCATCTGCAAGCATGTTGAGAGGCTCATATCTGTTATAATGAGATGGAATACATACTCTGTCAAATATTCGATCACCAATGTTGCTATGACCACAGCATGAGCAAATCCAAATCAATGTCTGATCAGCAAGTTTGTCATTTTTCAAGTATCCCTCACATGTCACATGGAAATGGTTGTTACAAGACTCGCATGTTACATAGTTGTCACTTTCATTGATCTCATCCATGCAATGATAACATTCATCCGCATCTGTATTGATCATTGATGTATAACTAGAGAGCATGCTCAATATCTCATGAACAATAGAACTGAATTCAGTTGCAGCCATTTTCATTCTCTTTATTGCACTAGACATAAAATACTCAATATTATAAGTTTACAGTCAACTAGTTATTTTCAAATAAATTTCTTGATGTGTTATGGACGTCCAAGAGGGTAATACTTTTAAAGATTTAACGTACCACTCTCTGCAGTTATTCTACAATATAACTCTTCAAAGTACAATGCTTTATGAAGAACTTCAGATCCCTGACACAATTTTGTAAGTCTGTATTTTATCAGTAAACTTATAAGCCAGCTTTTAGGACTCTGCAATTCTTGACACAAAATTGTTTGCCACTTTTTCACTTTTATGTGATGAAAGTTGCTCCTTTTGTACAAACACTGAATATCTTATCAAAATTTCTTTTTAATTCTTTTTTTTTTTTTTATCAACAAACTTTAGTCTACTACTTGAATATTCCTTAATTTAATGTGTTTCACCTCTATGGACCTTAAACCTTATTCTCTTACTTCAATCTCCCTTACTCTATAATTTATTAAGCTTAAACTTTCGTTTAAAAAAATCCGCAATCTGCAATAGGATATACTCTTTCACACTACTCAAGCCTACTTGTTCACTTGACTTCAATTTCACTCACTCTTTTTGTAATTTTTCAAGCTCACTTCTTTCATCTACTTCTTTTTCCTACTACTTGAATATTCCCTAATTTACTGTTTCGTACTCTTATGAAACTATACAAGCCTACTTGTTTTGCCTAAACCTTATTCTCTTACTTCAATCTCACTCACTCTGCAATTAATTAAGCTTACTTTCATTTAAAAAAAAGCCTCTGTAATAAGATATACTCTTTCACACTACTCAAGCCTACTTGTTCTCTTGACTTCAATTTCACTCACTCTTTTTATAATTTTTCAAGCTCACTTTTTTTTACCTCTACTTCTACTTCCTTCTACTTCTTTTTCCTACTACTTGACTATTTCCTAGTTTACTGTGTTTCCTACTCTCTATGAAACAATACAAGCCAACTTGTTTTGCCTAAACCTTATTCTCTTCAATCTCCCTGACTCTGTAATTTATTGAGCTTACTTTCGTTAAAAAATGCTTCTGCAATAAGATATACTCTTTCGCACTACTCAAGCCTACTTGTTGCATTGACTTCAATTTCACTCACTCTTTTTGCAATTTTTCAAGCTCACTTCTTTTCCTTTTAACTTAAAAAACAGCTTTTACCAAAATATGCTCTATTCAACTACTCAAGCTCACTTGTATTTCTGAACCTTCTTCTCTTTCTTCAAATTTGCTCACTCTTTTCTGTTTCACCTGTTCCCGGTTTTCTTGTTTTATACAGGAGTTTCACCTGTTTCCTATTTTTCTTGTTTAATACAGGAGTTTCACCTGTTTCCTATTTTTCTTGTTTAATACAGGGGTTTCACCTGTTCCCGGTTTTCTTGTTTTATACAGGAGTTTCACCTGTTTCCTATTTTTCTTGTTTAATACAGGAGTTTCACCCGTTTCCTATTTTTCTTGTTTAATACAGGGGTTTCACCTGTTCCCGGTTTTCTTTTTTTTTATACAGGGGTTTCACCTGTTCCCGGTTTTCTTTTTTTCTATACAGGGGTTTCACCTGTTCCCGGTTTTCTTGTTTTATACAGGAGTTTCACCTGTTTCCTATTTTTCTTGTTTAATACAGGAGTTTCACCCGTTTCCTATTTTTCTTGTTTAATACAGGGGTTTCACCTGTTCCCGGTTTTCTTTTTTTTTATACAGGGGTTTCACCTGTTCCCGGTTTTCTTTTTTCTATACAGGGGTTTCACCTGTTCCCGGTTTTCTTTTTTTCTATACAGGGGTTTCACCTGTTCCCGGTTTTCTTTTTTTTATACAGGGGTTTCACCTGTTCCCGGTTTTCTTTTTTCTATACAGGGGTTTCACCTGTTCCCGGTTTTCTTTTTTCTATACAGGGGTTTCACCTGTTCCCGGTTTTCTTTTTTCTATACAGGGGTTTCACCTGTTCCCGGTTTTCTTTTTTTCTATACAGGGGTTTCACCTGTTCCCGGTTTTCTTTTTTTTATACAGGGGTTTCACCTGTTCCCGGTTTTCTTTTTTCTATACAGGGGTTTCACCTGTTCCCGGTTTTCTTTTTTCTATACAGGGGTTTCACCTGTTCCCGGTTTTCTTTTTTTTATACAGGGGTTTCACCTGTTCCCGGTTTTCTTGTTTTATACAGGAGTTTCACCCGTTTCCTATTTTTCTTGTTTTATACAGGAGTTTCACCCGTTTCCTATTTTTCTTGTTTTATACAGGGGTTTCACCTGTTCCTGGTTTTCTTGTTTTATACAGGGGTTTCACCTGTTCCCGGTTTTCTTGTTTTCTTCGCTTACGTCTTCACAGGCGTTCTCTCTATGGTGTCTCGATGTTTCTAAATTGTGTTCTCTCAGTAATCGCTAAAGTGTCTCCTAGTTGTCTCCTGGGCTCCAGGGGCTTCACAAGCCTGTAAAGAAAGAAAAAAAAAAAAGAACATGAATTTTGTTGAAATAATTGTGGTTTCTGATCCTGCCCTAAGGTCACAAAAAGAAGTAGCTTTGAAAATTTCAAACTTCTCTTGCCCATCGTCTAAAGAACACTGGGTAATGAACATCATGGGGACAAAATAAAACTGATAAAATTTCCTCTCCGGGTTTTTTTTTTCAAATTATTTTCATAATATAATCAGGAAGGGGTACCCATTAGGTTAGAGGGAGGAAAATTAATTTATTTTTCTTCATTCACACAAAATGAGCTTCCACAGCTTCCTCTCATGATCCTAGGGCAGCAAAAGCTCTCTACTGATTTTCGATTGCAATAACACTTGCTATCTTGCAATATAATCTTTTGTCTTGTAGATCACCTTTGACATATCACCCTCATCAATACACATGATATTACCAAATGATCAACTGCATCAAGTTTTGACATAATTGCTGCAAAAATAAACTAGATGAATCTTTGACTGTGCAATCAAAATGTATGCCTCCGCTAATGCCAGACCAGAAATATATTTCCTAATTTCTATTTCCATAAAGAAAAAACAGATTTTTTACCTTGTGACTTCAAAATCTAGCCAGATAACTTAATTGAACCCCGTGACTTTGACTTTTGACCTTAAGACACCAAAATTTATTCAGATCATTGTTACTTGCATATATGCATACATTAGCCAAGTTTGAAGTTGATCTGTCAAAGGGTTTTGGAGTAATCATGAGAACGGTCTATTTTTATGTATTTTATTGAATTCTATGACCTTGACGTTTAACCTTGAGACCACAATATCTAATCAGATCATTGTCACGTGTATATGCACACATCAGCCAAGTTTGAAAGTGATCCGTCAAAGGATTTTGGAGTTATCGCAAGAACAGTCTATTTTTTTATCTATCTTATTGAATTATATGACCATGACCTTGACCTTTAACCTTGAGACCCCAATATCTAATCAGATCATTGTCACTTGTATATGCATACATTAGCCAAGTTTGAAGTTAATCTGTCAAAGGGTTTTGGAGTAATCACGAGAACAGTCTATTTTTATGTATTTTATTGAATTCTATGACCTTGACCTTTAACCTTGAGACCACAATATCTAATCACCTGTTTCCTATTTTTCTTGTTTTATACAGGGGTTTCACCTGTTCCCGGTTTTCTTTTTTTTTTATACAGGGGTTTCACCTGTTCCCGGTTTTCTTGTTTTATACAGGGGTTTCACCTGTTCCCGGTTTTCTTTTTTTTATACAGGGGTTTCACCTGTTCCCGGTTTTCTTTTTTTTATACAGGGGTTTCACCTGTTCCCGGTTTTCTTGTTTTATACAGGAGTTTCACCCGTTTCCTATTTTTCTTGTTTTATACAGGGGTTTCACCTGTTCCCGGTTTTCTTGTTTTATACAGGGGTTTCACCTGTTCCCGGTTTTCTTGTTTTCTTCGCTTACGTCTTCACAGGCGTTCTCTCTATGGTGTCTCGATGTTTCTAAATTGTGTTCTCTCAGTAATCGCTAAAGTGTCTCCTAGTTGTCTCCTGGGCTCCAGGGGCTTCACAAGCCTGTAAAGAAAGAAAAAAAAAAAAGAACATGAATTTTGTTGAAATAATTGTGGTTTCTGATCCTGCCCCAAGGTCACAAAAAGAAGTAGCTTTGAAAATTTCAAACTTCTCTTGCCCATCGTCTAAAGAACACTGGGTAATGAACATCATGGGGACAAAATAAAACTGATAAAATTTCCTCTCCGGGTTTTTTTTTTCAAATTATTTTCATAATATAATCAGGAAGGGGTACCCATTAGGTTAGAGGGAGGAAAATTAATTTATTTTTCTTCATTCACACAAAATGAGCTTCCACAGCTTCCTCTCATGATCCTAGGGCAGCAAAAGCTCTCTACTGATTTTCGATTGCAATAACACTTGCTATCTTGCAATATAATCTTTTGTCTTGTAGATCACCTTTGACAATATCACCCTCATCAATACACATGATATTACCAAATGATCAACTGCATCAAGTTTTGACATAATTGCTGCAAAAATAAACTAGATGAATCTTTGACTGTGCAATCAAAATGTATGCCTCCGCTAATGCCAGACCAGAAATATATTTCCTAATTTCTATTTCCATAAAGAAAAAACAGATTTTTTACCTTGTGACTTCAAAATCTAGCCAGATAACTTAATTGAACCCTGTGACTTTGACTTTTGACCTTAAGACACCAAAATTTATTCAGATCATTGTTACTTGCATATATGCATACATTAGCCAAGTTTGAAGTTGATCTGTCAAAGGGTTTTGGAGTAATCATGAGAACGGTCTATTTTTATGTATTTTATTGAATTCTATGACCTTGACGTTTAACCTTGAGACCACAATATCTAATCAGATCATTGTCACGTGTATATGCACACATCAGCCAAGTTTGAAAGTGATCCGTCAAAGGATTTTGGAGTTATCGCAAGAACAGTCTATTTTTTTATCTATCTTATTGAATTATATGACCATGACCTTGACCTTTAACCTTGAGACCCCAATATCTAATCAGATCATTGTCACTTGTATATGCATACATTAGCCAAGTTTGAAGTTGATCTGTCAAAGGGTTTTGGAGTAATCACGAGAACAGTCTATTTTTATGTATTTTATTGAATTCTATGACCTTGACCTTTAACCTTGAGACCACAATATCTAATCAGATCATTGTCACGTGTATATGCATACATCAGCCAAGTTTGAAAGTGATCCGTCAAAGGGTTTTGGAGTTATCATGAGAATGGTCGGAGTGTGGGCTCAGTCAGTAGAGCGTCCGCCTCACAACCGGGAGGTCGTGGGTTTGAATCCCGGCCGCGCCATACCAAAAGACGTTAGAAGATTGGAGTTGCTGCTACACGTTTGGCATTCAACAATAAGGGATAGAGCAACGTCGATCTGGCGCTGCACAGTGGCTGCCAAGCCCACGATCAATTGGGCACAAAGAATTTCCATTTCGGTTTAGTTTAATCAAATTTGGAGTGGACTTTAAAAGATTATTATTATTATTATTATTTTGAACATATTTTATTGAATTCTATGACCTTGACCTTTGACCTTGATACCCCAAAACTGATCACCTCATCGTCACCCAAATATGTATCCTCGAGCTTAGTTTAAAGCTGATCAGTTCACTGGTTTTTTAATCATCGCAAGAACGAAAGCGCGACGGATGGACGGACGACGGACGGACGGACAGACGTCGCAGGCTATCCCTTAGTCTCCCCTCCCCTTCGGTGGGCTCGACAATAAAATCAGAACTATCTATAATTGATATTATTAATAATGAGTGTTGGCAACTTAATAAATCACTCTATAGGCTACTTGCTCGTGAAATAAGCCACTACTGTGTGCAAGCCTATGTAAACAGCTCCATACATTTATACACAATAATGGCTTATTCACAAACAAGTATAGTGTGTCCATGAGATTTAAATCAGCTCACCCTCTATACTTGGTCGTGGAATAAGCCACTACCGTGTACCTGTCCACTAGAAAATTAGTCAGCTCACGCTCTATACTTGGTCGCAGAATAAGCCACTGCCGTGTACAAACCTATGAGGTCATTTACATAGGCTTGCACACAGTAGTGGCTTATTTCACGAACAAGTAAAGTGTGTCCAATAGAAAATTAGTGAGCTCACTCACTATACCTGGTCGTGAAATAAGTCACTATTGTGTACAAGTCTATGTAAAGGGCTCCATACGTTTATACACACAATAGTGGCTTATTTCATGACCAAATATAGTGTGCATACTTACTATATAATACACATGGACATTCAGGACATTGCATTATTTTAGACGTAGAATACACAAGCGATCAATATGTAAAGCTCTGCGCATCACGGAATAAACTACAGAGAATTTCAGAGACTTCTGCGCATGTGAGTGTCTGCCAATTGGCTTTCAACACCCACTCTTTGACTTGAGGAGAGGCGAAAGGCAATCACCTTACAGCAATGCACGCAATGGGCGCAGCCTAGTTTATGTGCATGCACGCAATGAGTACTGACTGTATTATGGTTTGATGCCACTTGCCTGCGCAGTGCCCAAGTCTGCGCATCCGTGTAACTGCGCGATTTTAACATCACAAACGACGTAAGGAACACAATCGTCTTCAAATCAATTTTAGTGATGTGTATCAGTGAAAAAATGAGGAAAAACAGGTGAAAAACGTTCATTTATGAATTTTTACTTACGACTTACGTGTCCTGAAAATGCCACTTTCTTGCACAAAATCGCGAACTGCGTGCAAAGTGAATGAGTGCGCAGACAAAGGCACCTTCCTAATTTTAGTGCCAAATTCACACCGTCGCCTTTTCTTGTGAAAATAACATTGTTCTTGTTTGGATTTTGATGAGATTTTCGGCACAATTATTCTCTAGGATATAAGGATTAAAATGAGGTCAGTCATTAGGCTAGAGCCTAGAGGAATACAAAAGGAAAAGCTTGTCAATTTGAAATGAAACATTAGGTGCGCAGACAAGGGGCCCCCCATCATACAGTAAGTAATGCCACCACGGCACGAGGCTCAGCGTCCAAAGAGAAATAGTTACATGTTTTCTTTACTATCGCACATTTTCCAGGCTATGCATACTAAGCTAAACGTTTCAGAATGATTTTTTTTTCCCCAAGTGTTATGAAACAATCCACTAAATCCACACAATCATACTAAATACAATAATTTTCCGAGAGCAACTTAACGAATACTTACATTAATTACAGATCACTTGTACTGACTGCACTGGACTCCTTCTTCTTCTTCTTTCGTTGTATGGTATCGGCAATCAGTCAAATTTGACTATTGTTGCCAATGACGTTATGCATGTAATTCAAATTCAGTATTTCTGACTCCTTCTCTCTTTTAATTTACATTTAGAATCTAGTAAACATTTAATACTGTATATGCATCTGTATTTAAAGCGTAATAAGAAAATAACAAAACACCACATGCTTCAGCTCAGTTCCAACTAGCGCTTGCCTAGCCCTTTCATAGATGCAATCTTACCGATACGGAGCGGTACTTTGCGCCGTTTTTTCGGACATGCCTAGGTAACTCATGCATAGACATAGGGGCGCTGTTGTACCTGTGCTTACTGATGGGTTGAATTCAAGGATAACGTACACTACGGTGTCTCCAAAAAGGCCGAATAAAAAAGAAGAAATAAGCTCTGCACCTTGCACGCTGGGGTCGCCCTCCAGCGCAATCACAGGGCATTTCTGCGCTTTTCGAAGGTCGACCTGGAGATCGACAGGGCTAACACATGCAGCCGCGTTTGTCGAAGGCTACCTGCCTGCGAGTCCTGTATGATGGTACTATACCGATAATTCTGGATAATTCACTTTTTTTCCCCCACCGTAATTCCAATAAAAGCCGGTGACTCAATGAAAATAATAAGATAGATAGATAGATAAAAGGGTCTTTATTTAAAAGTCTCATGCATCAAAACCAGAGGTTGAATTGAACATGGGTTACAAACAAAATATAAATACATTATAGGGATAATAATTTCCAAAAATTTACAAACATGGTCAAAAATCAAGATATATGTGAGATATTGATGACTACAATTAATGAGATTTGTTTGACCGTTTCACACATTTTGCTACATTCCTGTCCTCAAGAAGCATCTCCATTCATGGCATTCTTGACTTCCTATCTTCAGTTTAGCATTTCCCCATTATTATGATCATCCTGATTACAATCATGATCGTACAAAGTGAAAGACAGATCACCTAATTCGTCATGACGAATTAAACTCTAGTTATTTATTTTTATTTTTCGCCCATTTTCTTGTTACCATGATTCCTCAAAAATTTCATTCTCAATTTTCTTCAAATTTTCGTCACTTATCAGACTGGTCAATGTCAAGATGTGGCATCTCATTCAAGGTCATCAGGTTATCATGACGTCATCAAGACGCCATTTTGTAAATTTACAAGATCGATTATATCTTCATAATCGATCATCAAAAATCAACTATATTTACATCACATAAACTTCACATGACGGGTCATCAGGTCATGTCCTCACAGGTCATCTAGAGGTCAGGACGTACGCGTACGCGCGCGTCAAAATTTTAAAATGCTCAAAATCACGTAGGATCAAGTCTGCACACGTTTCAGGTCAGTTTGAGCATTTCAAAAATGTCCGTGCGTAAGCGTCCGCGCGCGCGTTTTACGCGCGCACAAATCGTAAATAACGTTAGAACGCTGTTTTTTTTATTGATTTGCAATCCTGACACTTTTCTTCATCATTTCCATCAATTTGAATCAATTTCAATCAATAATAAGGTCGTACGGGCGCGTCAAAGTTCGAAATCCGTGCGCGCGTCTATGGCGAAAATAACGTAAAAACGTGCAAAAACATGCCTCTACAAAATTCATTGTAGCTCGTTAGATAGTCCGTTGACCCCCAAATTTTTTGTCATCATCAGGTAGGGTATGAATCATAGATTTCATTTCATGTATCATTTCATCCATATAAACATTATGACGTCATCAAAATGGCACCAGAAGTCAAAATTTCCATTTTTCATGTTTTGACGTCATCACATTTATGCAAATTTGGCTCTAGATTCGTAATTATTGGTCGTTTTTCTCCCAAATTTTGATATGTTATAGCTGCAACAATTCTCTACGAGACATCTTGCCACCATTATTCATTTTGATGACGTCATCACACTGAAATCTTCAATTAAAGACGACATGTCAAATTTTTCCCTATTTGCGTGTTATGTCTATGGAAGATGATTTTTTTTCGAATCATGAATCTACATGACATCGTTCTCTGAGCAGTATCTCAGTTATTTTTGGTCTATTTCCTTCCAGATTTTAATATGTTGTAGCTGAGACTATAAGCTTTTATTAGTAAGCCCTCCAATTTTTGATCAGATGTCGGGATCATGCCCAATTTTTCAGTACCAAATGGGATTTGAGAATCACGTTTTTCGTTTACGTGTTATCTCTATGGGAAATATTTTGGTCTATCGGTAAAGCACATGACTACCATGGTCAAGGTACCTGGTTCGATCCCCGGGGCCGATTTTTTTTTTTTTTTTTTTGCTTCTTTTTACTTGTCATTTTACCATCCTCTACGACTATTATAACATAAACAATCACAAACCAAGTAATAAAATGCCTTATTTTGCATGTTATGTCTATTGCAAAGTGCTGTGCAGTGGTTTATGTATATCCCTATGGAAAATCTGTTTCACTGACGTGTATTAAAGCTATCCTACAATATCATTAGTCCTATTAGATATCACAATTTCTCAAAATTGGCTTAGTCAATTATCTTAATTATCTTATTGTGACGTCATCTAGACGCCATTTTCTACAAATCAACTTATGGTCGTATCTTCATAACGAAATGTGATTTCTCGTTCATATTTGGCATGGTTAAGGTCACTGTCATTGCAGTCATGATCCTTACCATTATCCCCATCATTATCATCATTATCATTATCATCATTATATCATCAATCATCTTCAAAATCACCAACACCATAATCATCATGAATATCATTATCATCACCATCATTATATTATCATCTTCATCATCATCACCATTATCATCATCACCGTAATCTTTTTACAATGACCGTTTCACACATTTTGCTACATTCCTGTCCTCAAGAAGCATCTCCATTCATGGCATTCTTGACTTCCTATCTTCAGTTTAGCATTTCCCCATTATTATGATCATCCTGATTACAATCATGATCGTACAAAGTGAAAGACAGATCACCTAATTCGTCATGACGAATTAAACTCTAGTTCTTTATTTATTTTTATTTTTCGCCCCTTTTCTTGTTACCATGATTCCTCAAAAAGTTCATTCTCAATTTTCTTCAAATTTTCGTCACTTATCAGACTTGTTAATGTCAAGATGTGGCATCTCATTCAAGGTCATCAGGTTATCATGACGTCATCAAGACGCCATTTTGTAAATTTACAAGATCGATTATATCTTCATAATCGATCATCAAAAATCAACTATATTTACATCACATAAACTTCACATGACGGGTCATCAGGTCATGTCCTCACAGGTCATCTAGAGGTCAGGACGTACGCGTACGCGCGCGTCAAAATTTTAAAATGCTCAAAATCACGTAGGATCAAGTCTGCACACGTTTCAGGTCAGTTTGAGCATTTCAAAAATGTCCGTGCGTAAGCGTCCGCGCGCGCGTTTTACGCGCGCACAAATCGTAAATAACGTTAGAACGCTGTTTTTTTTATTGATTTGCAATCCTGACACTTTTCTTCATCATTTCCATCAATTTGAATCAATTTCAATCAATAATAAGGTCGTACGGGCGCGTCAAAGTTCGAAATCCGTGCGCGCGTCTATGGCGAAAATAACGTAAAAACGTGCAAAAACATGCCTCTACAAAATTCATTGTAGCTCGTTAGATAGTCCGTTGACCCCCAATTTTTTTGTCATCATCAGGTAGGGTATGAATCATAGATTTCATTTCATGTATCATTTCATCCTTATAAACATTATGACGTCATCAAAATGGCGCCAGAAGTCAAAATTTCCATTTTTCATGTTTTGACGTCATCACATTTATGCAAATTTGGCTCTAGATTCGTAATTATTGGTCGTTTTTCTCCCAAATTTTGATATGTTATAGCTGCAACAATTCTCTACGAGACATCTTGCCACCATTATTCATTTTGATGACGTCATCACACTGAAATCTTCAATTAAAGACGACATGTCAAATTTTTCCCTATTTGCGTGTTATGTCTATGGAAGATGATTTTTTTTCGAATCATGAATCTACATGACATCGTTCTCTGAGCAGTATCTCAGTTATTTTTGGTCTATTTCCTTCCAGATTTTAATATGTTGTAGCTGAGACTATAAGCTTTTATTAGTAAGCCCTCCAATTTTTGATCAGATGTCGGGATCATGCCCAATTTTTCAGTACCAAATGGGATTTGAGAATCACGTTTTTCGTTTACGTGTTATCTCTATGGGAAATATTTTGGTCTATCGGTAAAGCACATGACTACCATGGTCAAGGTACCTGGTTCGATCCCCGGGGCCGATTTTTTTTTTTTTTTTTTTTGCTTCTTTTTACTTGTCATTTTACCATCCTCTACGACTATTATAACATAAACAATCACAAACCAAGTAATAAAATGCCTTATTTTGCATGTTATGTCTATTGCAAAGTGCTGTGCAGTGGTTTATGTATATCCCTATGGAAAATCTGTTTCACTGACGTGTATTAAAGCTATCCTACAATATCATTAGTCCTATTAGATATCACAATTTCTCAAAATTGGCTTAGTCAATTATCTTAATTATCTTATTGTGACGTCATCTAGACGCCATTTTCTACAAATCAACTTATGGTCGTATCTTCATAACGAAATGTGATTTCTCGTTCATATTTGGCATGGTTAACGTCACTGTCATTGCAGTCATGATCCTTACCATTATCCCCATCATTATCATCATTATCATTATCATCATTATATCATCAATCATCTTCAAAATCACCAACACCATAATCATCATGAATATCATTATCATCACCATCATTATATTATCATCTTCATCATCATCACCATTATCATCATCACCGTAATCTTTTTACAATGACCGTTTCACACATTTTGCTACATTCCTGTCCTCAAGAAGCATCTCCATTCATGGCATTCTTGACTTCCTATCTTCAGTTTAGCATTTCCCCATTATTATGATCATCCTGATTACAATCATGATCGTACAAAGTGAAAGACAGATCACCTAATTCGTCATGACGAATTAAACTCTAGTTTATTTTTATTTTTCGCCCATTTTCTTGTTACCATGATTCCTCAAAAATTTCATTCTCAATTTTCTTCAAATTTTCGTCACTTATCAGACTGGTCAATGTCAAGATGTGGCATCTCATTCAAGGTCATCAGGTTATCATGACGTCATCAAGACGCCATTTTGTAAATTTACAAGATCGATTATATCTTCATAATCGATCATCAAAAATCAACTATATTTACATCACATAAACTTCACATGACGGGTCATCAGGTCATGTCCTCACAGGTCATCTAGAGGTCAGGACGTACGCGTACGCGCGCGTCAAAATTTTAAAATGCTCAAAATCACGTAGGATCAAGTCTGCACACGTTTCAGGTCAGTTTGAGCATTTCAAAAATGTCCGTGCGTAAGCGTCCGCGCGCGCGTTTTACGCCGCACAAATCGTAAATAACGTTAGAACGCTGTTTTTTTTATTGATTTGCAATCCTGACACTTTTCTTCATCATTTCCATCAATTTGAATCAATTTCAATCAATAATAAGGTCGTACGGGCGCGTCAAAGTTCGAAATCCGTGCGCGCGTCTATGGCGAAAATAACGTAAAAACGTGCAAAAACATGCCTCTACAAAATTCATTGTAGCTCGTTAGATAGTCCGTTGACCCCCAAATTTTTTGTCATCATCAGGTAGGGTATGAATCATAGATTTCATTTCATGTATCATTTCATCCATATAAACATTATGACGTCATCAAAATGGCACCAGAAGTCAAAATTTCCATTTTTCATGTTTTGACGTCATCACATTTATGCAAATTTGGCTCTAGATTCGTCATTATTGGTCGTTTTCGTCCAGATTTTAATATGTTGTAGCTGAAGCAATTTCCTACAAGATTAGTCATTATGGTTTTCCATTTTGACAAGGGCATCATGGTTTAATTTTATCATATATATGGACATGAACATTTCACTGTTTTACGTGTAATCTCTATGGGAAATGACTTCTAAAGAAAACATGATTCTGCATCCCTGTCTTAATTTTGCAAAATCTCCCTCATTCTTGCTCAAAATTCTTTCTCTTTGAAATATGTTATAGCCTGATAAATATTCTTGCTCCATGGGTTCGGTTTTTTCAATCCAATTCCAGGAACATATCGAAATTTTCCGCTGAATATACGATATGAGAATCACATTTTCCATCTACGTGTAAACCCTATGGGTCATATTCTGGTCTATCGGTAAAGCACATGACTACCATGGTCAAGGTAACTGGTTCGATCCCCGGGGCCGATTTTTTTTTTTTTTTTTTTGCATATTATTTACGCTTCTTCATCATCCTAATTGACGATAATACCATTTTACATCACAAATGATTGTGTAAAATATTAAAATATTGTGTATTACGTATATGGCAGAGTAAATTTCAATAGTTAATGTACAAGTCTATGGAAATCTTATACATTATCATGTATTACACTTTTAAGTTAATTATTGCAATAGGGTACACTCTAGTATCAAACACTCCATTTTCTATGGTGGCAATGTCCTCCCCAGTCGATTTTCCAATTATCTCAACTCAGGTTAAGACATGTTATAGGCCTTGTCTGCATCGGGAATTTAAACATTCATAGCACCTCTTTCTCTCTTTCTACCTCTACCTCTCAATTATCTATATCATCTCTTTGCTCTTATATTTCTTAAGATATATTTCATGAGTGTCTGTTCCATGAGGTATTTCACATGTGTTACATGATGTCAATTACGTATAATTCAATGTAAACATGGTCATCATGATGAACACTATGTTCCTGTGTAATATATATATATGTTGTACCTATTGCGATCATGATTACGGTGATAATCTGATGGTCATTGTGATAATCATGATCAGAATATTGATGAATTTGATGACCCTGATGATAGTGATTACTCTGATACTACTGATCATGATGATCATAATAATCATCATATCCATTATTAAATTCATCATCATCGTCATCATTATTCCCCAAGTTTGTCATCAGATATTGGGATCATGTTGATATTTCAACTAACAAATATATTTGAAAATCATATTTACCGCTTTCCGAAAGTAATAGTTGTAATGTAATTGTTTCAGCATTAGATGGCGCTATTGCACAAAAGTAAGCGGATGTACGCAAAACTTGTTTTTACTTCCTTGCGATATAGCTCATTCCCCCCCCCCCCCCCCCATATTTACCTACATCTCACTCTCCCCGCTTTCTCTGCGTTCTTTTGCCACGTCTTCTTTCCCCTCACTGCCTTAGTCTCTCGGTCACCAGCTTCTCCTTCTTTCTGTCATTGTGACATCGTCCCTCTGTTGCTTTGCACCCCTCAATTTTCTTTCTCTTGTCTCTTCCTCCGTACAGAGATCTTCGTTTTCCGTTAACACGATGCAGAGACCTGCATTGGGTGGTTTGTTATTCAATCATAGTCATGCTAGAAATATGGAATGCATCGTTTTCTGTTGCATCTTTCTTTTTCCATTTTTCTGTTAATGCTACAAGATCCGTAAAAACACAATTTCCTTAGTGAACTCGCTGGAAGATTTTTTTTCTTTTTTAAGAATGACCATGCAAAATCCTGCTGTACATTTTTCATATAAGCTCACATTTCACTCTATATATCTTGTTATCTATTCTCAAGTTCCTTCTTGTTTTTCTCATCTTTCTCTCATCTTCTCTGTCATCCATCTCCTCCTTCTCTATGTAATATTTTCATTCCCACTCTCTGTGTTCTCATTAGTAAATCACACATGCATTCGATACTGCAGCAAGACTAAATAAATCTAAACATAAGTTATTAAAGTAAAGTATTACAGACATTTTATTTGCGCATAATTTCAAGAAAATTTACAAGAAAGTAATTCACTATGAACCAGCGAGACAATGAATTTGGACAAAATAAACAACTCTCATTGAAACAGTAACAATGGTTCTGGCAG
The DNA here is from genome assembly GCA_025617745.1 of Heliocidaris erythrogramma. NCBI lineage: Eukaryota > Metazoa > Echinodermata > Echinoidea > Camarodonta > Echinometridae > Heliocidaris > Heliocidaris erythrogramma. Next base: position 162,941 of record CM046864.1, on the reverse strand, counting down.
TGAAAAGAAAATCCCTTCGCTGCTATTATGTAATATAAATAGAACGGGTGAATATGTAATGTGACACCGGGCTTATTTTGCTTTTTCAATATGTCTATATGAGTGGGAAATGAAAAGAAGGACTGTTCTACCAGGGAAGTGTTAACACTTCCCTGGTTCTACTAATATTATTTTGATGATTAATAGTACCGTTTAACCATATCTTTGATTTTGAGTAAAATAGTCAACACACAACAACAGTATCAGTGTAAAAGAAGCCATGGACATGTTACATCAGGAAGTTGGTTATTCCTTTCATCCTACGACCTTTACAATTATCAAAGTACATGTATAAGAATAAAGTTTTGTGATACCAATGTGGAGATGAGAATACAGAGATTATTAGTACATGTTTTCTGTATCGCACATGATGTATACACATTTAGACACAAACGTTAATATTAGTATTGTATTTAACATTGATAATTTATTAATGTTGATGAATGGACAAGTATTTAGTTATGAGATTTGTACATAATCCTTTCACCATGAAATGCATGTAAATTATCAAAGAGCCGACAGACTAATATCCATGTAATCTGTTCCAAAATATGAAATTCAGCTGTGCAGGCCTACTCTAGTCATTTTCAGACATTGAGTTGTGTAGATGTAAAACTTTTCTAATGGGAAAATGTCAATATAGACATTATCCTTGTAGAGACACCTACATGAAATGCCTCATTACACTCAGAAATATGCGGCGACTCTTCCATCATCTATAGCTATAATGCCAAAGATGTGCCATAGCTGCATCATCACAGATATTGACATAACATCATCAGCAGAACACATTTCATTGATGGTTGAAAGTATAAAATTGAGTGATCAAATGGTAAACATTGATATGCCATTCCTTCTCAAATTGGCACTAATTTTTGTTTTTATTTACTCTTACATTGTGTAAATAATAGAAATTTATTAATCATTTGTACAATAATATGGACAAAATATTGTACCAAACGGTGCATTTTGTGTAATAAATATGTGCTGAACACTACATAATCTATCATTACATGAAAGCAGAGGATATGATCATTGACAATATTGGCAGTGAACTACATTCAACTCGTAGAAGGATGAAGATTTTCAATCAAAAAAAAAATATCTATAAGATACGTAATCAATAATACGATATGACTTTTCATGTAGAACACTTTGAAATTCACCAAGGAGACAAATTAAACTTATATACATACGGATGTTTTAAATCTGCATGTATTCTACATTAATACATTGTACTGTATACAAAGGTCATATAGATACAGGTAAAACAACAAACAACATTTCTTCTAAGCGTAGTGCACAAGTGCACACGTGATAGGTACTATATAAGAATGGAGAATCATCATGTAAACAACACCATGATGCATACTCCCCATCCTAGGTGTCAACATTTGAAGTGCAATGGCACTTAAAAATCCAGAGGTTTTGTTGACATTTTGACAATGCATGTATGCGAATGAGCTTTTAGGGTCCAAACATATGGAGATGGAGCCATTGTAACTTTTTAGGTGATACAAACAATAACAAAAAAATTGTGTTTACAATATCACAACTATGTTTCATAATTTTGATATACAGTGTGTTTCAAAGTAAAGATAATCCAACTTTTGAGGGCTATTATCAACCACGGAGAACATAACTTGGTTCAATTGGAAAGGAGAACTCTTCTTCTTTCCAATGAGTAAGTCTATGTAGAATGACTATGTAGAATGAAATGTTAATGAAGTAGACCACAATGCTGATGATGATGCCAATATGAAGTATCAGATAATGTTCGATATCACTATCATATAATCCTGATTCAATCTGGACTGGGCATTTGTGTATTTTGGCATTTTCTTTCTTTCAGTCCTGATTGAAATAATTCTATACTAATGACGATAACTGAGAATTTAGCAATCCATGCTCCATGACATTAGTCTGGTACAAATTGTGAAATTTTCCTGCAAGTCCCCAGCTTAATATGATAATCTCAACCTTTCTAGAATAGTTTTGAAATCTCTGATTGGTTGAATATATAAACAGGAGGGACTTTTAGTGCACTACGTGTATTTATTAATCTCTGGTCAATGTAACACGAGTTAAGTAACTTGCTTACATGTACAGACTCAAAATTTGACACTTATTAAGGTTTTGCAGGTTAGGGTTGTTTACAGTTTGCAAGCCCGGATCTCCATGCATGTTCTTGAATGGTTCTTGATCGAGGAAGCATTTTCTGAAAACATGTGTCTGTTTCAAACTCCCAGTCTCATGAAACGTGGTAACAACAGTACCGCTCTGCTCAATTTTAAGCCGAACCATTTTGATGATTTTCCATAAGACTTACATCCATTACCAACACAGTAATAACTGCATTTCAGAGTGGTCATGTTCATTCACTTTAGTAAACAATCAGTTGAATAGTTTATTTAATTTAATAAATCGAATGGATTATTCAACTGATGGCTCACATACAAGACATGCATAATATTTATTGAAAAGACCTTTGGTGATACCATGAACTTTGGTTGAGTGTCTTTGTGCAAGATCTGGAAGTTGGAAATTGAGCATTTTCTTTTGCCAAGTTAAAGAAAAACTCTCATAAAAAGAAATGGTGCTTTCAAAGAATAATGCCTGAAAGTTGGATTACCTTTATTTTGATGCACATTGTACATGTAGATATATGCATGTCTAATCAGCCCTATGCATAATCAGTCATACATCTATCATAAAAACTTATTTACATAAGTCATTATAAAAAAAAGTAATTGACTGCTGGCCAAACAAGGTGATGTGAATAGCATAGATTTTAAGTAATTTCAATGCTATCAATACTTCATGCATATAACATATGTAGTACAAGGTATGAATATCAAGTTATCAACACAATGGAAACTTGGTATGAAGACATAGATATAAAAATATATCAGATATATCAAGGTAATACTTTATACTGATTGTTTACTGCTGCACACATTACTTCAGCAGGTTAACATATTAGCCATAAACACCTCAACAATATTCCTGGGCATGAAAAATTACACATCATTCAATTGCTCTACCCCAATTGCTCTACCGAGGCTTCGACTCAGAAGATATGAATCTAGTTCAGGAAATATATGTTGTATCACCCTCAAGGCCAAGGCCAGTCATTATCATGTAATTATATAAATGTCAATGAATTACAAACAGTGCATAATCAGTCACGATAAAATTTTTTTACATAAGTGATTATAAAAAAAAGGAATTGACTGCTGGTCAAATAAGGTGATGTGAATAGCATAGACTGAGTAATTTCAATGCTATCAATACTTCATGCATATAATGTATGTTGTACAAGGTATGAATATCAAGTTATCAACACAATGGAAACTTGATATAAAGACAAATATACAGTATATAAAATATTGTTTACTGCTGCACATATTACTTCATAATATCAGCAGGTTAACCTGTCAGCCATCTATCACCTAAAACAATATTTCTGGTCACAAAACATTACACATCATTCAATTGCTCTACACCCCCCCCCCCCCTTAACCATACATACAGTTCAATAATAAAAAATAACTGTTTTTGAAAGAAAGATCATTATTTTGTTCAAACCATATTTCTTGCATTCAAATAAAGTTATTTTCTATGTTTCTTAAAATTTTATCCTCCACTAAAACATGTATATTGAGAGCTACATTTCACTGCATATGTCATGTACATATTTAGAAATGACATGTACATTATTTTCCTATGTAATAATTTATAAGAATTTAGAATATATGATTGGACAAAAAAGTTAGCAAGGGTTAAATTATCATGGGATCTTTTCTTATATCCATCTTATTGAAAATAAAATAATCCAAAGATGATCTTAATAGCTTCATGATAACTGTAATACGTAGGAATGACCTGTGTTTGCAATGAATCTATTCCTTTGCTATAAACATGATCTATTAATGTACCTTTCTCAGTAGTAGCATTCACAACATGTTGTGTGTAACCTTTATTAGACATTAGTCTGTTCACTTGAGAATTGTCTTTCAACAAGTCCTACTTCAAATCCCCCATCACAATGAATCTAGTGCTTTTATCGTGCAATTCCTTTAGCAATTTTTCGAATGATTCACAAAATAATTTGAAACTATATGATGGAGGTCGATATGATCAGCTGCAGCATGATGAATGTTGTATTCCAAATAGAACGATATGAACAATCCGCTCTGGTCACATCCAAAGTGAATATCCATTTGGTTATCGATGTTCTAGATTGAGACTCCTCAAAATTCTTGATCTAAAGTTAAGATATCGTAAGCACAACTATGTCACTCCGGTCACCGTGTGAGATGGAGATGTCCCGTCAACTAATAATACAAATGCATGTTGCTTGTTTCTTTCCGATTTGCTAATGAGGCCTGACAGTGTTAGATTATTAGAGTGGAAAGTGGATATTCATGAAGAAGTAAATCACATTGGCCACATTATTCACAGGGGATGTGAATGATTGGAAATCTAACAAAGTGAACTGATGACATGACCCAGAAGCCGCCTTCCATGATCTGTGTAAACTGACGAGCATTGATGTTGCGATGATCCAAATCCTACCTTTTCAGAGCACCAGGCGAGGAGTAACAAGACACTGCCAACTTTGCTGAATGGATTTTAATGACTTGTTCGACATGCTCTACCTGGTGCCTTGGATTTGAGGAAGTTCTGAAAGACCTTGTGGGATGTCATATACATGTATGACAAAACCATTAGAAGTCATCTGAGGAGATATAGAAAAAGTTTTGCATTGTATTATTGTGGATACTGAAAATTTAAGTAAAACTTAACCACATCATGAATTAGAATTCAAAATAGTATATAATCCTGTTGTGTTTACCTCCACATGAATCACAATATTGTCAACCTCAGTTGCCAGAACATATCAAGATTCATTTGATATCATTTGGTATCACTTGTATGTCATTCTATCTTATCTTTCTCTTTTTTCTTTCTCTCTATCCATTCATGGAGCATATGTTTTGTTTTTCCCCTTGCATTCTGTAATTCATGTGGTTTTCTGTATATATCTGTATATTATTCTCTATTTCATTTGCTATCACTTTCTTTTTAAACTTTTCTATGCACTCCCTTCTCTTTATTTAAAAAATACAATGAACGTAACTGTTCTTGGCATTGCTTCTCTTTGACTGGTATTTGGTAAATTGTATTTGTGAGCACTAAATCATTCTTCCTATTTACAGAAAATTAAAAATTTTAAGCCCTTATCTCATGTTATATCATAAATTTCTTATTCACTTCAATTCAATTGAAATATCTGAGGAAATATATAATATGCAAGAAAGAAGGAGTTATTACACAGACATGTTATTCATTAATGAAAATGTCATGAAATGAAAAGTAAAATTCCATTGGTGTTTTTACAATGATTCAAATAAAATCTTAACAGCTTCATGATAACTGTAATATGTAGGGATAACCTTTGCTTCCAATGAATCAAATCCCTTGCTGTAAACATGGTCTATCAATGTTCCATTCTCAGTTGTAGCACTCACAACATGCTGTCTGTAACTTTTATTACACATTAGCTCATGTATCCTTGAAGAACCTTTAAATAAGTCCTCATTAAAATCTCCCAATACAATGCATCTAATACTTGTTTTATCCAATTCATTCACTAAATTGTTAAGACATTCACAAAATGAGTTGATATGATATGATGGGGGTCGATATACAACTGAAACAACAAAAGAAACAGGATTGCTAACAAGCATTGCAATAAACTCTAAGTTGTCAACATGTATGTTTAATCTACTTGAGTGTATAGTTTTGACGTACATTGCAACACCACCATGTGATTGTTCCTTGAATTTGCTTGCAGCACCCGATTCATGGTATGAAAGACTTCTAGGTTGATGATAAAATTTGAGGGTATCCATCAGAACATCAGAGATATCATCCTCTTTAATCCATGTTTCTGTCAAACAAATAATATCTGCGTTCATTAATTGGCTCTGGGCTTGAAGATCAGCAAAATGTTGTCTTAATCCTTGCACATTTTGTAAAATTAAGCAAAAGCTATGACCATCAATATCTTCAGCAATAGTATCATCAAAAAATGCGTTCATTACATCCATGCTTGGTTTGATTTCAGGATTACAGTGTATACGTCTTTGATTAAAATCTTCTATAACAAGACCTGATAATGAAGATACACGACTAAGCCCAACATATGCTTGTCCAGATTCAAATATCCTCTTTAATGATACCACAGCTCTGTCTAATGTCATACCTTGTACTTTATGGATTGTGCATGCATAAGCAAGTTTCAGAGGAAATTGCCGCCTCAAATATTTCTTACCCAGGTATTCGTCAGATTTTTCAATTGAATGAATGCCGACGTCAGCTTTTTCAAAATCAACTCTGATACATATTGCTTTAGACTTAGCTTGATCCATTATGATTTCAGTTACATTTCCAAAACATCCATTTGTCAGCCCTTTGTCAACATCAATATTCTTTAACAGCATAACTCTTGCATTACATGCAATCCAAAGATAACTAGGCAACTGGCTTTTACATTGTGTGATAGGTTTTTCACGAATCTTCTTCCCTTTCTTTATATCTCTTTCAGAATCTTCTGCTTTTATACATATCACATTATCACATTTTTTGTGCAATAATTTCTTGTTCCATTCATCTACTTCTTTGTTACATGAATAAATATGGAGAACATCTTCGCATATTTCACCAGTTTCACAACTCTTTAGCATAGCTATGTCTTCATCACTGAGAATATCCTTATCTTCTTTAATGCGTAATCTATTCAAGACAAGAGCAAATTCAGCATCATCTTTTTGTCTCATTATCTCCTCAAGTTCTACTTTCTTGAAATTATCATTCCACAATGCACCTTCTAGTGTATCTTTATAGACAGGAGTTCCAAAGACAGGAGGTAACTGATACATGTCTCCAACAGCAATAACTGATATACCAGCAAAAGGAGTGTGATCACGTGACTGCTTTATTTGTCGGAAGCGGCTGTGGATGTAACACATTAATTTCTGATCTACCATTGATACTTCATCTATGATTAAAATTTGCAATTGAGCTAGTTTATTGCGAAGAACACTAATTTTTTCTTCACTAAGTGGCTGATAGGGCATTTGAGCTTTAATTGGAATGGAAAGAGCACTGTGTATAGTATGACCATTTATATTGTAGGCAGCAACTCCCGTCGGGGCTAATTTCAATACTGAGACATCATCAGGCTGATGCAACATTCGGGCTAGTATACGTGTCGCTTCATAGTAAAGACATTTAACTAAATGACTCTTTCCAGTACCAGCACCACCAGTAATGAATACATGAAATGGTTCAACAAATTTTCCATTAACTCTATCTAAACACCACTGTCGAATCTTGTAAAAGACAATGCTCTGTTTTTCATTCAAAGATCTTATCATACAATGCCTATTTTCTTTGGATATTTTCACTGAGGAAAATTCTATGTTGTAATTATCTTTTGAGGGATTGTCCTTTAAATCAGGAATAGCAAGATCTTCATCATGATCTTCAACATCTACTTTTTGCCTGGGATGTTCAAGTCGTTCTAGTTCACTCTCTGGACATAAAAGGCCCCATGCATCTTCCTTGATACCAAACTGCTCTAAATGCTCTTGTGCTTGATCAATTGATGCAGAATTTATTTCAAATTTTTTTCGATTAGCACACACAATTGAGCTGACTTTCTCTAATTCACATCCACGTAATTTCACAGAACCTGTGTCATAAAATTCTTGAAATGTTTCAAATCCTGGAGGCTTTAATTGGTCATCTCGAACATGTGGCAGAAAGAGTTGTAATATGCTCAAATAGTATTTATCAGGCGATATGGTGGGGGAGAATCTGGGATACCTTACAACTGCATCTTTAGAGCGTGTGCGTTTCTGAATATATCCTAAATTGTTATCTAGTTTGAAAATATTTTTACTCTTTGTACTTTTTACCTGAGAAGCAGTTAAGATTCTATACCGAGAGCAAAACATTGCAAGACACATGCTATTGAATTCTGGGTTTCTGGGTCTACCTTTGTATCTATCAAGTTTGCTATGCATCCAAATATTTTGATCATCATCATCACAGTCTGGTCTGTTCTTTATCACATTTAACGGTAAACTCAATCTTACAGGGTCAGGTCCAACAGGAATAAATTCCACTTTCCTAGAACTCTCTTTCAATCTGAGACTGCAAACACGATAGACACTTTCTTGAGCGGACACTTCACGATTCTGCATGTACACTTGACCAAGTTTTTTCATGCTTTCTTTGGCATCTTTATTTCCTTCTTTCATCTCAGATACAGTATGACTCAAGAGCATTCCCATTTCTCGTTCAGCCTTTGACATATACGACACAACGTATACTACACATGCATATGCATTTGTTACATATTGCAAATCCATATTAGCATTCCAGGCTCGAAGCAAATTTGGATTGAACTGATTTATCCATACATCTTGTGGTTCTCTTTTAATGATTACACTTTCCTGTGATGCAATTTCATTATGTGCCTTCTCAAACTGATCTTGGGTGATGTCAAGTTTTTCAAAGAGATGCCTTGCATTTTCATATTCTGTTCCATCAGTTAATGCATCTTTGACAGAATTCAACAACTCCTTTGCATTGGTTTGAGCATTTTCAGAAACTTCTGGTTGACTCTCGTCCTTTACTTCATGTTTTACTTTCCCGTTATCATTAGCTTTACGTTTCACTTTCCTGTTATTAGCTTTATTATCTTCAACAGGTTTTATAATGAATGTACGTTCAGAGGGTGGTCTTGGGAAATTAAATCTACATGCAGTTCCTTTCTTTTTGCAAGATTTTGAATGTTTCTTACTGTGTTGTTGAACGGAGCCAACTATTTCATGTAGTTCCGGGTCTTCTTTTTCATCAGGTTTTTTGCAGGAAATATACTTATCTATGAATTGTCTGACTTTATCATCATTATCAATTCCCAACTGTGGAGCATTCTCAACCCAGAACAAAGCATGTGTGTGAAAGGCACCTCTCATTTGTACTTCATGACGTAGTGCATAATCCGATATTTTCCCAATTGGTGCAGCTGAAGACAAGATCACATTTTTCAAAAAAGTGTGGAATCTTTTGTCATACATTCTTGCTACTGTTACAGGATTTGATTTTATAAGGTTGCATTTTTCTGCCCAATCTAATTCAGTTGATTTCCTGCTGTCTCCATTTTGTCTAAGCAATGTATTGATTATTTCTGGCCATCTCATATCAGCACATGAAAATGATGCGAACCATGTTGGCTTGCCAAGTTGTCGTACCATTGCCAATATATCTTTTTGTGTCCTTTGCCAGAATGGTGGTGTTCCACGAATTTGCTTGAGAAATTTGTATCCCTTGTCTGATTTTAGAATATTTTGAACATTTTCAGCATTTTTCAAATCTGAAACAGTAATTAACGATGAGTCATACTTTTGGCTTCGACTTTGTCTCAATGCAATGGAAACTTGCGACAAAACTTGTTGAATCTCATATATATACTGTGCATAAAAGATGTAATCTGTATTTTGAGCAAATCTCTTGTCCACATGCATCAATCGATTGTGCAGATAGCGTCCCAAGGTTATCTTAACATCTCTTTTATCGTGGAATGTCGGTTGACCTTCAGGAAATAATACTGGAAAACATTTAGCTTCATTACTCACATCTTGCAGAATCGATATAGGACTTTTCCCTTCACAAGGAGCACAACATATTATGTCATCAAAATACTGATCTAAAATTTCTTGCCCGATATCAACTGGTTGTAGACAGGTATCTAAATGAATTCCATGTAATCGTTCCTCCACATCATCTTCAGTATCATTGTCATCTAGTTTTGGGAGTAATTTGATTTTGTCTTGTATGCTTTCAATATCATTTTTGTCCTTCATCAATATGTTATCCAACTGCTCTTCCATGTCCTTCCAATATTTTAATAAACGAGCTTTACCAGAGGTTTCCACTTCGTCTTCGATTTCATTATCTTTTTCATTTAGTTCCATTGAATTTTCCCATTCTTCATTCACAGCAACTTTATCATAATACTTATTATTCGTTTTCAAATATTGCAGAGCATTTATCAATTTAGATTTATCTACAAATTTGTACTCATAATGACCTTTGTATGACAATTTTCTTTTCAGTTTAACACGGATCAACTGATCTTCTGTTTGTGGTCTAGGCAATATCTGTACAGTTTCATAAGTGTTTGAAGGGACACAAACTACAGGACCATGGACACAATTTTGACCACCTTTAGGCAAAGCCATCAACTTCATGAAAGGGATATTTAGTGCAATCAAATGCTGTTCTAAAGTGTTTAAGTTGCCAAGTTCTTCTGGGACTTCATGTACTTGTAAATTATTTATGTTCGCTTCTCCAGGTATTTTTCCAGATTGCAACTTTCTGTGACAAGTGTAACATATCCATAATGCTGATCTACTTGAGTGGTTGATTTCACATTCTGATCTGCATTCTGAATTGCAAACATGCAAATATCTGTCACTTATACATGTCTGAAGTTTGTAATTGCTTTTTATACATTTAACTACTTGGTTTTTGTAGAGAAGTTTAAAGCACACACAGCAAACATATTGTGGGCCATGACAAATAATCTTCCTAAACTCTTGTAGTACATTATCAAACTCCGACATTCTTAATGTTTTAGCTAGCGCTCTTTTACGATTCAGTTCAATAATTTTCTGTCTATACTTTGCTATTTTTTTATACTTCATTTTTAAACTTATCAGTTTATTTTGCTTTATATCTTTCATTCTATATCTAGTTTGGGAAAGAATTTTCTTTTTTTCCTTGAAGTTTTCTTCATTCCGATATCTGTTTCTCATAATATTTCTCATAGTAACCTTTTGCTTTTTCTTGAAGTTTTCTTCATTTCGATATCTGTTTCTCATAGTAACCTTTTGCTTTTTCTTGAAGTTTTCTTCATTCCGGTATCTGTTTCTCATGATATTTCTCATAGTAACCTTTTGCTTTTTCTTGAAGTTTTCTTCATTCCGGTATCTGTTTCTCATGATATTTCTCATAGTAACCTTTTGCTTTTTCTTGAAGTTTTCTTCATTCCGATATCTGTTTCTCATAATATATCTCATAGTAACCTTTTGCTTTTTCTTGAAGTTTTCTTCATTCCGGTATCTGTTGCTCATGATATTTCTCATAGTAACCTTTTGCTTTTTTTTAAAGTTTTCTTCATTCCGATATCTGTTTCTCATGGTAACCTTTTGCTTTTTCTTGAAGTTTTCTTCATTCTGATATCTGTTACTCATGATATTTCTCATATTAGCCTTTTGCTTTTCCTTAAACTTCTTCTCATTCTGATATCTGTTTCTTATGCTACTTCTCATACATCTTTTAACATTGTCTCTGAATTGTTTATCAATCGTATACTTCTGTCTATTTGTAATAAGCATTTGCTTCCTATACTGTGCATCAGAGTGGTATTTGTTTCTCATAGAAGTGACTTGTTTCTTCTTAAAATTTAGATCTTGTTTGTATTTTTTGTTTTGAATCACAGAATTGCCTTTCATTTCTTTGTATCTTTGTTTCATACGATTTATTTTTTCTATTTTCAAAATAAGATCAGAATGATATTTCTGTTTCTTTGCAATCTTTTTTTTCTTTTTACATAGGTCTGCAGTATCATGCTTTTTTTCGTCACTTCTATTTTCCCTTTCCTTGGCCAAAGCTCGTTTTTCTCTCATATGCTCTTTTTTCAATTTCCTAATCTGCTCAACACTTTTCCTTTGATGTTTTTTCTTTGAAAAGCCAGTATTTTTAACACTTTTCATTTCATCATTCTCTCCCTGCTTGATATTTGTCCCTGCATTTTCATTCGTTTTTGCCAATTTAATTTTTTTGTCTTCCTTGCAAAGATCATCTACTTCGACATCATTTTCGAGGTTACACAACTTTCTTTTTCTGCCCAACCTTGCATTGGAATTCTGAACATTGTCCACTACATTTACTTCATCACAGTCATTTCCACATTTTATATGATTCTTGGAATTTCCTTTCTCTTCATTCATGTGTTCTGTTTTGACAGAATCATGTCCTTTCATAAGGCACAAATCTGGACTGCTGATCACTTTTTGTTCACGAATACTCTGATCTAATCTTTGAATTTCATCAGGATCTTCAGATTCTATACAAGATTGAGAGCTTTCACTAAGCACGTTTGATAAATTACTTTGATCGACAGAAATGTTTTGTAACTGTGGATAGCCTTTCAATGTTTCATTTCTACTCGAAAATGCTTTGGCATAGACACCAGTAATTTCATATTCAGTATTCATAGAACATGCCATTGTCTTTGCTAATCTAATGCAATGTTTGTACACACCTTCCCAGCTAGGAGTATATTGAAGAACGCTGTGTCCATCGTCACTCAACAATCCATGTCTGTTTCTGGAATGAGAATCAAATATGAAATAACCATCTTGACTTGATATAACCATAAAAGTACTGCCACCGAAAGTTAAAAAGCATGCATCAGAATCATTACAAAGTTCTCTTTCAAGTGCCTGTTTCAATGGCAGTGATAGACATTGAGCCAAAATGTGTTCATCTCCATCTAATAATCCACTGACTGATTCACAACACTTAATCTCAAATAATTCGTCATATGTCTCCAAATCTTCAGGTAGATCAGAAATTAATAGATATTCTTGCTCACGTGAAACAAAATGCCTTATGAAACGATACAATTCATCACCATTAATCAGAATCCTGTCTAAATCTTTGCTGTTCCAATCATGAGCACTTTTCACTTTGCTATATAACAGAGCAGATAATGAATTTGCAACACATTGCTTTCCTGCTGAATAACCAAATCTTGTATGGCCTTGATTGAAAGTTCCTTGTGCAATTTGGCTTATTTTTGTATTGATTGTTTCATCATTTGTTATTCTTGTCTGCTCTAATGAATCGACAATGACGGTGTTGACAGATTCCACAACATTAAAATGAACATTATCAGTGTATTGTATGTGAATTCCCTTGTCAGATGTTTGAACATTTATTCTTCCAGGTTTCTTTGCCGAGTACATCTGCCAACATGGTACTTGATCGTTGTAGGAATAGATATCAATATCAATTAAATTTGCCAATGCACTTATTTCAGTGTCTGTAGCCCAAGTTCCATCTTCAATTATTCTTCTTTCCAAAACATATTCTCTGACAGTTCTGAACTCTCTTCCCAATGTATTCTTGAACATATCATTGGTTTTTAATAAATGTTTTACAGTAGCATTCCTCAAAATTGCATGATTAGATTCAGTTCCAGAAATGACATATGAAATTGCACGAAAGAAACAATTGCCATCACCACTTATTTTTTTGATACGTGAAGGAACTCCGATAAATTCATGTCTATTTATCCTTCCATCATAGCTTCTACCTCTATAGGAAATGTTCATTTTTGTACATAGGTTCTGTTTGTCATTTATCTCAAGAGGTGAGAATGTGAAAAATTTGTCTGGTCTATCACACATTCCAAGATCCGATATAAATTCTACTTCCTCTCCTGATTCATCAGAACAGATGTACATAGTATCTTGATTTGCTTCTTCAATAATTTCCTCTTTAACTTGTGGCTTTGAAAGAGACTCCAAGGAATTTGTCGAAAGAAAATGATCATCAAGTTGTTTTTCTTCATCACATGTATTGCTGATCTTTTCATTCAATACTAAGTCTGGAATAATTTCATCATGACATGTATTGTCATTTAGGTCATTTGTACTAATACACTGACTTGACTTTTCACTTTCAGCCAAATTGCTGGGTAGTGCTAAATCACATTCAAGACATGCGTCTGTATCAGATTCTATATAAGTTTGTTTGACTACTGTATCAATGGCACTATCATCACTTTCTTCAAGATTAATCTCTGAATCAGCTTGCATAACTCTATCTGCACAAGTCTTGTTTGCTATATTGCAAATATGCCGGTCTGACTTTTCGTCCTTTGGATATCCATATGCATCTTCTTGACCACTTTCATCTGCACATATCTTTCGATCATGTTTGTCATTCGCATCTCTCAAGTCTAGGCCTATTCCATTTTCTTGGTCTAATCTAATCAATGTATCAGTATTCTTCAGGATATTTGAAACAGGTCCCTTATCACAAGAATTTACAAATTCATTATCACTCAACTCTTCGTTGATTGATTCCCTTTTGTCTTCATGTTTACACATCTTGGACACATCAAAGCACTTCCTTTCATCAGTACCTTTGTTTTTCTTTTCAAACCTTCCCTTCTTGTTCCTTCCTTGAGGTTGCCTTTTCTTTCCACCAGCATAGACTTTGTATCTCTGTAACTCCTTCATCTGTTCAAAAAGGTTACAAGTACGTGCATCAGTTTCAACATCAGATACTGTTCTTGGGAATGGAGACGAATTATCAACTACATCAGCCCAAGATCGATTTTGCATTCTTTCAATTTCCTCACAGGCTTCATTGTACAAGTTCATTGAATGTGGGGACTTCACACAAGATGCGTATACATCTAACAGACTTTCTGTATAAGATTGCAAACTGACATTTTTCTCCACATTATTCACATTTTCCTTTCTCTTACATTCTTCTTTCTTCTGGTTTCTATTTTTTCTGTTACGACTTGTCTGGAAAATCTTGATTGCTCTCCCAATGTAAGTCACACCCGGTTCCAAGAATACACCATTGATTGATCTCATGTGTTTTTTGTCTGGTCCATAATCATTTCTTGATGTGGAATGTGATCTTGCTTCCTTTCTTTTCTCCATTAATTTTATTCTCTTTGATTTCACAGTTACCCACTCATCATCAGATTCCTCTCTCTGTAGGTTTTCAACTCTGGCTTGAAAAGCAATTTCCTTAGCTACAGGATCAGGTTTAGATCTGTTACATTCGCTACTTCTCATGTCATTTTTACTTTCTTTCTCTGTAAACACAGTGCTCTTTCGTCCTTTAACATACCTCTTGTTTGATCTGCCATTTTTTCTCGTTTTCTGTTTCTTGATTGGTTGCGGTTGTTCAAAGTTTTCCTCATCTGCAAGCATGTTGAGAGGCTCATATCTGTTATAATGAGATGGAATACATACTCTGTCAAATATTCGATCACCAATGTTGCTATGACCACAGCATGAGCAAATCCAAATCAATGTCTGATCAGCAAGTTTGTCATTTTTCAAGTATCCCTCACATGTCACATGGAAATGGTTGTTACAAGACTCGCATGTTACATAGTTGTCACTTTCATTGATCTCATCCATGCAATGATAACATTCATCCGCATCTGTATTGATCATTGATGTATAACTAGAGAGCATGCTCAATATCTCATGAACAATAGAACTGAATTCAGTTGCAGCCATTTTCATTCTCTTTATTGCACTAGACATAAAATACTCAATATTATAAGTTTACAGTCAACTAGTTATTTTCAAATAAATTTCTTGATGTGTTATGGACGTCCAAGAGGGTAATACTTTTAAAGATTTAACGTACCACTCTCTGCAGTTATTCTACAATATAACTCTTCAAAGTACAATGCTTTATGAAGAACTTCAGATCCCTGACACAATTTTGTAAGTCTGTATTTTATCAGTAAACTTATAAGCCAGCTTTTAGGACTCTGCAATTCTTGACACAAAATTGTTTGCCACTTTTTCACTTTTATGTGATGAAAGTTGCTCCTTTTGTACAAACACTGAATATCTTATCAAAATTTCTTTTTAATTCTTTTTTTTTTTTATCAACAAACTTTAGTCTACTACTTGAATATTCCTTAATTTAATGTGTTTCACCTCTATGGACCTTAAACCTTATTCTCTTACTTCAATCTCCCTTACTCTATAATTTATTAAGCTTAAACTTTCGTTTAAAAAAATCCGCAATCTGCAATAGGATATACTCTTTCACACTACTCAAGCCTACTTGTTCACTTGACTTCAATTTCACTCACTCTTTTTGTAATTTTTCAAGCTCACTTCTTTCATCTACTTCTTTTTCCTACTACTTGAATATTCCCTAATTTACTGTTTCGTACTCTTATGAAACTATACAAGCCTACTTGTTTTGCCTAAACCTTATTCTCTTACTTCAATCTCACTCACTCTGCAATTAATTAAGCTTACTTTCATTAAAAAAAAAGCCTCTGTAATAAGATATACTCTTTCACACTACTCAAGCCTACTTGTTCTCTTGACTTCAATTTCACTCACTCTTTTTATAATTTTTCAAGCTCACTTTTTTTTTAACTCTACTTCTACTTCCTTCTACTTCTTTTTCCTACTACTTGACTATTTCCTAGTTTACTGTGTTTCCTACTCTCTATGAAACAATACAAGCCAACTTGTTTTGCCTAAACCTTATTCTCTTCAATCTCCCTGAACTCTGTAATTTATTGAGCTTACTTTCGTTAAAAAATGCTTCTGCAATAAGATATACTCTTTCGCACTACTCAAGCCTACTTGTTGCATTGACTTCAATTTCACTCACTCTTTTTGCAATTTTTCAAGCTCACTTCTTTTCCTTTTAACTTAAAAAACAGCTTTTACCAAAATATGCTCTATTCAACTACTCAAGCTCACTTGTATTTCTGAACCTTCTTCTCTTTCTTCAAATTTGCTCACTCTTTTCTGTTTCACCTGTTCCCGGTTTTCTTGTTTTATACAGGAGTTTCACCTGTTTCCTATTTTTCTTGTTTAATACAGGAGTTTCACCTGTTTCCTATTTTTCTTGTTTAATACAGGGGTTTCACCTGTTCCCGGTTTTCTTGTTTTATACAGGAGTTTCACCTGTTTCCTATTTTTCTTGTTTAATACAGGAGTTTCACCCGTTTCCTATTTTTCTTGTTTAATACAGGGGTTTCACCTGTTCCCGGTTTTCTTTTTTTTTATACAGGGGTTTCACCTGTTCCCGGTTTTCTTTTTTTCTATACAGGGGTTTCACCTGTTCCCGGTTTTCTTGTTTTATACAGGAGTTTCACCTGTTTCCTATTTTTCTTGTTTAATACAGGAGTTTCACCCGTTTCCTATTTTTCTTGTTTAATACAGGGGTTTCACCTGTTCCCGGTTTTCTTTTTTTTTATACAGGGGTTTCACCTGTTCCCGGTTTTCTTTTTTCTATACAGGGGTTTCACCTGTTCCCGGTTTTCTTTTTTTCTATACAGGGGTTTCACCTGTTCCCGGTTTTCTTTTTTTTATACAGGGGTTTCACCTGTTCCCGGTTTTCTTTTTTCTATACAGGGGTTTCACCTGTTCCCGGTTTTCTTTTTTTTATACAGGGGTTTCACCTGTTCCCGGTTTTCTTTTTGCTATACAGGGGTTTCACCTGTTCCCGGTTTTCTTTTTTTCTATACAGGGGTTTCACCTGTTCCCGGTTTTCTTTTTTTTATACAGGGGTTTCACCTGTTCCCGGTTTTCTTTTTTCTATACAGGGGTTTCACCTGTTCCCGGTTTTCTTTTTTCTATACAGGGGTTTCACCTGTTCCCGGTTTTCTTTTTTTTATACAGGGGTTTCACCTGTTCCCGGTTTTCTTGTTTTATACAGGAGTTTCACCCGTTTCCTATTTTTCTTGTTTTATACAGGAGTTTCACCCGTTTCCTATTTTTCTTGTTTTATACAGGGGTTTCACCTGTTCCTGGTTTTCTTGTTTTATACAGGGGTTTCACCTGTTCCCGGTTTTCTTGTTTTCTTCGCTTACGTCTTCACAGGCGTTCTCTCTATGGTGTCTCGATGTTTCTAAATTGTGTTCTCTCAGTAATCGCTAAAGTGTCTCCTAGTTGTCTCCTGGGCTCCAGGGGCTTCACAAGCCTGTAAAGAAAGAAAAAAAAAAAAGAACATGAATTTTGTTGAAATAATTGTGGTTTCTGATCCTGCCCTAAGGTCACAAAAAGAAGTAGCTTTGAAAATTTCAAACTTCTCTTGCCCATCGTCTAAAGAACACTGGGTAATGAACATCATGGGGACAAAATAAAACTGATAAAATTTCCTCTCCGGGTTTTTTTTTTCAAATTATTTTCATAATATAATCAGGAAGGGGTACCCATTAGGTTAGAGGGAGGAAAATTAATTTATTTTTCTTCATTCACACAAAATGAGCTTCCACAGCTTCCTCTCATGATCCTAGGGCAGCAAAAGCTCTCTACTGATTTTCGATTGCAATAACACTTGCTATCTTGCAATATAATCTTTTGTCTTGTAGATCACCTTTGACATATCACCCTCATCAATACACATGATATTACCAAATGATCAACTGCATCAAGTTTTGACATAATTGCTGCAAAAATAAACTAGATGAATCTTTGACTGTGCAATCAAAATGTATGCCTCCGCTAATGCCAGACCAGAAATATATTTCCTAATTTCTATTTCCATAAAGAAAAAACAGATTTTTTACCTTGTGACTTCAAAATCTAGCCAGATAACTTAATTGAACCCCGTGACTTTGACTTTTGACCTTAAGACACCAAAATTTATTCAGATCATTGTTACTTGCATATATGCATACATTAGCCAAGTTTGAAGTTGATCTGTCAAAGGGTTTTGGAGTAATCATGAGAACGGTCTATTTTTATGTATTTTATTGAATTCTATGACCTTGACGTTTAACCTTGAGACCACAATATCTAATCAGATCATTGTCACGTGTATATGCACACATCAGCCAAGTTTGAAAGTGATCCGTCAAAGGATTTTGGAGTTATCGCAAGAACAGTCTATTTTTTTATCTATCTTATTGAATTATATGACCATGACCTTGACCTTTAACCTTGAGACCCCAATATCTAATCAGATCATTGTCACTTGTATATGCATACATTAGCCAAGTTTGAAGTTAATCTGTCAAAGGGTTTTGGAGTAATCACGAGAACAGTCTATTTTTATGTATTTTATTGAATTCTATGACCTTGACCTTTAACCTTGAGACCACAATATCTAATCACCTGTTTCCTATTTTTCTTGTTTTATACAGGGGTTTCACCTGTTCCCGGTTTTCTTTTTTTTTTATACAGGGGTTTCACCTGTTCCCGGTTTTCTTGTTTTATACAGGGGTTTCACCTGTTCCCGGTTTTCTTTTTTTTATACAGGGGTTTCACCTGTTCCCGGTTTTCTTTTTTTTATACAGGGGTTTCACCTGTTCCCGGTTTTCTTGTTTTATACAGGAGTTTCACCCGTTTCCTATTTTTCTTGTTTTATACAGGGGTTTCACCTGTTCCCGGTTTTCTTGTTTTATACAGGGGTTTCACCTGTTCCCGGTTTTCTTGTTTTCTTCGCTTACGTCTTCACAGGCGTTCTCTCTATGGTGTCTCGATGTTTCTAAATTGTGTTCTCTCAGTAATCGCTAAAGTGTCTCCTAGTTGTCTCCTGGGCTCCAGGGGCTTCACAAGCCTGTAAAGAAAGAAAAAAAAAAAAGAACATGAATTTTGTTGAAATAATTGTGGTTTCTGATCCTGCCCCAAGGTCACAAAAAGAAGTAGCTTTGAAAATTTCAAACTTCTCTTGCCCATCGTCTAAAGAACACTGGGTAATGAACATCATGGGGACAAAATAAAACTGATAAAATTTCCTCTCCGGGTTTTTTTTTTCAAATTATTTTCATAATATAATCAGGAAGGGGTACCCATTAGGTTAGAGGGAGGAAAATTAATTTATTTTTCTTCATTCACACAAAATGAGCTTCCACAGCTTCCTCTCATGATCCTAGGGCAGCAAAAGCTCTCTACTGATTTTCGATTGCAATAACACTTGCTATCTTGCAATATAATCTTTTGTCTTGTAGATCACCTTTGACAATATCACCCTCATCAATACACATGATATTACCAAATGATCAACTGCATCAAGTTTTGACATAATTGCTGCAAAAATAAACTAGATGAATCTTTGACTGTGCAATCAAAATGTATGCCTCCGCTAATGCCAGACCAGAAATATATTTCCTAATTTCTATTTCCATAAAGAAAAAACAGATTTTTTACCTTGTGACTTCAAAATCTAGCCAGATAACTTAATTGAACCCTGTGACTTTGACTTTTGACCTTAAGACACCAAAATTTATTCAGATCATTGTTACTTGCATATATGCATACATTAGCCAAGTTTGAAGTTGATCTGTCAAAGGGTTTTGGAGTAATCATGAGAACGGTCTATTTTTATGTATTTTATTGAATTCTATGACCTTGACGTTTAACCTTGAGACCACAATATCTAATCAGATCATTGTCACGTGTATATGCACACATCAGCCAAGTTTGAAAGTGATCCGTCAAAGGATTTTGGAGTTATCGCAAGAACAGTCTATTTTTTTATCTATCTTATTGAATTATATGACCATGACCTTGACCTTTAACCTTGAGACCCCAATATCTAATCAGATCATTGTCACTTGTATATGCATACATTAGCCAAGTTTGAAGTTGATCTGTCAAAGGGTTTTGGAGTAATCACGAGAACAGTCTATTTTTATGTATTTTATTGAATTCTATGACCTTGACCTTTAACCTTGAGACCACAATATCTAATCAGATCATTGTCACGTGTATATGCATACATCAGCCAAGTTTGAAAGTGATCCGTCAAAGGGTTTTGGAGTTATCATGAGAATGGTCGGAGTGTGGGCTCAGTCAGTAGAGCGTCCGCCTCACAACCGGGAGGTCGTGGGTTTGAATCCCGGCCGCGCCATACCAAAAGACGTTAGAAGATTGGAGTTGCTGCTACACGTTTGGCATTCAACAATAAGGGATAGAGCAACGTCGATCTGGCGCTGCACAGTGGCTGCCAAGCCCACGATCAATTGGGCACAAAGAATTTCCATTTCGGTTTAGTTTAATCAAATTTGGAGTGGACTTTAAAAGATTATTATTATTATTATTATTTTGAACATATTTTATTGAATTCTATGACCTTGACCTTTGACCTTGATACCCCAAAACTGATCACCTCATCGTCACCCAAATATGTATCCTCGAGCTTAGTTTAAAGCTGATCAGTTCACTGGTTTTTTAATCGTCGCAAGAACGAAAGCGCGACGGATGGACGGACGACGGACGGACGGACAGACGTCGCAGGCTATCCCTTAGTCTCCCCTCCCCTTCGGTGGGCTCGACAATAAAATCAGAACTATCTATAATTGATATTATTAATAATGAGTGTTGGCAACTTAATAAATCACTCTATAGGCTACTTGCTCGTGAAATAAGCCACTACTGTGTGCAAGCCTATGTAAACAGCTCCATACATTTATACACAATAATGGCTTATTCACAAACAAGTATAGTGTGTCCATGAGATTTAAATCAGCTCACCCTCTATACTTGGTCGTGGAATAAGCCACTACCGTGTACCTGTCCACTAGAAAATTAGTCAGCTCACGCTCTATACTTGGTCGCAGAATAAGCCACTGCCGTCTACAAACCTATGAGGTCATTTACATACGGTATAGCCACAATCAGGGTGCAACTTTTTTATTTTCAGTGTTACGCATCTCTCCTGGAAACACAAAGTCATTGAATCAAATGTCTTGTGGCCTGAAATGTTGGACCATATGAGTTCTTCATCAGGCAGCAACTTTTGTTTGAATATCATGTGTGTTGGATGTGTGATGATGGTAAAAGAGGGCCAAAAATACCACTTTTTGGCTGTTACGCATTTGCACTTTGAAAATTTGTCTTTTTTGATATGCTATTACCATGAAATTACACAAGATATGCCGCATCTTTTCATGCCATCTTATAGTCCTTGTAATCTCCACTCAGTATTTTTTTACGGCTTGAGAATTGACCCAAGAATTGCGATTCAGTGGTTATTTCTGTGAAAAGACACAAGTGTAACACTTTTTTGAAAAACAGCCATGTGCTTAATTTTGCCTCTGTAATTCATATATTTTGACATTATATTAATTGGCAATTGGTTATATTTTCTTAGTAACATAGTGTCCCATCATCAGAAACAAAAAATCAAACATAGATACAAACTTTACAAAAATATATGCCCCATTGCGATCATAAATTTTGTCCGGAAATTCCTGTAGTGTCCGTAACGGTGTGATTCCTCCTACATGAAAATGTTTTCAAAGTTCTTATACACTTTGCTTTGTGTAACTACCCCCGGGAACTAGCTGTGGTATAATAATATTCAGCTAAGCATAACAGTTTTTTTTTAGGAATTTAATAAATGGCATTTGTAGTGTCCGTAACATATGTAGTGTCCGTAACACAAGTATGTAATGTGTAAAAATACAGCTTGATAACTAAATACTACTAATTTGTAATTTCATTTTGATTTGTTATAGTCGCTCTTCTTAATATGTCTCCACATAAATACAAAATTTTCTCTTTCCCTGGAAGGTCTTCTCCCGGATATGAAATTTCACAAAGAAATCAGCTATTTTCCATGAATTTAATTTAAAAAACAGAACAAAAATTGACTTATGGGTAATTTAATATTAATATTTTATTTCAACTATATCAGTTAGATGTAATAAAGTATAAAATACAATGCATCACTGTGTTTTAGTTTCAGTATCAAGGGTAGAAAAGAGTAGATGCCAGTGTTACGGACACTACAGACCTGTGTTACGGACACTACAGAAGGAATAATATTAAGGCTGCAAGCCAAAGTGTACCTCCTTTTTCTGGATAACAGTGTTCTGAAATAAATTTTAACAAAGTAAAAGCTGTCTACGACAAAATACATTACTTCAATTAAAGTCTGTATGTCACTGGCAAAAGCTAAAATGGCATTATTGATTCACTGTTTAAAAACAGAAGGTTGCTAATGATGCACAACGTCTATGGCATTTATAGCACCCTTCTGGTTCTCGCTGGACAATATATTGTACAAAAGAAACATCTCTTGAAGTTTCTTATTTCATGAATTGCCAAAACACTGCCCCAAATGGAAGTTAGCAAGACAAATTGTACATGTAAATTTACCATTGTGCCTGCGCCTCAGAATAGTGTACTAGATCGATGGCTCATTACAAATGCGGTATATATTAGTATGAGCTGTAGTATCCGTAACAAGCTATGGACAGTTGTAAATAAGTTAATTTTGACATCATATACTACATTTTTATGCACTTAAAGTAGAACGTTAATGATTTTAAATATTGGCTTAATACTTATTATTGCATAGATGGCATAAATTAAACAAGGTTATCCAAATTCAACGCTTGGAAACATTTGAAGTAATTATTATTATCAATTATAAAACGGTAAAATACAGCCCCCGATATAGCAGCTGAAGAGCTCCTCGAACGCTGCTGAGATATGTGACGACACACCCTGGACCAGTCCTGTCTAAGCAGACGATGTCCCATAACATCTTACACATTTTTCAGAGCCTATTTTGTCATCTCCTCTTCACTTATTTCTCTTCCTTCACTAGCGTCAGTCTTAATGTTAGTCTGTTGCCTCACTCTTAACTTCGTCTATGGTATTATTTTGATGAAAAATGCAGCGTTAAAAAAATAAAGGAATCAGTCACTTGTAAACAAAATAAGACGCCATTGTATTTTCAGCTGCTTGCACCGGGCCATGTTCGGCGTTTCAAGAGGGAACGAATACCATCCTGCTATTATTCGCAGGGCTTTTCAATTTGAAAGTGGGGTTTATTTCATTGATCATTGACCCTTCTCCTATGTATTTACAATCAAACGGTTTTAGCTATCAGAATCAGTTTCACTTTCCCTTTATAATGGTGTGAAATAAGGTCATGTTTAAATACACCAAACTCTTTATAATTTCATAAATAATTGCATTGCAATTACGTTCATTCATTATAGGACGTCGTCTGCTTAAGCAGGATCGATCCCGTGTGTGACGACATCAAAACATCGCTATATTTCTGGCGAATCCTCGGATATTCCAGATGCTGAGAAGAGCTTTTATTTGTGTTGTTTTTATAATCACCAGATACGCAGTTGACATAAAACTTATACGATTGCCATCTGTAAGCTTCCCAGTTTCTAGTGATACATTAATTGCCATATTTGTGATTTTCTTTGAATATCTACTTTAAACAGAATGAATATTGTTGTATGAAGTTGGTATCATTGTATGTCGAATTTTCACTGATAACCAGACACTTTGAAGTGTTATCATTTTGAAATTGTTTTATTGAATTTTTGCCTTTTGTACCCAAATCATAGGAATTCCTACATGTACATATACACCGATCATAGGAATTATCTCTCAAATGTTTTTGTTTCAGGAATAGACCAAAGTTGGCAGAAGAAAAATACATGGCTATCATTTCATACCGTAAAACGGGGTGAATAGGAAAAGTTTCGACACATTTTGCCTTACAACATTTTTATTACATCGCCAGTGGCAATTGTCCATTCATGCTACCTTTCTATTGACATATACATATAAAAGAAATTCCATCAACATCGGATTTAAGTTTTACATGGAATTTTGTGACTGTTCCTTTTCACCCCAGTGTTTGGGTGTATAGGAACAGAATGGACAATTATGAAATATATGTGCTTTAAACTGTTACTTGTATACAAATTATATACTTTTGAATTTATTTGGGGAAGGGCCAAGGGATTTGTATTAAATGGGTTTTTGAAAGGAGAGTGCTTCAAGAAACATCAGAACACATTATCATAAACTTTATGAAAAACATCTTAGGCATCATCATAGGCATTAATATACATGTAGTACTGTGTGTTAGTGAAAATGGAATTTGTTTTAATATGGTTTGCATTGTGGCTTTAGAGCTGCTTGATTACAGAAATGATAGGGGAAAATAGGAGAAAACAGGCATTGTAATTTATCGGCAGTAAACAATAGCTGTTGGGTAATTGAAGGGTGATGAAGGATAATCAGTAAACTAGTATTTGAATTTTCATACTTTTGATTAATATAATAACCCCAATAATCTATTTAATGGATAATCCTATTGGGAACGTGTGTAGATTGTCTTTAGATTTATTTAATTTTACTTATTGTGTGAAATGATATTTTCCAAACTACGCCAGACAGGGTGTTGGGGTTCTTAAGGAGCCTGAAAATGACTGTTCTAGGAATGCCGTTGAGTTTTCAGGCTTTTCTGTTATTCATACCTCAATCAATATCTAAAATATTGTTATGTCTGTGGTACATTTGATATGTACACTTTATGAAATAAGGTATGTTTTGGCATCAGGAAGTCTGAATCATAATTGCTTGGTAGTCTGTTCCTAGTCATCCCGGTTATTCAGGGAAAAGTTTACAATAAAAATGAAGAAAAAATATAATAGGGTAAACCCTTTTGCCATCAATTTCTTTCACATAAAGATTCAGACTCAGATTTATTGACTGTTTTCAATCATAGTAACATAATACTGTAGTGCATAACATAAAATGAATACAATAACAATATAAAAAAATGTTTTTCCTTAGATATGGGCACAATATCAAATATCAATAAGTAAAAAATATGCATAAATATTGACCTATTAAGTGATGTTGAAAACGGTTGGACATGTTTAAAAGCAAAGGTTGTATATTACATGCCCAGAAACTTAAATCAAAACTTAACTCAATCACGATTGGGTCGTTCAATAATATTAAATTCATAAAGCATTATTACGAGAATTGATCAGAGAGAATTGATAACTAAAGTGAGTTGAGGTAGAAGAACAATTGCCTCAACCCACAAGAAAACTAAGTGAGAAAGTAAAGTGGAAGTGGAAGACGGTGTGGAATTATATGCAAGACCATATTTGTGAGGTCTTGATGCAAAACCTGATGATTCACTTCAGTAGGTCTGAAGATAAAAAGATAATTTTGACCACATCTCAATTGTAATCATATTTCAGGACATCATATTATATTCCACCTGGGGGTACATATTAATCAATTCCTATCATGTAAGTAATTATTGGACAGCTAGAGTTATGCGTTACATAACATAACTAAAATTAGATGAGTTTGCACTATTAATTTGAAAATGAAATTACCAAGAAAAACATTTCGACTTTTTGTTCCTATTCAATTCACCTTGTTTTACAGTACTTGATAAATGAATACATGTTTATGTCAATAACAAAGTGACCTGTAGTGTCCGTAACAGGCTTAAGTCGGTTGTAAAGTATTTAATCTTGACATCATATAGCACATGATATGCAGTAAAATAGAATTATTGTCTTGTTTTTTATATGGACATAGTGTATTTTACATTTTGGGTACAAAGGTTTATTAGTATTAGCCAATACTACCAACATTTCACAATTTGAAGATGCATTTTACTGGGGTTTTTTCAGCTTTTTACACCTCAAACTGGAAAATTGCAAAGAACAGATTTGAAAAGATACTCTCTGCTGGATTTGAAATTATATTTAGGCCTGAAGATATGCAGCAACAATAATGACAGAAAAAATGCAAATGGATAACTTATATATTGCACCAATGAATAACATGTATACGATGTAGTGTCCGTAACACCCTACAGGAAATTGTACCCAAGTTATTTTGGACAACTTATGATATGGAACAAACCTTCCGAGCAAGTTGATTTGTTTTCATATGTATACGGATGGGACTAAAGTTTGGAATTTGTCCCATTTACCTATGTTTGGTTGACTTTTGAAAAAGTTTCAGGTTTTGAAATAAATGCCATTTATCACATTAGACCTTGTGTTGCCGCTGATGT
Organism: Heliocidaris erythrogramma; assembly: GCA_025617745.1. NCBI lineage: Eukaryota > Metazoa > Echinodermata > Echinoidea > Camarodonta > Echinometridae > Heliocidaris > Heliocidaris erythrogramma. The sequence goes on along the minus strand of CM046864.1, from coordinate 136,205 downwards.
GTATACTGCATCTATTTTATGGACTGAAATGAGTTCAAATTGTTTTATTTTTCACAAATGGCCACTAAATTCCTAAAAGAAGTGCAAAATATTAGTGTATTAAGGTAAATAATGTTGGAAAATTCCATTTCTGTAGCTTTGTGTAGTGTCCGTAACACCTACCCCACCCCGTTGTGTTGGTGTTCATAAAATGATAACCAAGATAGTTTCCTTCAGGATATTGCAGGGTATTAACCCTAGGGTATGGATGAACAATTTAGGGTTGATGAAACTACTCTATTGCATACTTCATTTTTGGACCCAAGTGCAAATGTTTTTGCACCCTGATTGTGGCTATACCGATAGGCTTGCACACAGTAGTGGCTTATTTCACGAACAAGTAAAGTGTGTCCAATAGAAAATTAGTGAGCTCACTCACTATACCTGGTCGTGAAATAAGTCACTATTGTGTACAAGTCTATGTAAAGGGCTCCATACGTTTATACACACAATAGTGGCTTATTTCATGACCAAATATAGTGTGCATACTTACTATATAATACACATGGACATTCAGGACATTGCATTATTTTAGACGTAGAATACACAAGCGATCAATATGTAAAGCTCTGCGCATCACGGAATAAACTACAGAGAATTTCAGAGACTTCTGCGCATGTGAGTGTCTGCCAATTGGCTTTCAACACCCACTCTTTGACTTGAGGAGAGGCGAAAGGCAATCACCTTACAGCAATGCACGCAATGGGCGCAGCCTAGTTTATGTGCATGCACGCAATGAGTACTGACTGTATTATGGTTTGATGCCACTTGCCTGCGCAGTGCCCAAGTCTGCGCATCCGTGTAACTGCGCGATTTTAACATCACAAACGACGTAAGGAACACAATCGTCTTCAAATCAATTTTAGTGATGTGTATCAGTGAAAAAATGAGGAAAAACAGGTGAAAAACGTTCATTTATGAATTTTTACTTACGACTTACGTGTCCTGAAAATGCCACTTTCTTGCACAAAATCGCGAACTGCGTGCAAAGTGAATGAGTGCGCAGACAAAGGCACCTTCCTAATTTTAGTGCCAAATTCACACCGTCGCCTTTTCTTGTGAAAATAACATTGTTCTTGTTTGGATTTTGATGAGATTTTCGGCACAATTATTCTCTAGGATATAAGGATTAAAATGAGGTCATCATTAGGCTAGAGCCTAGAGGAATACAAAAGGAAAAGCTTGTCAATTTGAAATGAAACATTAGGTGCGCAGACAAGGGGCCCCCCATCATACAGTAAGTAATGCCACCACGGCACGAGGCTCAGCGTCCAAAGAGAAATAGTTACATGTTTTCTTTACTATCGCACATTTTCCAGGCTATGCATACTAAGCTAAACGTTTCAGAATGATTTTTTTCCCCCCAAGTGTTATGAAACAATCCACTAAATCCACACAATCATACTAAATACAATAATTTTCCGAGAGCAACTTAACGAATACTTACATTAATTACAGATCACTTGTACTGACTGCACTGGACTCCTTCTTCTTCTTCTTTCGTTGTATGGTATCGGCAATCAGTCAAATTTGACTATTGTTGCCAATGACGTTATGCATGTAATTCAAATTCAGTATTTCTGACTCCTTCTCTCTTTTAATTTACATTTAGAATCTAGTAAACATTTAATACTGTATATGCATCTGTATTTAAAGCGTAATAAGAAAATAACAAAACACCACATGCTTCAGCTCAGTTCCAACTAGCGCTTGCCTAGCCCTTTCATAGATGCAATCTTACCGATACGGAGCGGTACTTTGCGCCGTTTTTTCGGACATGCCTAGGTAACTCATGCATAGACATAGGGGCGCTGTTGTACCTGTGCTTACTGATGGGTTGAATTCAAGGATAACGTACACTACGGTGTCTCCAAAAAGGCCGAATAAAAAAGAAGAAATAAGCTCTGCACCTTGCACGCTGGGGTCGCCCTCCAGCGCAATCACAGGGCATTTCTGCGCTTTTCGAAGGTCGACCTGGAGATCGACAGGGCTAACACATGCAGCCGCGTTTGTCGAAGGCTACCTGCCTGCGAGTCCTGTATGATGGTACTATACCGATAATTCTGGATAATTCACTTTTTTTCCCCCACCGTAATTCCAATAAAAGCCGGTGACTCAATGAAAATAATAAGATAGATAGATAGATAAAAGGGTCTTTATTTAAAAGTCTCATGCATCAAAACCAGAGGTTGAATTGAACATGGGTTACAAACAAAATATAAATACATTATAGGGATAATAATTTCCAAAAATTTACAAACAAACATGGTCAAAAATCAAGATATATGTGAGATATTGATGACTACAATTAATGAGATTTGTTTGAGATACAGATTGACCCTATACCAGGCCCTATACATCAAAATTGCGGGGGGGGGGGGGGGGGGGGTAAACAGAATATTACTGCGTATACAATTTTTAAAAAAAGATAATCAAAAGCTTAAATACTGATAAACGTTCAGAATAAACCTATCACAGAGATAATGCGGTCATAATCAACCAAGATTATGATATCAAGATGAATAATCATTGTGTTTCTTGACACACCCCTTCCCCAAAGAAGCTAACAAAGTTATTTTTAATTTCCTGTACACATGGTTAACAAAAATTGACTTTTGAATGGTTTGCATGACCTCATATGAATGTTTGAAACACTTTGTGCAAGTTATTTATCAAAAAGAAAAGAAAAATTAACGGTTAAACGCCTGATCCATTGGTATGAGTAAAAGAGCGCCATCGTTAAATGGAAAAATATGACCACGATCTGACCAATAATATAATAAAACACCATGAAAACATAACATGGAGCTTTAAGTGTTTGTTCATCTATGCTTATGACCTTGCCCAATTTTGAACTACCAAATGGGATTGAGAATCCTGTTTTTCGTTTACGTGTTATCTCTAGGGAAATATTTTGGTCTATCGGTAAAGCACATGACTACCATGGTCAAGGTACCTGGTTCGATCCCGGGGCCGATTTTTTTTTTGCTTCTTTTTGGCTCTCATTTTATTATCCTCTTCGACTAGTGTAACATAAAAAAATCACAAATCATGTAATAAACTACCTTATTTTCCGTATTATGTCTATTAGAAAGTAGTGTGCAGTAGTTTGTGTACAACCCTATGGAAATTGTGATTTCCTGTCCTGTATAAGAGCTACGGGTTTAATCTTCCAAGTATCCTGTATCATCATCATTATTATCATCACTCTCATGATCATCATCGCTATTATTATATCACCGCCATCATCATTATATCATTATAATCATCATAATCACCATTGTCATCACCATAATCATTTTACAATGACCGTAACACATTTTGCTACATTTCTGTCCTTAAGAAGCATCTCCATTCATGGCATTCTTGACTTCCTATCTTCAGTTTAGCATTTCCCCATTATTATCATCATCCTGATTACAATCATGATCGTACAAAGTGAAAGACAGATCACCTAATTCGTCATAACGAATTAAACTCTAGTTAGGTGATTGTCGTACATCGACAGATCACCTCTTAAATTCGTCAAGATTTTTCTTCTTTATTAGGTGATCTGTCGGTATCGACAGATCACCTCTTAATTTCGTCAGAATTTCTTTCTTTATTATTAGGTGATCTGTCGGTATCGACAGATCACCTCTTAATTTCGTCAGAATTTTCTTTCTTTATTATTATTTATTTATTTTTATTTTTCTCCCACTTTCTTGTTGCAACGAAATCTCAAAAACTTTCCAGTCACGTTTCATGACATTTCCGTCAGTCATCAGGGCATATCAGGTCAAGCTCCAAAATCTTTTTCAAGGTCATCAGGTCATCATGACGTCATCCAGACGCCATTTTGTAAAATGACATTATCGTTGATATCTTCATTACAAGTCATCCAAAGTCAACCATATTTGGTACACATAAACTTCAGGTCAAGGGTCAACATAAAATGTCATCAAAATCCGCGCGCACATCATGACGCGCACGTACGCGCGCGTCAAAATTTAAAAATGCTCAAAATCATTTTTTAATCAAATTAGAGTATTGTTCAGGACATTTTAAGCATTTTAAAATTTTCCGTCCGTGCGCGTCCGCGCGCGCGTTATGCGCACGTACAGCACGTACAGAACGTAAAAACGCCGTTTTTCGCATGGTTTGTCTTCCAGACATTTTTCTTGATCATTTCCATCAACTTGGAATCAATTTCGATCATATTAAGGTCGTACGGGCGCGTCAAAGTCCAAAATCCGTGCGCGCGTCTATGCGAAAATAACGTAAAAACGTGCAAAAACATGCCTCTACATAATCAATTGTAGCTCTTTAAATAGTCCTGAAACCCCCATTTTTTTTTTTATATTTGGGTAGGGAATGAATCATAGATATGATTTCATTGGTCATTTGACGCTCAAATATATTACAACGACATCAAAATGGCGTCGGTTCTTAAAATTTCATTTTTTCAAAAAAATGACATTATAAATTTTAACTTTAAGCAAGACTTTCTCAGTAATTGTTGGTCGATTTTCGCCGGGATTTCGATATGTTGTAGCTGAGACAATTCTCTACGAATGTAGTCACCACGGTTTTTTTCATTTTGGTGACGTCATCACAGTGAAAATTTCAATTAAAGACGCCATGTCAGAATTTTCCCAATTTGCGTGTTATGTCTATGGAAGATGATTTGTTTTCTAATCATGAATCTACATGACATCGTTCTCTGAGCAGTATCTCAGTTATTTCTGGTCTATTTTCTTCCAGATTTTAATATGTTGTAGCTGAGACTATAAGCTTTTATTAGTAAGGCCTCCAATTTTTGATCAGATGTCCGCATCATGCCCAATTTTTAACTACAAAATGTGATTTGAGAATCCCGTTTTTCGTGTACTGTTATCTCTATGGAAATGTTTTGTCTATTGGTCAAAGCACTTGACTCCCATTCCGTGACCCAGGTTCGATCCCCGTTGGGTCCATAATTTTTTAATTTTTTTTTGCTTCTTTTTGCCTTTCATTTTACCATCCTCTTCGACTATTATAACATAAACAATCACAAACCATTAAATAAAATGCCTTATTTTGCATGTTATGTCTATTAGAAATTAGTGTGCAGTAGCTTGTGTAACAACCCTATGGAAATTTTGATTCCCTGTCGTGTATTAGAGCTACGGGTTTTATCTCCCAAGTATCCTGCAATATCAAATAGTCCTGTTTGATATCACAATTTCTCAAAATTGGCTTAGTCCAATTATCTTAAAATTATCATATTATAATCATCATAATCACCATTATCATCATCACCATAATCATTTTATAATGACCGTTACACATTTTGCTACATTCCTCTCCTCAAGAAGCATCTTCATTCATGACATTCTTGACTTCCTATCTTCAGTTTAGCATTTCCCCATTATTATGATCATCCTGATTACAATCATGATCGTACAAATTGAAAGACAGATCACCTAATTCGTCCTCATGACGAATTAAACTCTAGTTATTTATTTATTTTTATTTTTCTCCCACTTTCTTGTTGCAACGAAATCTCAAAAACTTTCCAGTCAAGTTTTATGACATTTCCGTCAGTCATCAGGTCATAACAGGTCAAGCTCCAAAATCTTTTTCAAAGTCATCAGGTCATCGTGACGTCATCCAGACGCCATTTTGTAAAATGACATTATCGTTGATATCTTCATTACAAGTCATCCAAAGTCAACCATATTTGGTACACTTAAACTTCAGGTCAAGGGTCAACATAAAATGTCATCAAAATCCGCGCGCACATCATGACGCGCACGTACGCGCGCGTCAAAATTTTAAAATGCTCAAAATCACTTTTTAATCAAATTAGAGTATTGTTCAGGACATTTTAAGCATTTTAAAATTTTCCGTCCGTGCGCGTCCGCGCGCGCGTTATGCGCGCGTGCAGCACGTACAGAACGTAAAAACGCCGTTTTTTCGCATGGTTTGACTTCCTGACATTTTTCTTGATCATTTCCATCAACTTGGAATCAATTTCGATCAATAATAAGGTCGTACGGGCGCGTCAAAGACCAAAATCCGTGCGCGCGTCTATGGCGGAAATAACGTAAAAATGTGCAAAAACATGCCTGTACAAAATTAACTGTAGCTCTTTAAATAGTCCTGAAACCCCCAATTTTTTTTTCATCTTTGGGTAGGGAATGAATCATAGATATGATTTCATGGGTCATTTGACGCTCAAATATATTACAACGACATCAAAATGGCGTCGGTTCTTAAAATTTCATTTTTTCAAAAATGACATCATAAATTTTAACTTTAAGCAAGATTTTCTCCGTAATTGTTGGACGATTTTCGCCGGGATTTCGATATGTTGTAGCTGAGACAATTCTCTACAAATGCAGTCCCCACGGTTTTTCATTTTGGTGACGTCATCACAGTGAAATTTTCAATTGAAGACACCATGTCAGAATTTTCCCTACTTGCGTGTTATGTCTATGGAAGATGATTTGTTTTCGAATCATGAATCTACATGACATCGTTCTCTGAGCAGTATCTCAGTTATTTCTTGTCTATTTTCATCCAGATTTTAATATGTTGTAGCTGAGACTATAAGCTTTCATAAGTGTTGCCTCCAATTTTTGATCAGATGTCGGGATCATGCCCAATTTTTCAGTACAAAATGTGATTTGAGTATCCCGTTTTTCGTTTACGTGTTATCTCTATGGGAAATATTTTGGTCCATCGGTAAAGCACATGACTACCATGGTCAAGGTACCTGGTTCGATCCCCGGGGCCGATTTTTTTTTTTTTTTTTTTGCTTCTTTTTGCTTGTCATTTTACCATCCTCTACGACTATTATAACATAAACAATCACAAATCATCTAATAAACTGCCTTATTTTCCATGTTATGTCTATTAGAAAGTAGTGTGCAGTAGTTTGTGTACAACCCTATGGAAATTGTGATTCCCTGTCGTGTATTAGAGCTACGGGGTTTATCTCCCAAGTATCCTGCAATATCAAATAGTCCTGTTTGATATCACAATTTCTCAAAATTGGCTAAGTCAATTATCTTAAATTATCATCATCATTATAATCATCATAATCACCATTATCATCATCACCATAATCATTTTACAATGACCGTTACACATTTTGCTACATTCCTCTCCTCAAGAAGCATCTCCATTCATGGCATTCTGGACTTCCTATCTTCAGTTTAGCATTTCCCCATTATTATGATCATCCTGATTACAATCATGATCGTACAAATTGAAAGACAGATCACCTAATTCGTCCTCATGACGAATTAAACTCTAGTTATTTATTTATTTTTATTTTTCTCCCACTTTCTTGTTGCAACGAAATCTCAAAAACTTTCCAGTCAAGTTTTATGACATTTCCGTCAGTCATCAGGTCATAACAGGTCAAGCTCCAAAATCTTTTTCAAAGTCATCAGGTCATCGTGACGTCATCCAGACGCCATTTTGTAAAATGACATTATCGTTGATATCTTCATTACAAGTCATCCAAAGTCAACCATATTTGGTACACTTAAACTTCAGGTCAAGGGTCAACATAAAATGTCATCAAAATCCGCGCGCACATCATGACGCGCACGTACGCGCGCGTCAAAATTTTAAAATGCTCAAAATCACTTTTTAATCAAATTAGAGTATTGTTCAGGACATTTTAAGCATTTTAAAATTTTCCGTCCGTGCGCGTCCGCGCGCGCGTTATGCGCGCGTGCAGCACGTACAGAACGTAAAAACGCCGTTTTTTCGCATGGTTTGACTTCCTGACATTTTTCTTGATCATTTCCATCAACTTGGAATCAATTTCGATCAATAATAAGGTCGTACGGGCGCGTCAAAGACCAAAATCCGTGCGCGCGTCTATGGCGGAAATAACGTAAAAATGTGCAAAAACATGCCTGTACAAAATTAACTGTAGCTCTTTAAATAGTCCTGAAACCCCCAATTTTTTTTTCATCTTTGGGTAGGGAATGAATCATAGATATGATTTCATGGGTCATTTGACGCTCAAATATATTACAACGACATCAAAATGGCGTCGGTTCTTAAAATTTCATTTTTTCAAAAATGACATCATAAATTTTAACTTTAAGCAAGATTTTCTCCGTAATTGTTGGACGATTTTCGCCGGGATTTCGATATGTTGTAGCTGAGACAATTCTCTACAAATGCAGTCCCCACGGTTTTTCATTTTGGTGACGTCATCACAGTGAAATTTTCAATTGAAGACACCATGTCAGAATTTTCCCTACTTGCGTGTTATGTCTATGGAAGATGATTTGTTTTCGAATCATGAATCTACATGACATCGTTCTCTGAGCAGTATCTCAGTTATTTCTTGTCTATTTTCATCCAGATTTTAATATGTTGTAGCTGAGACTATAAGCTTTCATAAGTGTTGCCTCCAATTTTTGATCAGATGTCGGGATCATGCCCAATTTTTCAGTACAAAATGTGATTTGAGTATCCCGTTTTTCGTTTACGTGTTATCTCTATGGGAAATATTTTGGTCCATCGGTAAAGCACATGACTACCATGGTCAAGGTACCTGGTTCGATCCCCGGGGCCGATTTTTTTTTTTTTTTTTTTTGCTTCTTTTTGCTTGTCATTTTACCATCCTCTACGACTATTATAACATAAACAATCACAAATCATCTAATAAACTGCCTTATTTTCCATGTTATGTCTATTAGAAAGTAGTGTGCAGTAGTTTGTGTACAACCCTATGGAAATTGTGATTCCCTGTCGTGTATTAGAGCTACGGGGTTTATCTCCCAAGTATCCTGCAATATCAAATAGTCCTGTTTGATATCACAATTTCTCAAAATTGGCTAAGTCAATTATCTTAAATTATCATCATCATTATAATCATCATAATCACCATTATCATCATCACCATAATCATTTTACAATGACCGTTACACATTTTGCTACATTCCTCTCCTCAAGAAGCATCTCCATTCATGGCATTCTGGACTTCCTATCTTCAGTTTAGCATTTCCCCATTATTATGATCATCCTGATTACAATCATGATCGTACAAATTGAAAGACAGATCACCTAATTCGTCCTCATGACGAATTAAACTCTAGTTTATTTTTATTTTTCGCCCATTTTCTTGTTACCATGATTTCTCAAAAAGTTCATTCTCAATTTTCTTCAAATTTTCGTCACTGATCAGACATGTTAATGTTAAGATGTGGCATCTCATTCAAGGTCATCAGTTTATCATGACGTCATCAAGACGCCATTTTGTAAATTTACAAGATCGATTATATCTTCATAATCGATCATCAAAAATCAACTATATTTACATCACATAAACTTCACATGACGGGTCATCAGGTCATGTCCTCACAGGTCATCTAGAGGTCAGGACGTACGCGTACGCGCGCGTCAAAATTTTAAAATGCTCAAAATCAAGAAAGGTCTCAATTGGAGTACGTTTCAGGTCATTTTAAGCATTTCAAAAATTTCCGCGCATACGCGTCCGCGCGCGCGTTATGCGTGCGCGCAAGTCGTAAATAACGTTAAAACGCTGTTTTTTCGATTGATTTGCAATCCTGATACTTTTCTTCATCATTTCCATCAACTTGGAATCAATTTCAATCAATAATAAGGTCGTACGGGCGAGTCAAAGTTCAAAATCCGTGCGCGCGTCTATGGCGAAAATAACGTAAAAACGTGCAAAAACATGCCTCTACAAAATTCATTGTAGCTCGTTAGATAGTCCGTTGACCCCCAAATTTTTTGTCATCATCAGGTAGGGTATGAATCATAGATTTCATTTCATGTATCATTTCATCCATATAAACATTATGACGTCATCAAAATGGCACCAGAAGTCAAAATTTCCATTTTTCATGTTTTGACGTCATCACATTTATGCAAATTTGGCTCTAGATTCGTAATTATTGGTCGTTTTTCTCCCAAATTTTGATATGTTATAGCTGCAACAATTCTCTACGAGACATCTTGCCACCATTATTCATTTTGATGACGTCATCACACTGAAATCTTCAATTAAAGACGACATGTCAAATTTTTCCCTATTTGCGTGTTATGTCTATGGAAGATGATTTTTTTTCGAATCATGAATCTACATGACATCGTTCTCTGAGCAGTATCTCAGTTATTTTTGGTCTATTTCCTTCCAGATTTTAATATGTTGTAGCTGAGACTATAAGCTTTTATTAGTAAGCCCTCCAATTTTTGATCAGATGTCGGGATCATGCCCAATTTTTCAGTACCAAATGGGATTTGAGAATCATGTTTTTCGTTTACGTGTTATCTCTATGGGAAATATTTTGGTCTATCGGTAAAGCACATGACTACCATGGTCAAGGTACCTGGTTCGATCCCCGGGGACGATTTTTTTTTTTTTTTTTTTGCTTCTTTTTACTTGTCATTTTACCATCCTCTACGACTATTATAACATAAACAATCACAAACCAAGTAATAAAATGCCTTATTTTGCATGTTATGTCTATTGCAAAGTGCTGTGCAGTGGTTTATGTATATCCCTATGGAAAATCTGTTTCACTGACGTGTATTAAAGCTATCCTACAATATCATTAGTCCTATTAGATATCACAATTTCTCAAAATTGGCTTAGTCAATTATCTTAATTATCTTATTGTGACGTCATCTAGACGCCATTTTCTACAAATCAACTTATGGTCGTATCTTCATAACGAAATGTGATTTCTCGTTCATATTTGGCATGGTTAACGTCACTGTCATTGCAGTCATGATCCTTACCATTATCCCCATCATTATCATCATTATCATTATCATCATTATATCATCAATCATCTTCAAAATCACCAACACCATAATCATCATGAATATCATTATCATCACCATCATTATATTATCATCTTCATCATCATCACCATTATCATCATCACCGTAATCTTTTTACAATGACCGTTTCACACATTTTGCTACATTCCTGTCCTCAAGAAGCATCTCCATTCATGGCATTCTTGACTTCCTATCTTCAGTTTAGCATTTCCCCATTATTATGATCATCCTGATTACAATCATGATCGTACAAAGTGAAAGACAGATCACCTAATTCGTCATGACGAATTAAACTCTAGTTATTTATTTATTTTTATTTTTCGCCCATTTTCTTGTTACCATGATTTCTCAAAAGGTTCATTCTCAATTTTCTTCAAATTTTCGTCACTGATCAGACATGTTAATGTTAAGATGTGGCATCTCATTCAAGGTCATCAGTTTATCATGACGTCATCAAGACGCCATTTTGTAAATTTACAAGATCGATTATATCTTCATAATCGATCATCAAAAATCAACTATATTTACATCACATAAACTTCACATGACGGGTCATCAGGTCATGTCCTCACAGGTCATCTAGAGGTCAGGACGTACGCGTACGCGCGCGTCAAAATTTTAAAATGCTCAAAATCACGTAGGATCAAGTCTGCACACGTTTCAGGTCATTTTGAGCATTTCAAAAATGTCCGTGCGTAAGCGTCCGCGCGCGCGTTTTACGCGCGCAAAAATCGTAAATAACGTTAGAACGCTGTTTTTTTTATTGATTTGCAATCCTGACACTTTTCTTCATCATTTCCATCAATTTGAATCAATTTCAATCAATAATAAGGTCGTACGGGCGCGTCAAAGTTCGAAATCCGTGCGCGCGTCTATGGCGAAAATAACGTAAAAACGTGCAAAAACATGCCTCTACAAAATTCATTGTAGCTCGTTAGATAGTCCGTTGACCCCCAAATTTTTTGTCATCATCAGGTAGGGTATGAATCATACATTTCATTTCATGTATCATTTCATCCATATAAACATTATGACGTCATCAAAATGGCACCAGAAGTCAAAATTTCCATTTTTCATGTTTTGACGTCATCACATTTATGCAAATTTGGCTCTAGATTCGTAATTATTGGTCGTTTTTCGCCCAGATTTTCATATGTTATAGCTGCAACAATTCTCTACGAGACATCTTGCCACCATTATTCATTTTGATGACGTCATCACACTGAAATCTTCAATTAAAGACGACATGTCAAATTTTTCCCTATTTGCGTGTTATGTCTATGGAAGATGATTTTTTTTCGAATCATGAATCTACATGACATCGTTCTCTGAGCAGTATCTCAGTTATTTTTGGTCTATTTCCTTCCAGATTTTAATATGTTGTAGCTGAGACTATAAGCTTTTATTAGTAAGCCCTCCAATTTTTGATCAGATGTCGGGATCATGCCCAATTTTTCAGTACCAAATGGGATTTGAGAATCACGTTTTTCGTTTACGTGTTATCTCTATGGGAAATATTTTGGTCTATCGGTAAAGCACATGACTACCATGGTCAAGGTACCTGGTTCGATCCCCGGGGCCGATTTTTTTTTTTTTTTTTTTGCTTCTTTTTACTTGTCATTTTACCATCCTCTACGACTATTATAACATAAACAATCACAAACCAAGTAATAAAATGCCTTATTTTGCATGTTATGTCTATTGCAAAGTGCTGTGCAGTGGTTTATGTATATCCCTATGGAAAATCTGTTTCACTGACGTGTATTAAAGCTATCCTACAATATCATTAGTCCTATTAGATATCACAATTTCTCAAAATTGGCTTAGTCAATTATCTTAATTATCTTATTGTGACGTCATCTAGACGCCATTTTCTACAAATCAACTTATGGTCGTATCTTCATAACGAAATGTGATTTCTCGTTCATATTTGGCATGGTTAACGTCACTGTCATTGCAGTCATGATCCTTACCATTATCCCCATCATTATCATCATTATCATTATCATCATTATATCATCAATCATCTTCAAAATCACCAACACCATAATCATCATGAATATCATTATCATCACAATCATTATATTATCATCTTCATCATCATCACCATTATCATCATCACCGTAATCTTTTTACAATGACCGTTTCACACATTTTGCTACATTCCTGTCCTCAAGAAGCATCTCCATTCATGGCATTCTTGACTTCCTATCTTCAGTTTAGCATTTCCCCATTATTATGATCATCCTGATTACAATCATGATCGTACAAAGTGAAAGACAGATCACCTAATTCGTCATGACGAATTAAACTCTAGTTTATTTTTATTTTTCGCCCCTTTTCTTGTTACCATGATTCCTCAAAAAGTTCATTCTCAATTTTCTTCAAATTTTCGTCACTTATCAGACTTGTTAATGTCAAGATGTGGCATCTTATTCAAGGTCATCAGGTTATCATGACGTCATCAAGACGCCATTTTGTAAATTTACAAGATCGATTATATCTTCATAATCGATCATCAAAAATCAACTATATTTACATCACATAAACTTCACATGACGGGTCATCAGGTCATGTCCTCACAGGTCATCTAGAGGTCAGGACGTACGCGTACGCGCGCGTCAAAATTTTAAAATGCTCAAAATCACGTAGGATCAAGTCTGCACACGTTTCAGGTCAGTTTGAGCATTTCAAAAATGTCCGTGCGTAAGCGTCCGCGCGCGCGTTTTACGCGCGCACAAATCGTAAATAACGTTAGAACGCTGTTTTTTTTATTGATTTGCAATCCTGACACTTTTCTTCATCATTTCCATCAATTTGAATCAATTTCAATCAATAATAAGGTCGTACGGGCGCGTCAAAGTTCGAAATCCGTGCGCGCGTCTATGGCGAAAATAACGTAAAAACGTGCAAAAACATGCCTCTACAAAATTCATTGTAGCTCGTTAGATAGTCCGTTGACCCCCAAATTTTTTGTCATCATCAGGTAGGGTATGAATCATAGATTTCATTTCATGTATCATTTCATCCATATAAACATTATGACGTCATCAAAATGGCACCAGAAGTCAAAATTTCCATTTTTCATGTTTTGACGTCATCACATTTATGCAAATTTGGCTCTAGATTCGTAATTATTGGTCGTTTTTCTCCCAAATTTTGATATGTTATAGCTGCAACAATTCTCTACGAGACATCTTGCCACCATTATTCATTTTGATGACGTCATCACACTGAAATCTTCAATTAAAGACGACATGTCAAATTTTTCCCTATTTGCGTGTTATGTCTATGGAAGATGATTTTTTTTCGAATCATGAATCTACATGACATCGTTCTCTGAGCAGTATCTCAGTTATTTTTGGTCTATTTCCTTCCAGATTTTAATATGTTGTAGCTGAGACTATAAGCTTTTATTAGTAAGCCCTCCAATTTTTGATCAGATGTCGGGATCATGCCCAATTTTTCAGTACCAAATGGGATTTGAGAATCACGTTTTTCGTTTACGTGTTATCTCTATGGGAAATATTTTGGTCTATCGGTAAAGCACATGACTACCATGGTCAAGGTACCTGGTTCGATCCCCGGGGCCGATTTTTTTTTTTTTTTTTTTTTGCTTCTTTTTACTTGTCATTTTACCATCCTCTACGACTATTATAACATAAACAATCACAAACCAAGTAATAAAATGCCTTATTTTGCATGTTATGTCTATTGCAAAGTGCTGTGCAGTGGTTTATGTATATCCCTATGGAAAATCTGTTTCACTGACGTGTATTAAAGCTATCCTACAATATCATTAGTCCTATTAGATATCACAATTTCTCAAAATTGGCTTAGTCAATTATCTTAATTATCTTATTGTGACGTCATCTAGACGCCATTTTCTACAAATCAACTTATGGTCGTATCTTCATAACGAAATGTGATTTCTCGTTCATATTTGGCATGGTTAACGTCACTGTCATTGCAGTCATGATCCTTACCATTATCCCCATCATTATCATCATCATCATTATATCATCAATCATCTTCAAAATCACCAACACCATAATCATCATGAATATCATTATCATCACCATCATTATATTATCATCTTCATCATCATCACCATTATCATCATCACCGTAATCTTTTTACAATGACCGTTTCACACATTTTGCTACATTCCTGTCCTCAAGAAGCATCTCCATTCATGGCATTCTTGACTTCCTATCTTCAGTTTAGCATTTCCCCATTATTATGATCATCCTGATTACAATCATGATCGTACAAAGTGAAAGACAGATCACCTAATTCGTCATGACGAATTAAACTCTAGTTAGGTGATCTGTCGTACATCGACAGATCACCTCTTAATTTCGTCAAGATTTTTCTTCTTTATTTATTTATTATTATTATTTATTTATTTTTATTTTTCGCCCATTTTCTTGTTACCATGATTTCTCAAAAAGTTCATTCTCAATTTTCTTCAAATTTTCGTCACTGATCAGACATGTTAATGTTAAGATGTGGCATCTCATTCAAGGTCATCAGTTTATCATGACGTCATCCAGGCGCCATTTTGTAAAATCACATTATCAATCATATCAACATAACTGATCATCAAAAATCAAAAATATTCAATACACATAAACTTCAGGTCAAGGGTCAACATAAAATGTCATCAAAATCCGCGCACGTACGCGCGCGTCAAAATTTAAAAATGCTCAAAATCAAGAAAGGTCTCAATTGGAGTACGTTTCAGGTCATTTTAAGCATTTCAAAAATTTCCGCGCGTACGCGTCCGCGCGCGCGTTATGCGTAAGCGTAAGTCGTAAATAACGTTAAAACGCTGTTTTTTCGATTGATTTGCAATCCTGATACTTTTCTTCATCATTTCCATCAACTTGGAATCAATTTCAATCAATAATAAGGTCGTACGGGCGAGTCAAAGTTCAAAATCCGTGCGCGCGTCTATGGCGAAAATAACGTAAAAACGTGCAAAAACATGCCTCTACAAAATTCACTCTAGCTCTTTAAAAAGTCCGTTGACCCCCAATTTTTTTTTCATCATCAGGTAGAGTATGAATCATAAATTTCATTTCATGCATCATTTGACCCTTATAAACATTATGACGTCATCAAAATGGCGCCAGAAGTCAAAATTTCCATTTTTCATGTTTTGACGTTATCACATTTATGCAAATTTGGATCTAGATTCGAAATTATTGGTCGTTTTTCGCCCAGATTTTGATATGTTATAGCTGAGACAATTCTCTACAAGACCAGTTCCACGGTTTTTCATTTTCATGACCTCATCATATTGAAATTTTCAATTAAAGATGCCATGTCAGAATATTCCCTATTTGCGTGTTATGTCTATGGAAGATGACTTTTTTTCGAATCATGAATCTACATGACATTGTTCTCTGAGCAGTATCTCAGTTATTATTAGTCTATTTCCTTCCAGATTTTAATATGTTGTAGCTGAGACTATAAGCTTTTATTAGTAAGCCCTTCAATTTTTGATCAGATG
Organism: Heliocidaris erythrogramma; assembly: GCA_025617745.1. Taxonomy (NCBI): domain Eukaryota; kingdom Metazoa; phylum Echinodermata; class Echinoidea; order Camarodonta; family Echinometridae; genus Heliocidaris; species Heliocidaris erythrogramma. The sequence goes on along the minus strand of CM046864.1, from coordinate 119,845 downwards.
TCGGGATCATGCCCAATTTTTCAGTACCAAATGGGATTTGAGAATCACGTTTTTCGTTTACGTGTTATCTCTATGGGAAATATTTTGGTCTATCGGTAAAGCACATGACTACCATGGTCAAGGTACCTGGTTCGATCCCCGGGGCCGATTTTTTTTTTTTTTTTTTTTTGCTTCTTTTTACTTGTCATTTTACCATCCTCTACGACTATTATAACATAAACAATCACAAACCAAGTAATAAAATGCCTTATTTTGCATGTTATGTCTATTGCAAAGTGCTGTGCAGTGGTTTATGTATATCCCTCTGGAAAATCTGTTTCACTGACGTGTATTAAAGCTATCCTACAATATCATTAGTCCTATTAGATATCACAATTTCTCAAAATTGGCTTAGTCAATTATCTTAATTATCTTATTGTGACGTCATCTAGACGCCATTTTCTACAAATCAACTTATGGTCGTATCTTCATAACGAAATGTGATTTCTCGTTCATATTTGGCATGGTTAAGGTCACTGTCATTGCAGTCATGATCATTACCATTATCCCCATCATTATCATCATTATCATTATCATCATTATATCATCAATCATCTTCAAAATCACCAACACCATAATCATCATGAATATCACATCATCAATAATCATCATTATCATCACCATCATTATATCATCATAATCATTATAACCATCATCATTATATTATCATCTTCATCATCATCACCATTATCATCATCACCGTAATCTTTTTACAATGACCGTTTCACACATTTTGCTACATTCCTGTCCTCAAGAAGCATCTCCATTCATGGCATTCTTGACTTCCTATCTTCAGTTTAGCATTTCCCCATTATTATGATCATCCTGATTACAATCATGATCGTACAAAGTGAAAGACAGATCACCTAATTCGTCATGACGAATTAAACTCTAGTTTATTTTTATTTTTCGCCCCTTTTCTTGTTACCATGATTCCTCAAAAAGTTCATTCTCAATTTTCTTCAAATTTTCGTCACTTATCAGACTTGTTAATGTCAAGATGTGGCATCTTATTCAAGGTCATCAGGTTATCATGACGTCATCAAGACGCCATTTTGTGAATTTACAAGATCGATTATATCTTCATAATCGATCATCAAAAATCAACTATATTTACATCACATAAACTTCACATGACGGGTCATCAGGTCATGTCCTCACAGGTCATCTAGAGGTCAGGACGTACGCGTACGCGCGCGTCAAAATTTTAAAATGCTCAAAATCACGTAGGATCAAGTCTGCACACGTTTCAGGTCAGTTTGAGCATTTCAAAAATGTCCGTGCGTAAGCGTCCGCGCGCGCGTTTTACGCGCGCACAAATCGTAAATAACGTTAGAACGCTGTTTTTTTTATTGATTTGCAATCCTGACACTTTGCTTCATCATTTCCATCAATTTGAATCAATTTCAATCAATAATAAGGTCGTACGGGCGCGTCAAAGTTCGAAATCCGTGCGCGCGTCTATGGCGAAAATAACGTAAAAACGTGCAAAAACATGCCTCTACAAAATTCATTGTAGCTCGTTAGATAGTCCGTTGACCCCCAAATTTTTTGTCATCATCAGGTAGGGTATGAATCATAGATTTCATTTCATGTATCATTTCATCCATATAAACATTATGACGTCATCAAAATGGCACCAGAAGTCAAAATTTCCATTTTTCATGTTTTGACGTCATCACATTTATGCAAATTTGGCTCTAGATTCGTAATTATTGGTCGTTTTTCTCCCAAATTTTGATATGTTATAGCTGCAACAATTCTCTACGAGACATCTTGCCACCATTATTCATTTTGATGACGTCATCACACTGAAATCTTCAATTAAAGACGACATGTCAAATTTTTCCCTATTTGCGTGTTATGTCTATGGAAGATGATTTTTTTTCGAATCATGAATCTACATGACATCGTTCTCTGAGCAGTATCTCAGTTATTTTTGGTCTATTTCCTTCCAGATTTTAATATGTTGTAGCTGAGACTATAAGCTTTTATTAGTAAGCCCTCCAATTTTTGATCAGATGTCGGGATCATGCCCAATTTTTCAGTACCAAATGGGATTTGAGAATCACGTTTTTCGTTTACGTGTTATCTCTATGGGAAATATTTTGGTCTATCGGTAAAGCACATGACTACCATGGTCAAGGTACCTGGTTCGATCCCCGGGGCCGATTTTTTTTTTTTTTTTTTTTTGCTTCTTTTTACTTGTCATTTTACCATCCTCTACGACTATTATAACATAAACAATCACAAACCAAGTAATAAAATGCCTTATTTTGCATGTTATGTCTATTGCAAAGTGCTGTGCAGTGGTTTATGTATATCCCTATGGAAAATCTGTTTCACTGACGTGTATTAAAGCTATCCTACAATATCATTAGTCCTATTAGATATCACAATTTCTCAAAATTGGCTTAGTCAATTATCTTAATTATCTTATTGTGACGTCATCTAGACGCCATTTTCTACAAATCAACTTATGGTCGTATCTTCATAACGAAATGTGATTTCTTGTTCATATTTGGCATGGTTAACGTCACTGTCATTGCAGTCATGATCCTTACCATTATCCCCATCATTATCATCATTATCATTATCATCATTATATCATCAATCATCTTCAAAATCACCAACACCATAATCATCATGAATATCATTATCATCACCATCATTATATTATCATCTTCATCATCATCACCATTATCATCATCACCGTAATCTTTTTACAATGACCGTTTCACACATTTTGCTACATTCCTGTCCTCAAGAAGCATCTCCATTCATGGCATTCTTGACTTCCTATCTTCAGTTTAGCATTTCCCCATTATTATGATCATCCTGATTACAATCATGATCGTACAAAGTGAAAGACAGATCACCTAATTCGTCATGACGAATTAAACTCTAGTTAAAATAATTCTCTTTAGATCACGGATAGAATTGGTAACCAAATTTCTTGCCTTACGATAAGCTTCATTGTATTCACCATTCGTAACCGCTTTATCCTTAAAAAAGGCCAAGTCCACCCTAAGAAAAAGTTGATTTGAATAAATAAAGAAAAATCCAACAAGCATAACACTGAAAATTTCATCAAAATAGGATGTAAAATAAGAAAGTTATGGCATTTTAAAGTTTCGCTTAATTTTGCAAAACAGTTATATTCACATCCTGCTCAGGATAGAAGTAAGGGAACCAGTGACGTCACCCACTCACTATTTCTTATGTATTTTATTATGTAAAATATAGAATATTTTAATTTCTGCAGATTTCACAATTAGGAAGCTCTCATTGAATTGTGTATATGTTGCAACAATGGCAATTACACATGTTCAGCGAAGAATCAAACCTTGTTTCACATTATAACAAGGACAAATTAAAATATTTCGTATTTCATGTAATAAAATACAAAAGAAATAGTGAGTGGTTGACGTCACTGGTTCCCTCATTTGCATACTGAGCAGGATGTGCATACAACTGTTTTGCGAAATTAAGCGAAACCTTAAAATACCATAACTTTCTTATTTTACATCCTATTTTGATGAAATTTTCAGTGTTATGCTTGTTGGATTTTCCTCTATTTATTAAAATCAACTTTTTGTTAGGGTGGACTTGGCCTTTAAATAGTCTCTCTGATACATGAGTTCTAAAATATCACTATTTATCCAAGGATAAAACCTATTTTTAACACGAACCTGTTTAATTGGAGCATGTTTGTCACATATTGACAAAAATGACTGTTTCCATCTCAGCCATATATTTTCACCGAGGTCAGGCAAGTTAACATCATTGATTACACTGTTATGCAAAATATTACAATTACGAATATCAGCAAGAAATAGAGATTCATCAAATTTCTTGTAATCTCTATATTTGGCAAGTTTATGTTGAGGTCCATCAATTTTGAAATCAAGACACGTGAATATCAAATAGTGATCACTGAGAGCAATTTTTTTCTGACTTGGACGATGCAAATTTCATTGTGCTTGTAAAACTAATTGTGTATTTGTTATGATGGTATTATTATGACCCATGTCTCTTATTTCTTAACACACTTGGGCAAACCCACAAAATAGGGGCCGGATTTTTTTCCAAGCTATTATAAGGCCAACCAATAACAACATGCTTGCAACAGGCAGGCCCAAATGTTTGGCCTGCCTGTTGCATGTTGTTATTAATATTATTACTGTTGTTAAACATAGTGGGCCTGCCTGTTGAATGTTGTTATTGGTTGGCCTTATAATAGCTTGAAAAAAATCCGGCCCCTAGTTTGTGGGTTTGCCCAAGCGTGTTAAGAAATAGTAGGAGACATGGGTCATAATAATACCATCAAAACAAATTAGTTTTACAAGCACAATGAAATTTGCATCGTCCAAGTCAGAAAAAAATTCTGCTGTACATACACAACCCACCGGGCAAGCAACGCGAGGTCTGGCGGAGATCACGGGCGAAGGACCCTTGGTTGTTCCGTCAGCGTGTGCTTCTTGCCACTGAAACAGGGTTGCGCGATAGGTTAAAAAGGCGTCTTAATTCCGGTAAAATATCAGCTTTCATCTTTATATATGCACAATTCATTGTCATAGAATGATTTGATTTGATTTGATTTGATTTTATTCGTCAGGTATATTGCAATACAAACATAACCAGGTACCATGACAGGATAGCCCATGAAAGCCGAAATGGCTTATTTCCAATGGGGTCCTTATACCTAATAACTGATTAAAAAATACACTAAGAAAACACATTAGTACGGCTACAAGACTATCGTACACGTACGACAGGTAATAAGAATGTACTAAAGTAGCAAAATAAAACATAATAACATTTTTATAAAGTAGGCGAAGATTACATAAATGTGAAAACAAGACTTACTCAACGGAAAAAACTATATACAGAAAATCATAATGAAAGTATCGATAATAAACGTTGGTTACATAAGTCATATAATATAGGAAAAAACCATCTGAGCTACAAAAAGGAGAGGAGAAATATAGTTATGGAGTATACACATTTTTCAGATGATGCTTCAACACCCTTTTAAAATGTAAAAAATTCTTAACTGACCGAACATGATTTGGGAGGGAATTCCAGAAAAGAATACCGTTAAAATAAAAGGAATTTCCAATTTTACCTTTCCGCTTAGGCACTACGAAATTAAATTGACTATTTCTAGTGTCATGCCCATGAACACTTGAAGAGCGAGTAAAATTATTTGAAATATAGTGATCTGCATTAGAGTAAAAAATCTTATGTACATGGTGAATTAAAAGTTGTTGTGATCTAAGGTTTACATGAAGAAGACCAGCTGTTTCAAGTTCACTCTTCCCGATGTGTGTTCTTGGTGGTAAGTGATTAATAAATCTTACAATCTTATCATGAATTATTTTTAACTTGTTTTGATCCACCTTGCCTAGACTGCAGTACCATGCCGCATTAGCATAATCAAATAAACACTGTATTAAGGAAAAACTTAAAATGCGTCTTGATGTTAAGTTCACGCAATTTTGATAACGATACAAGAATTTTAGACGAGCATTAGCTTTTTTGACAATACTGTCAACCAAACTTGAGCAAGAAAGATCACTAGCTATATTTAGTCCTAAATACTTCACAGAATCCTGTCTCTTAATGAGTTGATTGTTATAACTTATATTGAAATCATCAGTATACTTCAGCCTACCCCGCGAACAAAACAAAATACTTTCGGTTTTACCAATATGTAAGCTAAGCTTATTTGCTGTCATCCAATTAACACAGTTTGATAATTCTAAGCTAAGTTTTTCCCCGATCAGCTTAGGATCAGTACCAGAATATAGTAGCACACTATCATCCGCATATAAAAGTAATTTACTGTCGTTGACACAAACACACATATCATTAATGTAGCACATGAAAAGAATATGCTCCCCTGGGGAACTCCGCATCTTATGGGCATAGAACTTTTTGCAACGAGGATGACGATTGGTCAAGTAAGACCTAAACCATTGCACACATGCAGAATTTAAACCCATTACTTCTAATTTACTTAACAGTATATTATGGTTAACGGTATCGAAGGCTTTTTGCAAGTCAAGAAGAACCATCCCGACAAAACGTCCTTGGGAAATTTCGTTCCTGACAAAATCTAACAGGTGAATAAGACAAGTTTCAGTGGAATAACCATTTCTAAAACCAGATTGAAATTCGTATATTATTTTGTTTTCTTGAAAGTAGTTCTCTAATTGGGCATACACACATTTCTCTAGGACCTTCGAGACTATACTTAAAACGCTAATCGGTCTATAATTGCTAACATTAGTTTTATCTTTCTTTTTATAAAGGGGTGTTACTTTTGCAATTTTCATTTCATCAGGGAAGGTGGAAGTTGAGATAGATAAGTTAATAATGTAAGTTAAAGGTTTATACAAATATTTAGCTCCATCCTTCAAAAATCTGACAGGTACCAAGTCAAGCCCGGTACTTTTTGATATTTTCAACTTATTTAATTCATCTAAAACAAACTTTTCTTTGACAGGAGAAAAAAGAAAACAACTTTTCGACACACCCTTAGTGTCGTATAATTTTTGTAATTTAACACTGTCCGTTCCAAATTCATTTGCGTTGCTATCTGGCAGATTACTAGCTAATTTTTCTGCCACAGTTGTGAAATAATTGTTAAATTCGTTCGCTATCCTCATATTATCATGACATAACTCCCCTTGGATATTAATAACATTCTCTTTAACATTCTTTTGTTTGTTTTTACAACCTAAATCTTTCAGATTCTTCCACAACTTTTTAGAATCATTTTTATGCTCATCAATTTGATTTTGGAAGTATTCATCTTTAGCCTGTCTCACTTTTCTTTGCACCAAATTACGTAAAAGTTTATATTTCTTTTCTAATTCTAAATTACCACAATCCTTTTTCATTCTTTTAAAAGCTATATTTCTTTGTCTTATTAACGAAATAATTTCAGCATTCATCCACTTATCGGTTCTTTGCTTAATTCTTACTTGTTTTAATGGAGCACATTTATCAACTATAGACATGAAAATATTTTTGAAAATTGACCACGCAGTATTTACTTCTTTACATTCTAATATGTCAGACCAATTGACTCGAGATAAAACATTATTAAAATCATCTATACAATAGTTTCTCATACACCGAATATTTATATTTCTATGCTGTTTGAATACAGGTCTTATTAGCTTCCTAGAGCAGTAGTTTAAAAAATGATCACTTAGGCCAATTTCTTCATTACTGCTGATAACATGGTCCATTAATGATGAAGTGGCCGATGTTGTTCGAGTGGGTTTAGTTATAAGTTGACTCAAACCATTTAAATTCAAAATATTCTTGTATTTTTTTGATAATGAAGACTGCTGCAAAAGGCAGATATTCATGTCCCCTAAAATTATAACCTCATCATCTTTTGTTAATTTATCCAAGGTGTCAGTGAGATATTCAATAAAAAAATGATCTGTAGGGGGTCTGTACACAACACCTAGAGTAATGGGTTTTGTATGGGGTAATAGAATGTCAATCCATAACGATTCAATATCATTTTGTGTAAGATCTTCTCGTACGTTAAGGCTTCTTACGGAAAGTTTTGTCACCGTTTTCACCGCGGCCAAAGTTAAAAAGGCCGATTAGCGGGATTTTCTCCCGGATCTTGTCATATCCATCGGCGACTCTAAGAAGTCGCCGTTCAGCGGGATTAGTGCGAGCTTTTGTTTACGGCGATCCACCTGCTAAACGAGATAAATAGAACTTCCGCCGCATCGCTCAGTCGGCGTGTTGAGAACAAAGCCGCTCCGCAGGCGCGCCGAATCAATCGGCGCCGCCGAGGGCCCGCCGATGTAAAAACTTTCCGTAAGAAGCCTAAATGCAATATCATTTCTAATATAAAGACAGACTCCACCACCATGTTCTCCTATACGGTCTCGTCTTAAAATACAATATCCATCGATACAAACTTCTTCATCGTTCACGGAAGAGTTTAACCACGTTTCAGTGATTGCAATTACAGAGATTCTATTTTGGGAGAAAAGGAGTCGTAGTTCAGGTATTTTAAACAGAATTGATCTAACATTCAAATGAACAAGATGCAACCCTTTACCATTAAAAGTATCATTAAATGATTCATATAAAGCGCTTTCATCAACAGTATTCTGTATTCTAACTTCAGGGATAGGAGGTAAAATTGGTTGAGAGGGTTGAATATCTTCACAGGATTGAGTAAAAAGGGAGTCACAAAAAGGTGGTAATGAGCACGTCAAACAGACCCAATTTTCATTGGGCTTATGATATAACCTGGTATACTCAGAGAGAGAGAGATTTCAAGACATTTAGTATGGTACCACTTTTGGCAGGTGGAACACAATAGGCCATGTTGGTTGTTTTTTACGGGTTTATCACATTTACCGAAAGCTGTTCAAAAAAATGAGTGTTAGGGGCATTCCTCAATATTTGATTCGGATATTGGTTTATTGGTATGGTCACCAAACTATGATGATTAGATGGGGTGACTGCCTCTCCGACACCTTTCATGTTGGTAATGGTGTTCGGCAAGGAGGTATACTGTCTCCATACTTATTTAATTTGTATATGGATGACCTCTCTGCTGAATTGAATACCTCTAGAACTGGTTGCTTGGTTGGTTTTACCAAGATTAATCATTTGATGTATGCTGATGATCTTTTAATTTTTAGTCCATCAACTGCAGGTTTGCAGAGTTTGCTAAATGTCTGTACCCAGTTTGCGGTAGACAATGATGTAAAATACAATGCGAAAAAGAGTCACGTTATGATTGTAAATTGTGAAGAACATAAAAAGTTAGTGTTTCCAGATTTTTATTTGTGTGATGCTAAACTTGATGTTTGTAAAGAGATTAAGTACCTTGGTCATTTTTTTACAGATGATCTGTGTGATGACAGAGACATATATAGACAGTGTCGTAAGCTATATGCTCAGGGTAACATGCTGTGCAGGAAGTTTCATATGTGCTCTCGGAAAGTTAAAGTTGAGTTATTTAGAGCTTATTGTACGCCTTTATATACTGCACATCTTTGGTGCAGATATAAAAAGAGCAGTTTGAAGAAACTCACTGTAGCCTATAATGATGCTTTGATGATGCTTTTACGGATACCTAGGTACTCCAGTGCAAGTAGAATGTTTGCTGAGGTGAATACACCTGCATGTCAAGCTGTAGTAAGGAATATGATGTTTAAGTTTATTCAGAGAATTGACACTTCTGTAAATAGTATTGTTAATATACTGGTTAACCCTTGTTGAGCAGTACAAGGTACACCTCAGACTTGTGGAAGTTTTGGTTTGAAAACTTGCTGGCACAGTCGGAAGTGGCTGGCTAAAGTAGTTTAATATAATATGCATTTTTATTGTTTAATGGTTCTTTGTAAAGAAATAATTCATCTTGCCTTTTATATATATCCATATCGTCTCTTTTACGGCTTTTTTTTTCCTATTCACTGCCTGTCTCTAGTATTATCTTAGTACCATAATTTATCATGGCACTTATAAATATTTTCATATTGTGTCTGTTTCTTGGGTCTATTTCTCTTTCTCTTAATTATTTATTGTGCCTCCTCCAGTATATATATATATTTTTTTTTTTAATGTTCTCTCTTTTAAATATTCTTTGTCCATTCTTTGCCCATTATATCCATTGTTGATAGTATGCACTTCATGTTATATTATTGCAGCTTTTATCTTTTGTATTCTGTGTCCATTGCTTAGTTCTAGTGGTATATTAGTTTTGTAGTTTCTCTTAATATATGTTTGTCTTTGTATTCTATGTTCTTTGATTCTTTATGTTTTGCTCTTCTCATGTAAATGTGTTATAATATGGACCTCTGCTTTTGCAGCTGAGTCTGGAATAAAGTCTTGAAATTGAAATTGATTAGTTTCTACGTCACCAGATAGGAAAAAACGATAAAATATTTGATTATTTGTCTGAAATAACGTAGTTTGAAAGGTGGCCACAGAGTTCTGATAATACAAAATTCGGGAGTGAAAGTATTTTAAGTGTTTAAATGATTTTAGCGTAACATATTCAAAACTAGACGCAACCCCGCAAGAACATAAACACGAAATTAAAAGATAAAATACAAGAAAGTTCATGACACCTTAAATACACACAGACACACACGCCTGCACCCTTATAAACTAAAAAAAGACAAAAATGAGTCAGTGTCTATATCCCGCCATTATCCTCAAGCTCCATCTTCGAGACACTGCAGGCGGAAACACCGCTTCCTGGGCGATTGTGAGCTCCAGAATGTTTGTAAACATGAATTTCAAAAGATGCTAGTCTGTAGACTGCAACAGGCTTGGACATCGCACACACACATAAGGAGAGAGATGCGGAGAGAGTGATCGTAAAAGCAGCTGTCGGTTCCAACGGTCGAAACAAAAACAAAGCAGGCAAGGTCAGACTGGACAGGAATGTTAATAGCCCTCTTCTGAGTATACGGAGAAGTAGTGTGTAGTAGAAAGTTGTGATCCAAGATAGAGAAAATGAAGTATAGTCTTGAAGAAACAAAAGAGCAAGGCGAATATATTCCATGTCATAGTCCGTAACACCGGCTGTCATATGTAATCATATGTAATAAATATCAGCTATAATTATAGCCAGAAAAAAATTAGCTTGGTTCGCAAGACAGGAACGAAAAGAAATAAAATAAACACTGGACAGTAGAGTTGAAGAACCAGGGTCTGCAAAGTGCATAAAAGCACACACACACACGAAAAGGTGTTCCTGGGACCGGCATGATTTTGTTCTGCAAAACGATGAAGGATATGATGAAGAAAATGACTCGCAAAAAAAGATGAAGTTCTGTAAAATCGCAAACGAAGCTTTAGGATATTCCAAATGTTCCCATGTATCAAATAAACATATCCAAAATAGGCATCAAAGATATTAATCAAGCAAAATGATGAAATTTAGAGCAGAGACGCCCAGCGGACGAAGCTGCACCACCACTCGAAGTGGCGCGTTCATTCGAGATAACCGGGGGGGGGGGGGGCTTGTCTCGAAAGGGTGTGCCCGTTCCCGCTCCCATCCCGCTCCCGCAACCCACCCATTCGAGACAAGCCCATGCTGTTCAGGTATAGTAGTAAAAATTAAATCAAGACACTTCGAAGAGATAGGAGTAGTTCTAGTGGGTTTGGTAACAATTTGAGTGAGTGCAAATAGGCATTCAATAACATATAATGGATTATCAATCAGATGATTGTTAACTTGATAATCATTATTGAAATCACCAAAAATGATCATTTCTTTATCCTCCGATTCCATTTTTTCAAACAAATTATACAGATCTGAATAAAACTCAACTTTAGCATCAGGAGGTCTATAAATACAACAAATAAATAAATTGGCTTTTTCTAGTGAAAGCTCAAGTAATACTGCTTCAATATGAAACTTAGTTACAATATCCGTTCTGTCTTTAATACGCAAATTATCTTTAACATAAATACAAACTCCTCCGCCACGTTTGATATTCTATATCGTCTTAATAAGGCATAACCATGGATAGATATTTCTTTATCAGCAACATCATCTTTTAACCACGATTCAGAAATACAAAGAATATTCAACTCTAATTTATTGACAAGATACCGTATTTCATCTAGTTTGGGAATTAGGCTTCTGGCGTTAATGTGAGCACATTTTAAACCTTTTACTCCATTCAATTTACTGGCACACATCTCATATGCGTTTATATTCAGATTGGCAGTGGAACTAGCAGTCACCGAGTCATTCACTTGTGTAGGAACAGTCGATTCATTAACCTGTCTTTTAGGAGTTATTTCAGATGACACATCATCAGAAAAGGAGAGGTTTGTATTTTCATTGATTCTGTGTATGATTCTTATAAATTGGGCTGTATTATCTATTTGTTTAATAGTTTTCGTGCTGTTTCGAGCGAATCCATTTTTGCTTTCATGAATGAATCCATCCAATCTCGTGGGAATACGCGATCGTGAGGAGTCCTCTTTGTGTTTGCTCGCTGGTTGTATTGAAAATCCGTAGCTTGATCTTCAACTAGTGGTAGCCGTTGGAGGGTGGACGCCCGTTGTCTCAAAGAGCTAATGATATTCATGGCGAGGATTACAACACCGTGTCTATTTAGATGGACTCCATCACCGGTGAGATGCGTAGAGGGATCAATGTTGCTATTGTCGATGAAGTAGGCGCCCCTCTCATTGGCTAGAAGTTTTAGTTGGCGGTTTGTACTCTCGACTTTTAAGTAGTCATCATGGGACTCATCAAAGCGATGAATTATGGAGGATATTGTGAGGTCCTTCACAGTTGGCGCTATTCTGGTGACTATCAATAGTTATGTTATTACTACCAATATGAATGATCACACTATCCGGCATGTTCCTTCTCAGAACTGCAATGGAACTTTCGACAACATCATCAATTTTGGCCCCTGGTAACGTATGACAATGGACTTTGCGTGTCCGTGACAATTTGTGAGGGACAATGGATTTCAACATTGAATCACCAATGATTTGACAAATAGGTTTGTTTCTATTATTAAAGCGTTTGCTTTGTTGGCGTCTGTAATCGTCAAGCTGTGATTTAAGTGGCTCTGTAGCTTGGTCATGATGCTTCATTGGTTCAGTTCAGTTCAGTTCAGTTCAATTTATTCTTTTTTCTCAATCATAAAAACCAACAATGGCAAAATCATTCAAAGTATAAAATATATATACATGTACATATACGATTACAGAGAGAGAAAAAAAAAAGGAAACTACAAAAAAAGTTTTGTAAAAAACTTGTAAGGCGTAGCTCCCTATATAAACATGACATAACATAACAAAGCGAATATATCATACAAAGAAAGCAAAACAAACGGGAAAGCAGACAAAAACATCAGCAAAAACCAGCAAACATACGGGGGGGGGGGGGGTAATGGTAAATGTACATCATCGTTAGATTAGGGGTTATCCTGAATACGATCCAATATATAATTTCTTCAACTTTGCTTTAAATGAATTAATAGTAGTAGAACTTCTTACATCGTCTGGAAGATTGTTCCATAGTCGTGGACCACAGTGTCTGACAGAATTAAGTAATGACTGAGTTTGGACTTTAGAATAATGAAATTTATTACTTGAGCGAGTGTTGTGATAGTGAATGAATTTATTGGTAACGAACATTTTGGAAATGTTGCTAGGAATAATATTATGAACTGTGCGAAACATTAAAGCTGCTATTTGAAATGTGTGTATATCATAAATATTCAAGGTTTTTAGACGAAAAAATAACGGACGCGAATGAGCTCTATATGAGGAATTTGTGCAAATTCTTAATAATTTCTTTTGTAATTTATGTAAGGGTTCCAATTTGGTTATACCTACATTCGCCCAAATAATATTACAATATTGCAGATATGGCAAGGTGAGGCAATTATACAACATAAATAACTCCTTTTCTGGTAAAATCAAACGAAGTTTACACAGAATTCCGACAGTTTTGGAAACCTTATTTACAACGGTAGAACGATGTTGGTTAAAAGATAACGTATCATCTAAAATTACACCAAGAAACATGACTGTCTTAGAGAAATGTAAAGATGTATTGTTAATATGTATATTCACAGCAGAAATATCACGTTTTATATGTTCTTTACTAAAGTACATGACATTTGTTTTTCCAAAGTTTATTATTTATATTAGTTAGAATATTATCAATAAGAGTTGCTGAATTGGTGGTTATTCGTGTGGGTTTATCTATTAAGGGACGAAATGAATTATTATATACAATATTAACGAAATCATTTATCTGATTTAACGTGTTACAATGGAGAAAATTTATGTTAAAATCCCCCATAATATAAACATTTTTATTTTCGCATGAAACCTTCTCCAAACATTCATTTATATTAGCATTGAAATCCTGAATGGACTTATTTGGGTCCCTATAAATAATACCAACAATTACATTCTTTTTATTTGAAAACACAATTTCTACAAACAAAAATTCACAAAGATCATTTGACAGACATATATCTGTTCTAACCATGAAATTGAATGAATTATGAACAAGCAAGGCAACACCTCCACCTCTTCTATCCTGTCTATCTTTATGACAAAAAGAATATTCATCTATATTAAATAATAATGGTGTTTTATCATGTATCCATGTTTCACTAAAACCATAGACAGAGAACTTAAAATCAAGTTGAGTGATAAAATAATTAATGGAATCAAAATTTTTATACAAACTTCTAGAGTTAAAGTGGAGTAAACTAAACTTATCTTTACTACCTCTGGAAAGATTGGGATCTTTATTGAATTCCTCATGTAACCAATATCTAGTAGGATTTGCAAATGTATTATAAAAATTTTCATCTGGGTCTAAATCATCAATTTCATCACACTCATTGTCTTGAAAAGGTTCACTACAAGTAGAATGATTAACATGACAACCATTTCTGGATGCATTATATTGCACATCAGGAAAATCTTCATTTACATTACCAAGAAGGGAATCGCAAGAATCGCAAGTTGACATAATCATTCACAGACTGCAAACAGATAAAATTACACACAAAACACACACACACTTAAACAAAACAGCAACAAAAAAAAAGGGTATGCAAAGTATTAAATATAAAATTTACATTGAAAAATAACGTTCCAATCAAAAAAGCAGTAAATGTTCATTGACCTGGATAACATTTGTAAATATAAGAAAAATTAAAATCATTTGTAGGTGACAGATGATTTGTCAGAAGAAAAGTACATAAATATAATGACACAAACTTGATGCAAATATGCTATGTTTGAAATATAGGAATATAAGGATACAAATCTGATACAAATATGCATTGCATATTATACATCAAGATCTCTGTGTAAGTCATCAAACCGATAAGAGACCTTCCTTAGAGTGTATCTGTCTTTTCATTGGTCCTTTGTCGGTTTTGACTGATACGATTATTCTTCCGTTGATTGACCATGCCGACAGGATCTTTGCTTGAGGAAGCTTGCTGGCCTTGACTGCTTCCCATAGAAGTGACCGATTTGCATTAGTTAGGTCTTCAAACATACTCATTTTCGTGTTTTTCAATTTCTTTCTGTTTTGTAGCAATCTTTGACGATATTGATAGGAAGTGAGTTTGATGATTATTGCTCTTGGCTTGATTTCTCCCCCTTCTTTAGGCGCTGGTTCAACGCGACGTGGTACACGATGGCTCCTGTCGATGTCCTGTAGTTGAAGGTCGACGCCGAGTCGTTTTTGCGCTATTTCGCACACTTTCTCACTTGTGTTTTCATTCAATTCTTCAGGCACTCCAAACAGACGAATACAATTTCTCCTTGAATATTGCTCCTGATTATTTAGTTCCTTCTCCAACCATTTGTTTCTCTCCTCAAACATCTGTTGTTTCTTTTGCAAACTTTTTAGATCACTTTCAATACTCTTTACTTGGTGATGGAGATCCAGTATTGCTCATCTTGCTTTTCAAGCCGCTCAATGAGTTGCTGGAATTTGGAATCTAAAGCTTGGCAAATGGTTTTTTTTGATGGTAGAAAGCACTTCTTCATCAAGTAATGCTTCCTTAACGAGGTTCTTTGTCATGTTTGTTGATCGTGTTGCAGTCATTTTAAGGGGATTAATCCAGCAAAATACAAAGTCATTCAATTGTGCCAGAGAAGAATCAGTTGGAAATCAATTACTCTTGCCCATACAAAAGTCTATCTGGATTAAAATGACGGTAAACTGAATGGTGTGCTGTATGAAAAACAACGACAAAAAAGTGATGCAGTGGGACCAGGCTGAAATTTTCTTCTACAGAACATTGAGATCAGTCCACAGTTAATTAGTTAACCCATTGCCTACGGGAACCGGTTGGCTCCTGTATTAAGCCTATGGGAATTAGAGAATTCAGTGGTCAATGGGTTAAAATATCATGTCTGTCACCAATTTTACTCCAGGCAATGATATAAGATGTTAAAAGACTTACATATATTGACCTGTCATCAGCAGAACTTGGTTAAATATCGAAACATTTGAGAAAATAAGAAGAATAAGAAGAATAAGAAGATACTAGAACGAATTGTGTACAAACGCACATATTGTTTATATGTTTCAGAAGACCCCTTTTCGGTACATTAGTTATGTTCACACGTAGTACATAGCATCGATGCTATGTTAGCATCGATGCTATGTAAGTTTCAAAAATATTTCCAGTACGTTCAGACAGGCCGTGATCGACTTGCTTCTATCACCCACTCGTGACTATTCATCGCTCACCCGCTGCCAAAACAATAATTACTGCGCCACACAAAGTGACCCGAGTAATTGGTATGCATGGTCAAACGCGCGGAAGTTTGTGTACAGGGGTCATTATGATGCGAAGCTTTAATTGTTTTGAATAATATTTTATTTGTCTTCATAAATCAACATAATAACACAATAACAATTCATTTGTAATATCGATAATACAATCAAGTAGCAAATACATGTGTTATAATACTTAATTTTAAATAAACCTTGTACATGTCAAAATTGACTGAACTCCAATCTTATGCCAAAATAAAACACATGCATGCACACTATATTCTCTGGTAAGCACATGTAAATCAATATCTAAAGACCACATCATACTTTAGTCCCGACTTTAGTTAAGGTCTGATTCTGAAAGAGCAGATTCTCAGCTTTAAAATGATATATAACTCATTGGATGTTCATAACTCAATGTACAAAGAGAAGAATGCACAGTCCCTCATAATGTTACTTCTTAATAAGGGTTTAAAGTTTGCAGTCTATTGAAGCACTCTGACTTGCAAAGTGTTGTGCTAAGGTGACAAATGGAGGATTAGAACTCAATGAAAATTTCTATGGAGGGATTATCAGATTGTCCTAAAACTTGGCATATCATAGACATATCCTGTTTATCATAGTGCACAAGTATCAATGCAAGAACTTACTCCGGGAGATTTATGGGAGATTAAAGACAAGTATTCAGTGTCGTGAAAAAGAAAAGTAATACAACAAAATCCAGAGAAGACACACCTAAGTCTGATAAAAAGCTGTCAAAAATACCACTTCTAGATTGTTTCGTGCCTCCACATTTTAGATTACTTAGAAAAAAGTATACTCTTTCAGGAAATACCCAAAACTAAAATTTGATGCATGCCAACCAAAACACATTGATTGAGCTCTAACTGAAAATCACACAGTGCGACTTTTGGGTGGTTTTGTGGTGCCTGGTCATATATAAAAAAGAAAAAGACAAAAAGAAGGAACCCCCCCCCCCAAAAAAAAAAAAAAAAAAAAAAAAAAAACCAACAACAACAAAACAACCCCCTTCCTTACCACACAGTATATATATTAGCCTACTTACCCATATATACATTACCCATATATACATCACATTACATTACAGTACCAGATGAAACAGACAGAATGATAATAGAAAAAAGTAGGGAAGAGGGTACATCACATGAATACATACATTGCATTATATTATAGCACCACATGAAACAGACAGAATTACAATAGCAGCGAGTGAAGATAGCAGCGATTGCGCTCACATTACAAATAGTCACAAGCGCGGTGGGTGGTCTACCGCAAAGCGTCGATGCTTTGTCGCTGGATCCTGAGATTTACTCCTGCTAAACTCGCTGCAAGAATAGTTTGGAAACTCGCTTCTATCTCGTGACTATCTGCGTTCAGACAGCGTTTGGTCTCGACACTATCTGGTCTTCACCAAAATAGCATCGACACCTCGATAGCATCGATGCTATCGCTCTACGTGTGAACGTACCTACTGTCATCAAATGAAGTGAGGCTGCCTTGCAAAGATTGCAACTGGAATGGAAGGTCATTAACACTGGATTCCAAATCACGGACTCTTTTCTGATAAGTTGATAAGGGACATCATTGTCCCCGGGATCGTGGACATTGTGTTTATTTAAAGGTGGCGGTGAACATCTTTGTCAACGGGACTGCGTTGTTCAAGTTGACGGGGTATATCATCACTGATTGGTCGTATATTGATAGTTTCAGGTAGTAGTGACGTAACTTTACTATTCGATGGTACATCGTTTACCAAGGTTTTGTTGTCATTGAAATTAGCACTTTCGGAGTATAGGTCAAGATGGCCGTCAGCGCCATCTTGAATCGGGATGATGCAATCAGCACTATCATTCAAATGAGAGTTTTCAACTTCAGAGTAAATCTGATCATCAGTTTGAAATTTACCCCAATCCTGAATTGAAGAGATGCAATAATGACGGCATATGTTTTTACTGAGATTGGGATATATTGAGCACAACTCATTCACAACATACTCAATACAATCGTCTTTCAAAACAGCTTGATCAAGATGGTTTTTCTGAATATGGTACAGGGCTGTGTTGATTCCAGATAAAGTAATGTTCTTCGGTAATTTGCACTTAAAATCATGAGATCCAGGAGTCCCAATTCCAGTATTTGTTTTCGGTTTGGATCTAGTCATTATCTTCAGATGTTCAGAGTTTCATTATGAACAGTTGCCGTTGACCACAACGTAGTTGTGGTCAACTGTTACTCTTTGATTGTCCATGCCGATTAGAAGATCATTTTTTATTCTGATCAAGGCTGTTTCTGTGCTTTGAAACTGTCTGTATGCTGACTGCATACATGGGAACAATGAATTATGATAGAGGTGTTATTGAATTTGTTGTGTAACCGCTCCTTCAACTAATTTTGATATGTATTGTAAATTATTGATTGGTCTAAGATTATTGAAATTCAACTCCATACCAGGTTTATTTATATAAGAAGTGGCTTAACTAAGGCTACTTTCCAATCCGAAGGGAAAAGGCCCTTTGAGAGACACAAGTTAACAATTTTTGTAAAGACTGGGAGCAGTTAGTCAGTGAAATTCAATAAAAGCTTTGTAGGCATTTGGTCAAGAGAACATGATTTCTTACTCAAGCCTTTGACTAATTTCTCAACCTCATTCTCAGATAATGTTTTGAAAGAACAAAAAAACTGAGAAAGTGAAATCTGAAGATCTGTACAATCCAAAAGAGTATCATCTAGAGTACAATTTCTGTCATCTACAGTTGTCTTAATGTCAGATTCTCACTATCTTATCACAGAAAAAGTTTCCTAAATCATTTGCAAATTGTCTTCTATCAACATGAGGAGGTATCCTAGGATTAAGCCTGGTCATATTCAACAAAGACTTAGTGACATTAAAAAGACTTATTTGATCAGAACTGTTCTCCTTTATCAATTAAGAGTAATATATACGACGGGCCCTATTCATAACAAATAATGTCTTGTTACGAGCAGCAGGGGTTGTTCTTGTTCTCAACCATCTTTACTTTGCTTTCCTTCTTTTTCTTTTTTCTGTCATAACATCATCCGTAAACCAAGGTACCTGTGGACGAGGAGTTACAGTCTTGGTTATCAAAGGTGCATGTTTATTTAAAATTGAACTGAGAGTAGTATTGCATAAAGAAACCAATTCCATAAAATCATCTGGAGTGTTTGTGCTCTGATGACTGTAAGATGTGTGTAGATGTTCAACGATGCCATAAACTACATGCACAGTCTATTCCACTAAATCTTAGGCATTTTTGCCATTAAAGAGAAATAATACAAAGCATATTTGATTAACTTCATTAACCTGTGCTTCCAATATAAAAGATATGTCTGATGATTTTGCTATTAGAGGGAAATCCAACCCTAATGGCAAGTTGCTCTGAATGAAAGAGGAAAAATCAGAGATTCAGATTGGTGAAAGTTTGAACGAAATCGGACAAACAATAAGAAAGTTATAATCACTATACATATGGGAATTTCAAATTGGCCGAATAGGTAACATCACTGTGATGTAGTTGCGACACAACTCCCCCATTCGCTCCAACACACAAAATGACTAAAATGTCATTTTTGTTCAAAAGGTATTACTCAGTAGGATTTTTTTTCTTTCATGAGGACCTATATAACAATATGCTATCTCCAATATATTTTGACGACTGCCCCGAGGGCGTTTCGGAGAAAACCGAAAATTAATGTTGTTTTTGTTTACGACAAACGGGAGAGTTGTCCACAAGTATGTCACAATCGATTCACCAAATTGCCAATTTGAGATTCGCATAAATGTATGTAGTGATCTATTTTTTCAAACATTCATCACTTTCATATTCCTCGTCCGATTTCTCTCAAACTTTCACGATCCTGTCTTTCTTATTTTTCTGCTTTCACACAAAGCAACTTATCACCAAGGTTTGATAGCCCTTTAAGGAAATTGATCACATGTGCGAAGATATAAAGCCACGGGCGATGACCAACTTTCTTGTCGTCTTAGAACTAAAAATGACGAAATGTGTGACAGCAGAATCGTTAACCGATATCATAAACAATTCTTTGACCACGGGATGTGTACCCATGGGCTGGGAAGCAGCTCGAGTAATTCCAATTTTTAAAGCTCGTTTCGAAGAATATAATTTTGGGTGAAAAGCTGAAAACGAGTTTCATTCCAGGTGCTCAATTCCTCCGGGCTGTCCCCATTACTTCCAATCCGGTTCCAATCCACCCCAGGGAATTCAGTTTTCATACATGCTGAGCGCATGCATGTGAATTAACCCTGCTTATATGATACACACATCATAGACTTGCCATGAGAGACAGCGTATTTAGCTAATGGGAGCTTGCGGGAACCAGTTCCATAGCGACATATATATATATATTGTAATCCAGTACCAAAGATCCCCTTTTCCCAAAATGTTAGTAGTTCTGAAGGGGGTCATCCATATAGCTAGAAGGTCCGATAGTTAGCGGGTCCGATAGACCAACACCCAATAGATAGAAGGTTCGATAGACCGAATGTACGAGAGGGTCCAGTAGACAGAAGGTTCTATAGACCGAATCGGCGGAGGGTCCGATAGTCCAAAGGTTCTATAGATCGAATGACCAACGGGTCCGATACTCAGAAGGCCCGATAGATAGAAAGTTCTATAGACCGAATCGGCAAAAGGGTCCGATAATCCGAAGATTCAGTAGGGGTCCGATAGACCGACACTAAATACATAAAAAGGGTAAAATAGTGGATAAAATGATAAGTGGGTAAAAAATAAGTGGTTAATATGAGTGGGGGCGTTCCAACCAAAGAAAAAGCAAAAAAGGAAGAGATTGAAAAGGAAAGAAGAAAAGAAAAGAAAGGAAAAGAAGAAATCAGAAAGGAAAGAGAAGAAAACAAAACTTCAAAAACTTCGCTCACTAGCATTATTAGGGTTATTTACCAATGCCCATTATATTTTCATTATTGATATATATTAGTTATTAATATAATCGCCATATTTATGTATATAAACCAATGCCAATTATATTAATAAGTCATATTCTTATGGAAGTTATTTGGTTTGCATCTTGAATCTCTAGCTAATGTTATGCTATTTTGCTACTCAAAGAATGTTAGCAACATAACTGAAAGGAATCGAGCGGCAAGTTGACCTAAAGGGGCTAAAGAGATGAATTTTCAGAAATAATGGCCTGTGACCAATAGTCTCTTCCCAATATGAGAACAGAAGATGCCGATAACATGTTACACATATTATGAGAACGGAATAACAATACGCTAGAACCTATTCTCAGGATACAAAATTCTTTTTTTTTTCTCTCTCTCTCTCTCTCGTTCGCTCGCTTTGCTCGCTTGTACAATCAAGAAACTAGGCCTAGATTGTTTCTTGCAGCAAGCACCTCTTACGTCCTGCGGCAACAAGAAGCCCGAATATCATAATATTCGGGCTCTGAGGTATCCGACTATCCTCGAATTCCCCCACCCCCGCCCCCCCCCCCACAAAAAAAAAAAAAAAAAAAAAAAATGGTATAATTTACCCGACAGAGTCCACAGACTAAAATTTGCCACAAGGTAGTAGTAGTATAAAGTATAAAAGCTGACATCATAGCTGGTAGGAAAATATCACCTGACAACCCTCAAAAAAAAAATGGAAACGCCCCCCTCCCAAGAGGTGGTAGGGCCTAATTGAAATTCGTTTTTATCGGTCAGAATCTTATTGTTATCTTTTGTTACTTTGAATGAAAATTCAACTATAAAGTCTGCACCCCATAAGATTTCTTTGTTTAAAATATAACACTTGTGTTAGAAGGGGACGCTCTTTCCTCAGCTTGCTCCACTAGAAAAAAATGATGGGCCTCGGGGCTTTAGTGTGACTATATAATTAGATTTCCATGTTTAAAAAAATGGTCAGCGTTCCCCATTGCCAATACATCGGTTTAGTGGCAAAATTAACCGGGGGCTGAGCTGCATGGGTGGACCACCCCCACCCCACGGTGATGATGATGATGCTCTGATAAAAATACTTTTAACATGTTGGAAATGTATAAAACAAAACTTAAAAATAAGTTCCCCATTTTTTTTTTTTTTGAGGGGAGGGTGGGCCTACAGACCTAGTGCATCGGTTTATTGCAATACACATAGAAGAAGATAAGGCATTACACTTTTCCTTTTATGAGATAAAACTATTAAAAACTTATTGTATCCACTTATTTTACCTTTTTTACGTTATTGTCGGTCTATCGGACCTTCTAACTATCGGACCCCTACTGAACCTTCGGACTATCGGACCCTTTTGCCGATTCGGTCTATAGAACCTTCTGTCTATCGGACCTTCTGACTATCGGACCCCGTTGAACATTCGATCTATAGAACCTTCGGACTATCGGACCCTCCGCCGATTCGGTCTATAGAACCGTCTGTCTATTGGACCCTCTCGTACATTCGGTCTATCGAACCTTCTATCTATTGGGTGTCGGTCTATCGGACCCGCAAACTATCGGACCTTCTAGCTATAGGGCTGTAACCGTTCCGAAGACCATACGCTAGTTCCGAAGCCCCCGTTTTTGTCTTGCCAGCGGCACATATCTACCACTTTTGGGAAATCGGGGTTTAAAGTTTGCAGTCTATTGAAGCACTCTGACTTGCAAGGTGTTGTGCTAAGGTGACAAAAGGAGGATTAGAACTCAATGAAAATTTATATGAAGGGATTATCAGATTGTCCTAAAACTTGGCATACTAATTAGTCATATCCTGTTCATCATAGTACACAAGTATCAATGCAAGAACTTAGATGTCTAAAAGTTACGGGAGATCAAAATGAGACAAGTATTCAGGGTCGTAAAAAAGAAAAGTAAATACAACAAAATCCAGAGAAGACAAAAATACCAGTTTTAGATTGTTTGGTGCCTCAAAATTTTGAGATTACTTAGAAAAAAGTATACTCTTTCAGGAAATACCCAAAACTAAAATTTGACCATGCCAACCAAAAACACATTGATTGAGCTCTAACTGAAAATCACACAGTGCGACTTTTTGGTGGTTTTGTGGTGCCTGGTCACAATTTATTCCCTATACCAGAGTCAAGAGATGCATGAACGTAGGAACGTATGTAGGGATCCGGAGTACATTTTCTTGTTCAAAGTTTTTAAAGAGTACGTAGTCACTAGTCATCTAACTGGCAATTTAGTGCAGATGGTTTGACATATTTTTTAGGGTGAGCTTTCACAGATAGAGATAATATCAGGCGTTCTTCTACCAACAATGACAATTCATATAGTTTGTTTAGTAAATTATTACTGTTGGTATACAAGACTGTCTGATCCTAGAGCTCGTTTTTTATGACTATGCTTGTCCCCAGTATTGTCTGAATCTGGTTCATTCTCTGTTTCTGTATCAGTATCCTCCCATGATGAGATTTCATTTTAAATCCTGCAATGTCGTGGGTACTCTCGTTCAGTCAAAGGCCACAGGCACCCTCTCTGCTGACAGATGCACATCGACGGTCAAGGTGGCGGCTTCATTTTCCAGGTCACTCATCAGGTTTTCTGTAAATAGTCTCACTGAATATTTCGTTACATCTGTATTTTCTGCAACCAAGTGCATATTTGGTTGGTTCTTTTTTCTGCAATCATTGCAATTTTTTCACCTAAATCGATTCCCTCATCTGGTTTTTCTGCTGCTTGGTTGTTAGTGTCTTCATTTGTTTCTTGCACATCTTCATTGACTTGCTTTATACACCTTCTCCTCTTTTCATATCTAGTTTTCCTCCGTCTGCACTTTCTTCTCCACCATGTGCATGTATTTCAATATTCACCAGATTAGCCATGTCCCTACTTCCTGGATTTGGTTTCTACCCCCAGTCTCACAGTCTTCTGTGAGTCTTTCACCTCTACGTCTTCTATCAGTAGCTCTTCATTGATGATGGACTGTTGTCTAACTTTGGGGACATCACTTTTGTTTTCTGGAACATTATGTATCATGAGAGTTTTGCTCCATCTTTCTCTATCAGCATTCTCTTCACTTTTTTGCGATATGCTTTGACCACTTCACAGAGGAGTATTGGCATTTCAACATTAGATGACTGTTCTGCATATAGTTTCATGGCACACTGGGCTTCGGTATTCTATCCTCGATCGAGTAACTTTCAAGTCATTTGCATTTCGTTGACCCTGGACTCCACAGACAAAATAGCAATTTCCAGTTTCTGTGTGTCTAACTTTTCCCCTCTGTCTGTTTCGTGGTCATCTTTTTCGTTGGTGTTTTGCAGTAATGTTTCAGTCTTTACTTATGCACTTTGCACAAATCAAATGTACTTTGTCGCAATTATTTCCTATCTCCATAAAACAGTGCCTCTGAAAAGTACGAACATTTCCTGCAGTTCCACTTGATAAATAAATCACATCCAACAAGAGCAGATACAGGTGTTTATATGAGCTAAAGTTCAGATTTGAAAACATGTGACCGTGCTTTTGAGCTTAGGTTGTTTAGATATTTTCTTCTCATGTGAAGATCTATTAGATTTTAGCTTTGGTTTAACCTCTTTGCACCGACTGCTTACGGTTTGGCTCCCCCTGACACACTTAAATATAACTCGATAAATTTTTTTAAAATTTCGTTTGTTAAAAACATGATGAATTCCCTTACCAACATTTTGATTTTGATATTTTTTAACATATGATCATGTTTTCGTACAAAAATCAATTTTATTGCAGCTGGTGGTAGAAAAAAGTGGCACTTTGCGTTTTATAATGCAATGCAGTGTTTACCCGTGTATATTCTTTTTCAATTCTTTTCATCTTTTGTTCATGTGCACGGCTCATAAAGTGTCATTCAAACTCATGAGACCGCATAGAAAATCAAGATTTTAAATGCAGGGGGAACCATAATTTAATCATAAAAAATATACTGAACTGTTCACAAATAAGCAGTCAAATGTTGGTAAGGAAATTCTGCATAGGCCCTCCTTTTATTTTTTTAAATAAACAAATTTCATGTAGTATCTATCGAGTTATATTGAAAAGTTTAAGGGGAAAATACACTCCCAATAAACATTACAGCGACTTGTGAGAAGAGACTAGTCGATGCACCCGTTTGCGCGGAAACCGAGCTACTCGGCGTTGATATAAATATGTAGGTTGCCCGTATTCCCGTATTTCGGCAAGATACTACCTACCTCATAACAATCTTCCCAAATCATCTTGTGCCTCTTTTGACAATTCATCCCAGCTAAAATTAATAATATAATAATAATAATAATAACAATAGCTACATTTATATCCCAGAGGATGCTCAAGGCGCCTACAAAGGAGTATTATTATTAAGGCGATAAAAGCATTCAAGGAATAAATTCCTACCAGGTACCCATTTACTACACCTGGGTGGAGAGTGGCAAATGTAGGTTAATGTCTTGCCAAAGGACATTAGCTCTGCTGCGGGACTCGAACCACGAACCATGACATCCACAGTCCGGTGACGTATCCACTAGACCACGACCCCTTTAATAATAAATACACAACATTGCAGAGCGGCCCTTCGATGTTAAAGAAGGCCTAAAAACGAAATTCTGAGAAAAATGGCTTTAAAGTTCAATCTTATGAGGGTTTTTAATGGAGGGAAATAATTTTAAGAATTAATGCCACATTACAAATTGATAATAAGCAATTTGTCCATATTTCGTGACCCCACTTTAAACATATGACATTTTGTGTGTAGATAGTCTGTTTTACCCCATTAAGCTCGACACTCGCTATACTTCCCTTTTGGTGGTAAAGCAACTCTTTTACCATCAACATGAACACCAAAACGCACTCTGTTATTAAGAAGAGTGTTTAGTTTTCTTACTTTTCTATTGCTGAATAGGTTGTTTCATTTATCCTTTTTTTATTCTTCATACTTCAGTGCATTGATACATGTTTTATGTAAATAATGAGATACATGGATACCCTAAATTTGGTGGTAAAACCGTCTAACTTTTAAAACAGACTCTTTTACCATCAAAGCAGTAGTAGGATAATTACCCAAGTCTTTTAAGTAAAGGGTCTACACCGCCTATGTGTAATAATACTACACAATAATACATAACATTTATATATTGCGCTTAATACAATGTTTCTAAGCGCCGTAGTATTATTACCCTGGCTTTAGCCCAGCTGCCCAGCTGCCCTATATTTCGCTTAATACAATGTTTCTAAGCGCCGTAGTATTATTATTTTACAATCAAAGAACACTGGTAGGAATGGGTTAACTATAACTGATACTGATTTACCATCAAAACAGTAGTAGGATAATCACCTAAGTCTTTTAAGTTAAGGGTCTACACCGTCTATGTGTAATAATACTACATAATAACCCTGATAGCAGAAAGTGTTAAAAAATGACGTGATATTTACGTCGTGGTTTTCGTCTTTTTTACGTCCTGTAATTACGTCAATGAGACGACAACTTGCACCAACGCAAGACGTCAAGAGGACGTCTTATTTTGACGTCATCTCTACGTCTTCATTCCTCTTCCCTGATAGCAGAAAGTGTTAAAAATGACGTGATATTTACGTCGTGGTTTTCGTCTTTTTTACGTCCTGTAATTACGTCAATAAGACGACAACTTGCACCAACGCAAGACGTCAAGAGGACGTCTTATTTTGACGTCATCTCTACGTCTTGTACACTGTAAAAACTAAAGTGCTACTTTTAGGGGCATGTATAGTGACTGCACCTGAAATGCTGTTTATAGCACTTGTAGTGTGCTAATTTACCAGCAGTGGCGAGCCTCGAACCAGGTTCCGCTGATTGAGAGGCGCTGACGTTACCGATGGACTAACGAATGCTTCTTGCAATCCGGTTTAGTCATGGGAGTCAAGTAGATAACATG
Organism: Heliocidaris erythrogramma; assembly: GCA_025617745.1. Classification (NCBI taxonomy): domain Eukaryota; kingdom Metazoa; phylum Echinodermata; class Echinoidea; order Camarodonta; family Echinometridae; genus Heliocidaris; species Heliocidaris erythrogramma. The sequence continues at coordinate 92,620 of CM046864.1, read as the reverse complement.
AACTATGTGGTGTCGTAAATTCACTATGTAACAATATGATCTGCTCTAAATCGTACAATGTGAGTTAGTCTAGCGGTAATGCCAGCAATTCTCGATCAGCGGACCCTGGTTCGAAGCTCGCCCAAATCATTTTTTTTAATGAATGTTTAGCAGTTTAAGGAGCCGGTCCAGCTCCCGTGAAAGTGCTGAAATAGCACGCTGTGTGCATTCAATAGCACTCTGAGTGCAGTCCCTATGCATGCCCTCAAAAAGTGCTATATACAGCACTTCAGTTTTTACAGTGTACAGATGCGGTCAAAATAAGACGTCCTCTTGAAGTCTTGCGTTGGTGCAAGTTGTCGTCTTATTGACGTAATTACAGGACGTAAAAAAGACGAAAACCACGACGTAAATATCACGTAAATTTTACCACTTTCTGCTATCAGGGAATACATAACATTTATATATTGCGCTTAATACAATTTTTCTAAGCGCCGTAGTATTATTACCCTGGCTTTAGCCCAGCTGCCCAGCTGCCCTATAAGGCGCTGAAAGCATTCAAGGAATAAATTTCTACCAGGTACCCATTTACTACACCTGGGTGGAGAGTGGCAAATGTAGATTAATGTCTTGCCAAAGGACATTAGTGCCGCGAACCATGAGATCTACAGTCCGGTGACGTATCCACTGGACCACGACACCTAAGATAGCTTATTTTACAATCAAAGAGCACGGGTGGGAATGGGTTAAATGAGACTGATTTACCATCAAAACCAGAACAAAATTCGAAAAAGTTGACTAAGGTAGCCTATGCTATTTCAATAATGATTTTTGTGGGAATATATGGATAGCACCAATGGAAAGAGCGCCCTCGAATTACCCAATAAGTTATATTAAAAAGTCAACATTTTTAGTTAGACCTGTTTACCATCTGAGGGCCGAGAGGATTATGCATTTTACCACACCTTGGAGAACTTGCAAATACATTGTAGTAGTATAACCTTTCTAAATATGATATACAGTCTTATGGGGTTTTGCTAAACAGTCGGGTAACGTCGCGTCGCGTTGGTAGAAATTTTCGAACATTTTTCAGGAAGGTGTCTTCAAGGGGACAAATTGAAAAAGAGTCCATCTCAGTATGATTTTTCCCGTTTTCAGGCTAAAAACGACAAACAAGGGAATAAAGAAAACAATGGAAGGATAATGCAAAGAAAAACATGAACTATAAAGAGAGAATAGAAGGGTAGGAGGGATGGAAGAAAATATGATGAAAGGAAACAAAGAATACCACAAAAGGAAAGTTGGAAAGTAAAAATAAGTGGATAAAAACAAAGAATAACATAAAGAAAGATAGAGACATAAATGATAGAAGGATAAAGATATTAAGAGTAACATAAGGAAAGATAGAAGAGAAGATGATAATTTGAATAAAGGAATAACATAACGAAAGAAAAGATGAAAGGAAAACAAAATGATAGGATAAAAGCAAAGAATGTTTTAAGGGAAGTAAGTAAAGATGGGAAGCAGAAAATGATTTTAAAAAGAATAATATGAAAGATAGAGAGAGAAATGATAGAAGGATAAAGATTAACGTGAGGAAGGTGGGGGAGAAAATGATAACAGGAAACAAAGAATATCATAACGAGAGGAAGGATGGAAAGATAATTGATAGAAGGATAAAAGCAAGAAATGACAAAGCGAGAAATGATAAAAAGATAAATATAAACATGAAGAAAGGTGGAAGAGAAGATGATAAAAGGGAACAAAGAATAACAAAGTGAAGATGGAAAGCAATAAAAAAAGAGGATAAAAAGAATAAATATAAACAGTAACATTATGAAAGATGGAAAACAAAATGATAAAAGCAATAAAAGAATAACGTAATGAAAGGAAAGGTGGAAAGAAAAATTAATAAAAGGATTAAAAATAACTGAATTAGTAATTACGCGATGCGTAATATATGTCCCTGCCAGAAGTGTAGATCTGGGGAATGGCTGTTAATTTATGTAATTTCTGATAGAACCTTGAAGCTAAATGTGAGAAATGAATTATCAAATTAATGTTTTATGATTATAAATGCATTTTCTATTGATTTTGAATAAATTACAATAAATTTGCATAATTAATGAATTTCCAAATTCTGTGTAGAGGTTTGACAGCCCCTACCCAGCCCTATCAGATAAAACAATCAGATTCAAAATAGATAATTCCTTTTATCTGTTCAAAATAGAGGAGAAGTAGCATTTTTGGTCGATTTTGAATAAATTTGCATAAATTTGCATAATTGATGAATTTCATGACTATGTGTAGAAGTTTGGAAGCCCCCACTCAGCCCTATCAGATAAAAACAATCAGAATCAAAATCGGCCAAGAAATGACGGAGAAGTAGCATTTTCTAACTTTTTGAGCACACACGGACGGATGGACGGAGGGACGGACGGACACACACACACGCACACACGAACGGAGTTCGTTTCATAGTCCCCTCGCGAACTTCGTTCGGCGGGGACAAAAAAGAATAACACTACGAAAGATAGACTAAGGAATGATAGATGGATGAATATAAAGAGTAACATAAAAGATGGAAGAACAGATAAAAGGAATCACAGAATAACATAACGAAAGTAAAGATGGAAAGCAAAAAAAAAGTATCATTGGGAAAGAGGGAAGACAAGATGATACAAGGGATCAAATAATAACATAATGAAAGGAAAGGTGGAAAGAAAAAAATTATAGGATAAAAAAAATTGCAGAAATCATCATAATTAATGTTTGAGACAGAGTTCCAAAATCCTGTGTAGAATTTCTATGTATATCACTTAGCTCTACTGGATAAAACAAACAAAATTTAAAGAAATGAAATGAAGGAGAAAAGGCTTTTTTTGCGGGGGGGGGGGGGATTTTGTACTAAAAAATTATCATAGTTAATATAAAGCAAACAAAATCAGATGAAAAAGATGAATCAGATGACAAAGATATGATAGAAGGATAAAGATTTAGAAATAGAGCTACATCCGCACACAGATTGGACGCTCATCATTCAACAAAACAAAATACAAAACAAGAAAAAGAATACAAAGAAAGTTTTCTTTTTGTCTATAATTGTTTAACATTATAACTCTTGTTAAATACCTCAGGATAAAATATGAAGATACATAAGCAGCTTGTGGCACACAGGCAAGAGAGACAAGTATGGCAGTAACTAGTTTTGGTAACTTCCTAATACACATATTGTACATCGACTGGACTCGACTCGGCTACTTCATGGACTGCAGAATAAGTTCAATATTGAAGGAAATGTTGGAGTTGTCACTGCCACAAAACTTACAGGGGAAACAATTGAAGCAACTGAGTTGAAGCATGAAAATCAGAGAAGCAGAATGGTACGAGTTTAAAAACAAGTCAAACAAAAAAGAAAGTTATGAATGTCTGAAAGTTAAGATTACCAATGTAGGGAATATCCTCTTGACATCGTCACACATGGTGAATCCCACCATCTGGTGTGTATAAATGCACACACACACGCATACATATATATATATGAATAAAATAGGCCAATACTTTCTTGACCATTGATTTACTTGATATATCTAACCAAGACAGCCTGTCATGTTGGGCTTTTGCTAAACGGGAAAAATCATACTGAGATGGACTCTTTTTCAATTTGTCCCCTTGAAGACACCTTCCTGAAAAATGTTTGAAAATTTCTACCAACGCGACGCGACGTTACCCGACTGTTTAGCAAAAGCCGTCTTATGTCACAAATGTTCCAACATTGCCTAGAGAAAGATCGAGCGGCAAATTTATTCCTGATATTGATCGTAGGCCTACTGGAAATCTCGAAATGTTTCTTGTCAAAGTCTTCTTTTGATTTTATACGTCAGATTTCTCTGTAGAAAACAACAATATGTGTCCTGAATGAAGTAATTTCACACTTACAGAAACATGATTACACACAACGAAATTTCATTCATAGTTCAAATTGAGTTAATTTCGACCATAATTTCTACGTAATCGAGTGGTTGACACTTGGCGCTCATTTATTACAGTCGACGAAGTTTTTGATATTATCTCTTCAATTACATGTATTAATGCTGTGGCCAAGAAGAGTGTGCCGATCCGGCTTCAGCCTCAGATCGTGTCTCCCTTGGTTCCAGTAATGATGTTTATGACTCTGCAAGTGTTGAAATAATCAACACTGAATCCAATCCATCTGAAATGGACTGTACTAATGAAAATGTTCATGTAATTTCAAATGCTAACAAAAGTCACCCAAATAGCGATAATTTCCCCCCTTAAGAGTGATGCTGTGGTAACCGAACATAATATTGCACTGGTAGTCCCTCTTTATCAAACTCTATCTTGTCTAGGAATTCATCTATACAAGATGACTTAAAATCATTAGTTCCAACAAATTCTGAGGGAAAGATAAGTTTTTCTGACATTACTTCTAAATTTTCCAGATCTTCCACTAAATCTGGAATAATCATTGCACACCTCAATGTTAGGACTGTATATCCAACCTACATCAAGTGAAAGTCCTAATAAATGAAATATAATTTCGATGTTTTGGGACTAAATGAGACTCGTTTATGTGATACGATTGATGACAAACAAATAAGTATTAATGATTATGTGGTATACAGGAAGGATAGAAATAGACAGGGTGTAGGCGTACTTGCATATATAAATGAAAAACGCCTCAAACATGTCTTAAGACCTGATTTGATGTCAGAAGACACTGAAATGATAGCTGTTGAAGTGAGGCAACCTAACTCTGTTGCAGTAATTATACTGGCTTGGTATTGACCACCTGGCTCTAGTATGCATTTGCTTGATACTACTGAATACGTTGTATCCAAGTTGGATTATGAATCTAAGGATATCATTCTTATAGGGGACCTAAATTGTGATTTATTGGCCTCTCCCCTCAGCTGCTACTCGAAAAGACTATTGAGCTATCAAATTGTTATTCATTAAGTAAAGTAATCGATACACTCACAAGAATTGATCATGTCACAAACTCTCACTGACGTTATTTTTACTTCCAATATTTTTAAGATAGCAGAGAGTGGCGTTATCCACAAAGGGATTAGTGACCATTCGCTTGTTTTGCCTTCTTTGGTAAAAGGCGTTCTAATAAAAGTCATCATACGTATAAAGTGTACAGAAACTAAAAGTTTTAGGGACCACGCTCATCGTAAAGAAGTAGCTAATGCTAGGAGTCCACTGGGCCGGCGCCAGTTGGTGCCAGTTCGCGCCAAAGATTATGTGATTGGCGCGTAGTGGCTCGCTGTGGCGCCGAATTAATGTCCGCTCGGCATGTGTCGCCAAGTGGAATAAACTGGGTGCCATATGGCGTGCGCCAAAATGTTGCGCCAGTTTGCGCCATTACACGGCCATTTGATTCCAAAATTCACCCTGTTGGCGCCATTCGCGCCAATAGACGGCTACTTTGCGGCACTTGGTGATTAGTTTGTGCCAAAGGTCGCCAAGTTTGAACTTGCCGCCACTTGGCGCTACTTGCCGACTATATGAAAATCTTGCAAGTTGTGTGAGAAAGTCCTGCGATGCCGCCCTGCTTTTATAGGCGGCAAGTGGCGCTGAATGGCGGGCAACCAGGTGGCATTTGGCGCGAAGTAGTCACCAATCGGGTGCCGTTTGGCTCGCGCCACTGCGCTTTGGCGCGGGCTATCCGCCTCTGTTGGAATTATTTGGCGCGTAGTGGCGCAAACAAGGTGCCACTTGGCGCCATGTGGCGCGAAATCTCATTGGCACAACCATTACATTCCAGTGGATTACAATAGGCGGAATGTTTGCGCCAAAGGGCGATATGTTCGCGCCATTTGGTGCCACTTGACGGACACTTGGCGCTGATTGCTCGATGCAAGTGGCGCGACGAAGATTTCAAACATTTTGAAATTTTCTTGCCGCCAAATTCAAATTTGGTGCCACCACGAGCCAGTTGGGAGGCAGTTTGAGCCACTACACGCCACTAGGCACCTTATTGGCGACACTAGGCGCCACAGCAAACTGCATTGGCGCCAACTGGCACCAATTGGCGCCGGCCCAGTGGACTCCTAGCATTATATCAACTACAACCGTGTATACAGTTCTTCTTGTGTTGATGAGTCTGCAAACGCTTTTCTAAATTCATTTTGGTTATCATGTGATAAATTTGCTCCTCTAAGTAGAAAGAAGATAAAAAGGGACAATCTTCCATGGATTGATGCAGATATCTTGAGATTGATTCGTAAAAGAAAAGCAGAGCATTGAAAGATAATAAGGAACAGGATTGGAAAGCATATAAGAAAATAAGAAACTATGTAACTGCAAAACTGAAATACAAGAAAATAGTCTTTTTTCAAACGAAAATCGAAACTTCAAAAGGTAACGTAAAAGAAACATGGAAAAATCTAAATATGCTATTGAATCGAAAAAAAAATCAAATGAAATATCGTATTTAAAATGTGATGATATTGATATCCATGATCCTACTCTGATTGCCGAAAAATTAAATGAATATTTTGTTAATATAGGACCATCATTGGCAGATTCGATTATAGAGCCAACGGACAACTCTCATTTTACGCATTCTTTCCATAATTTACATCAAAATACTCAATTTCATTTCACATTGGTTGATAAAAGTGAAATCTATAGGTATATTATGAATATGCCAAATGATAAGGCTATGGGCTGCGATATGTTGCGGGAGGGGGGAGGGGGCATGTGGTAAGGGGGCATGATGTTACAGATCCTTTAATGTATTAAAGACAATCTAACTTCTTCCTAAAAAAACACTTAATGAGGTTTCAAATGGGATGTGAGTAACCAAAGTATTCGGTAGCATTCCACCTTTGGTTTGACATAAATAATTCACCTGCAATACAGTCTTCAATGCCTTGTTTAGTAAAGTTTGTAATTTCCTACGATTAGTTTTAGACGTGTTTCCCCATACTATAGAGCAGTAGTCAAAATGAGACTGAAAGACGGATTTGTAAAATACCAAAGCAGTAGATTTACTTATGACAGATCCAGTTCTTTTTAGTAAATAATTATAAACTTTTCACAACTTTTGATTTCACCTGCTCTATCTGCTTGTTCCAATTGAGATTCTCATAAATGTAAATACCAAGGTATTTACAAAAGGTTTACTCTGTTGATGACTACTCCATCAATTGTCATCGTAAGTGTCTTAAGTACGTTATCCACTTATTTATTCTCTGCTTACTTC